>CM076578.1:376663211-377263211 GCA_034641835.2 Pinus albicaulis | reverse complement strand
CATCCCAAAAATAATATGAAATGGAATCATTCCAGTACTCTGATTAGGAGTATCATTATAGGAAAATTTGGCTTGAGCAAGTGCTAAATCCCATTGCTTTGGATTTTTGTAAAAAAAACTCCTTAATATATTTCCCAGGCTCTTGTTCACCACTTCAGTTTGTCCATCCATTTGAGGATGATAGGCTGAACTGAAACTGAGGTTTTTACCAAAATTATTCCATATATTCCTCTATAATTTTCCTACTAACTTTTTATCCCTCTCTGAAACAATACTCACAAGCAGTGCATGCAATCTTATAACTTCAGAGAAAAACAAATTAGCGATGGGAGTTGCATCCCTAGTTTTCTTACAAGAAATAAAATGTTCCATTTTAGAAAATATATCTACAACAACATAGATATAATCATGTCCTCTTTGAGTCCTTGGAAAACCCAAAACAAAATCCATGCTGACAACATCCCAAGGTCTATTGGGTATTGGAAATGGCTGATATAACCCAGTGTTTTGACTTCTTCCTTTGGCATGTTAAATCCTGCACTTCTCAACAAAATTTTTAATATTAGTTTGCATTTTTGGCCAATAATAAAAAGCACTCAGTTGAGAAAATGTTTTATCCTCTCCAAAGTGTCCAGACATTCATCCACTTTGTTTTTCCTTAATCAAATTTTCCCTCATGGAACACTTAGGTATACGCAGTTTATTATTCTTGAACAACAATCCTCCTTGAATCAAGAAATCTAACCACTGGCTTCTATTATGAATCACTAGATTCTTAAAAGTTGCATATGATTGTTTGAAATATGTGTCTTCCTCATACATGTCAATCATCTCTTCAAACCCAAAAATGCAAATCTTCAATTCCTGCATAATCAAATTTACTCTTCTTAAAGCATCAAAAACTATGTTTGACTTGCCACATGTGTGTTTGATTACAAAGGTAAAACTCTGCAAAAGCTCCACCAACTTTTCATGCTTTTGGTTCAAATTTGGCTGATTATTTATGAACTGCAGTGCATGGTTATTTGAATACAACAAAAATTCCTTGGGTAAGAAATAATGCCTCCATTTCTTCGATGCCTCGAATACACTTCTCGGAGTTGGCCAATCCAGTATTACCTAGATATTTTCTGGGTCCATCATCAAGCCTTCTTCTGAGACTATAAATCCCAAGTAAATGAGCTCCTTCTTCATGAAACTACACTTCCTCAAATTTATGAGCAACTTATCCTTTTGCAAAGTACTTAACACCAAATTGAGATGCTCCAAATGCTCCTTCTTACTCTGACTGAAAATCAGAATGCCATCAAGATAGACTATCACAAAAATTCCTGCATACTCTTTCAAAACCTCATTCATTAGTCTCATAAATGTGCTTGGTGCATTAGTGATCCCAAAAGGAATCACTAACCACTCATAAAATCCATTGTTGGTCCTAAAACTAGTCTTCCATTCATCTCGTTCTCTAATCCTTATTTGATGGTATCCACTCTTCAGATCTATTTTAGTAAAATACTTTGACCCGCTTAAACAATCGATCAAATCATCTATCCGTGGAAATGGAAATCTATACCTAATAGTGATCTTGTTTATGGCTCTGGAATTAGGACACATGCGCCAGAAACCTCCTTTCGTTGGACTAAGCACAACTGGTACTGCACATGGACTAAGACATTATTTGATTAGTCCTTTATCTAACGACTCATGTACCTATATTCCAACTTCTTCATTATCCTGAGGGTTCATTCTATATGATGCTTTGTTTGGTAAACTTGCACTAGGTATTAAATCTATGTGATGACTAATACTTCTGACTGGTGGAAATTTATTTGGTAATTCTTAAAAAACTATATGAGCATAATCATCTAATAGATTTTTATTTTCCAAAGGAAGATTTTCTAAATTTTTAGAAGTCAGAATTACCTTGGATTTACCCACAAGAAAAAAATGCATTTCTTTCTCCTTTTTGACTTCTTGCAGCAACTCGTTTCCACTAATCAGCATAACATTATTCTCAGTTGTTCCTTTATCTGCTTCATCCTTCAAAGGTAGTAGTGTGTGCTTCTTTCCATCCTTCTCTATGGTGTAGGTATTCCTTTTGCCATCATGAATGGCTTTTCTATCAAATTGCCAAGGTCTTCCCAGCAATACATGGCACACGTCCATTGGCATCACATCACACAATATGACATCCTTATATGTACCGATCTATATCTCTACATTGCACTATTCTATCACCAAGATATAATGTCCCTTTTGTAACCACAACACTCTGTAAGGAGTAGGGTGTACCATCTTACTCAACCCCATTTTCTCAACCATCTTTGTCCAAACAATATTATCAGTGCTTCCACAGTCAATCACAACTTTGCAGCACTTTTCTTTACACTTGCGTACAATCTTGAATAGACTCTTCCTTTGCGCTGGCTCATTTGGTTCCATCTATGCCTTATGAAATACTCTTTTGAGAAATAAAGATTGTCCTGCGTCAGGTGGTTCTTATTTTCTCATGACCTGAGGATTTTCTTCCTTTGCTTTAGCTACATTCACATTCCGTTGACTTTTTGGTTTTTTATGAGGACAATCCCATGATCCATGTCCCCATTCTACACATGTGTAGCACTAAATTTCTCTTCCCCAGCCTCTGCCTCTGGGTGAAAATATTCCTCTACCAAAGTCTCCTCTTTGTGGAGGTATGCTACTCAAACCTCCTGCTTCATTTTGAGAGTGCTGAAATCTTCATTTGAAATTTCCTCTTCCTCTTGCTAGAATTTTACCTCTATTCCTCTGACTTTGCTTCCTCAAAATTTTCTCCTGTACCTTCAAAGCTTCTTGGTAGGCATCCTCAATTGTCCTCAGACTCAAAAAATTAATTTCATTATGTATGTCATACTTTAAACCATTGATTTATCTAGCTACTTTCTCCATATCATCTTCAACATGTCCTACTCTAATGCTCAACTTATAAAACTCCTCTGTATACTCCTTGGAAGTCATTTCTTTTTTCCTTAAATTCTATAATTTATTGAAAAGATTCAATTGATAGTTATTTTTCATAAAATTATTCTTCAAGTTCCTTATAATTTTATCCCACTACATGATCTTAGGCTTTCCTCTTCTAACTCTAGATGTCTGTAATTCATCCCACCAGATAGATGCATAGCCCTTCAAATTCGTATCTGCATAATTTAGCTTATTCTTATTGTTGACACCTAATCCTATGGGTTGGGTGTGCATATGTAATATTTTATATTATTTTAATATTAGGAAATAAGGAAGGCCAAGAGTCATTGGGAGATGAATCCCAATAGCCTCACCTCCATGTATAAATGCATGTACATTCTTCAGCTAATACACATTCTGATTTGAGGAGTTACCTCCTGGTTTGACATGGTATCAGAGCCAGTCCTACTATTGGAATTTTTTCCTGTGGTGTAACTCCCTCTCCTTTTCTCAGTCAGTTTTTAATAATAATTTTTGCTACTCCTACTAAATTTCTATACTATTATTCTGCATTTTTTTTATCTCTGCATAGCTCTGACATTTGCAGCTCCTGCAACTCCTGAAGATTATGCAATTTGCAGTTCCAGCATATACCTGCCACTCTGCAATTTTGTAGTCCTGCAACTCTGCCATTCCAGATTTTTTGTAACGGCCTCTCAGCCTCCCTCTCTCCAACGCTCTCTTCCTCACACTTCCCTCACGCCTTAATTACTCTACGCCCCTTTCTTCCTCCCTGCATAATACGCTGCTCCACCATTTAAATCACTGCATAATACCTCCGCTCCATCATTTATATACGTTGTCTATATACACAGTCCTCTCCATATATGTAATACGCTACCCTCAACACTTTACACTCACTCCTGTGGCCTTTCAACCCTCTCCTTACAACGCTGTCTGTCCAATCCTCCCTATTACGACTATGCCACCACCTACAGCTGGTTGTAATACGTTGCTCCATTTTGAATTCTGCATTCCCACGCTCCTCCATTGCAGTTAACACTACATATTCATTACCTGCGCATACACTCTCCATTCCACGTGCGTCTAATACACTCCATTCTGCATTCCCACCTACGTTCTGCATTCCCATTCCCATGCTCTCCCCGGCCTATACATAACACAACTCTGTCATATCATATATCGAATACATAATATGTTATTCCATACAGCGCTTTGCCATATTCATAATACAACACAACGTTGTCAATATCATTTCCGCCCAACATTATAACGCGTTGTAATATAATACACAGTCATATATACCGCTCTATCATATGTCCGCTCCGTTTTATCTCTCATATGTTTAATACATACACTATCATATGCCCTCCACTGCATGGTATCAATGCTGCATATATGGTAATACTGCTCCCCTTCATGTTGCATATATGGTAATACCGCTCCCCTTCACGTTGTAATACACCTCCATATTGTTTGTAATACCACTATTTCAATACCGCCTCCCCTCAACCATTCAATACCGCCCCTCCTTCATAATATTCAATACCACCCTTAATAACTTCTATCCATTATTCAAAAGCGTCCCCCCCCCCCCCCACCCCCCGCCCCACCATACTTTCAATACAATCCTTCTTCAAACAAAACAAAAAATATATATATATTTTTTTGGTGCAGAATTAGTATTTGCAGCAAAGAGTTTTTGTCCTTTTAAATTCAGTGATTTTAGCAAGATTTTTTTGTCCCGTTTAATTGAGAAAATTTCCGGAATTGAAGATTTTATAGCAGAATTTTTCCTCTTCAAAAGAACTTTTTCCAGAAAACTAATTCATTCTCTCATATCTATTGTTGGGGTGGTTCTCTCTGGAAAAGAGAACTATCTTGAATGGTCTCACAAGATTAAACACACACTCATTTTTAATGAGTTGTGGAAAGGAATCTATGAAGGACAAGAAGGAAATCCACCAGCAAAGCACACTTCAGACAGAGAGCTCGCCATTTGGGAAAACAAGAATTGCAAGGCCTATGCCTTGATTGCAGCTTCCGTAAATGAAGAGGTGAGTCACCATATTTCATCATTCTCAAATGCCTATGATGCCTTGAGAAAGCTAAAAGAACTCTATGACTCACATTCAGAATTAGAAAATGTTCAATTGATGATTAAGCTGTTTAGTCTTGAAATGAAGAATGATGATCCCCTTGCTTTAGCTTCAGAAGTAAGATCTATAATGCATGACATTGAAAGCACTGGTGTAAAAATCGACATATCTCTCATAGCATATGTTAAGGCATTATATCCGAATTACTCACATTATATTGAGTCTTTGCAAGCAAGTGGAAACCTTGAGCATATCACCTTTGATACACTTGAGAAAAAGTTTGCAGAAAGAGAGAAAGCTTTCAGGAAGATGACAGTCCCTTCGTCTTTTGAAGAGGCTGCATACTTGGCACATAGAGAAAAGAGTCATGCTCCAGATTAATTCAGAGGAAGAGGTGGAAGAAGAGGAAGAGGAAGAAGAAACTTGACAGAAAGGGGGGGCAGACAATCTGACAAATCCAATCTTCATTGCACACGTTGCAAAAAAGATGGACATGATGCATCCAAATGCAGAACACCTTGGGAGAAAATTGAGCAGCAAGGAAATCAAGACAAAGGTAAAAATAATGACAAAGACAAAGGTAAAGCACTTGAATCTGCTCATTATGTTCTAGCACATTGTAACAATGGAGTAACTGAAGACTTATTTGATGTTTCATTTACTTCACGGAGAGATGATTGGTTGCTATATTCAGAAGCAACATGTCACATGACATTTAGAAAATATTTTTTTGAAGAATTCACTGACAAAGTTGATGGAGCAGTATATTTTGCAGATAAATCCAAACTCAAGCCATCAGGGCTTGGCATAGTCAGGCTTACCTCCCTGAGTTAAGGATAAACTTGTTGTCCTTGGTCCAAATCCTCCAACAAGGACACTCCATTCACTTGTTTGATGGCAAGGCAGAGATCAGAAAAGCATCAAATCACTCACTTGTCATGGAGGGAATATAAGAAGGGAGACTCTTGAAGCTGAAAGGTTCATCTGCTCATGCTCAAAACTTTGCATTCAGTTCACATCATGATGAAGGTACATTCCCATCAAGTCTTTTATGGCATGTTAGATTCAGACACTTAAACTATGAAGAACTTCGTTTGTTTAAGAAAAATGGTGTTAATGGAATGCCTACAATTCCTAGAAAACCTAAGGAATGTGATGCTTGTATTCTAGGAAAGCATAGCAAACAACCATTTCATGATTCACACTCCAGAGCACATATAAAAATTGAGCTTGTTCATTCATATTTATGTGGCCCTATGCTTGTTGCTTCTGCAAATGGAAATAAATACACGATGACATTTATTTCTGAATACACCAGAATCTGTTGGATTTACTTATTGAAGAACAAGTCTGATGTTTTTCAAACATTCAAGAATTTTCATGCATGGATATAAAATGATGCACAAACACATATTGGCTCTCTACATACTGATAATGGAAAAGAATACACTTCAAAATACTTTGAAAATTATCTTCATCAACATGGAATCAAACATCAAACAACTGTGCCATATAATCCCCAACAGAATGGTGTAGCTGAAAGAATGAACAAACTATTTTAAATATGGTTCACTCCATGTTATTTTTCAAGAATGCAAAATTGATGTTTTCGGCTGCTGCAATTCTATGTGCTGTTTACATAAAGAATAGGTGTCCTTCAAGTTCAATTAGAAACAAAACTCCTTTTGAAATGTGGCATGGCCACATTCCTTCGGTAAAACATTTCAGGCTCTTTGGGTCCACCTATTATGCATTAATACCCAAGGGTCAAAGGAACAAACTTGGTGCTAGAAGTAGAAAATGTATCTTCTTGGGGTACTCCAATACCTCCAAATGATATTGTCTCTATTATGAAACAAATAATAAGTTTGTAATAGCAAGAGATGTCATATTTCTTGAATCTTCCAAGAGTGACAAGGTTGTTGAGTGGCAACTTGATCGCCTGGATAGATTCACACATGCAAAGTCTTTCCAAGAATTTGATAATGAGATTACACATATTGAAGGGGGGATTCTGATATTGAATCAAACTGTGGAATCCTATCCTGAAGAACTCTCTCCCCCAAATGAAGAAACAACTACAGATGACACATTGGATGATGTGATTGACATAATTGGGAGATTGAATCTTAAATCAATCCAAACTCAGTCAAATGACCAGCCTGGGCCATCTCAGAAAGGTCCTCCCAAATGGCTGACAAAGACACTGGAGAATGTTCATCTTGATGAGGTTGGAAAAACAGGAACAAGAAGTTCCACTCAAAAAATCGAAGGTGATGTAGATAATTCTGATTCTCCTGTTGATATGGATATTGCTTATAACTGTGAATTGAGTTTGTCTACAGATCATGAACCAACTTCCTTCAAAGAAGCCACTTCTCATGATGAATGGAAAGAAGCGATGCAGAAGGAGTATGATGACTTGATAAAGAATGGCACTTGGAAGCTGGTTGATCCGCCTTTGGGAACAAAACCAATTGGATGTAAGTGGGTCTACAAGAACAAGTATAAAGCAGATGGCTCACTTGACAAGCACAAGGCCAGGCTTGTGGCAAAAGGTTTTGCACAAAAATAAGGAATCGATTATGAAGAAACTTTTGCTCCCACAACAAAATGGACCACCATCCGGACTCTGTTTGCTCTAGCAGCTTAGAATGGATGGAAATTCCATCAGATGGATGTAAAAAAAACATTTTTCAATGGATATCTAAAGGAGAAAGTTTATATGTCCCAGCCAGAAGGATTTGTTGTAAAGGGTCAAGAAAATTTTTTTTGCAAGCTTATAAAATCCTTGTATGGCCTCAAGCAAGCACCACGAGCCTGGTATGAGAAATTAACCGAGAATCTTCTCAAAACTTGACTTTAAACATTTTGATCTTGATGATGCAACTTTGTTTGTTAAGAAAGTTGGAAAAACAGTTGTATATCTTTTGGTATATGTAGATGATATTTTGATAACAGGGAACAATGAGAGCTATATTGCATCCATGAAGAAAGAGTTGAAGAAAGGTTTTGAAATGAATGATTTGGGTCATGTTCATTACTATCTGGATATTGAAGTAATTCAACAGCCTAAATTTATATTTCTTTCTCAAAAGAAGTACATTGGAGATCTCTTGAACAAGTTTGGTATGGATGAATGTAATCCCTTAACCACTCCAATGGAACAAAACTTGAAGCTCACATCTATTGAAGGGAAGGAATTTGAGGATGCAACTAAGTATAGACAGCTTATAGGAAGTCTTATCTACCTGACCACCACCAGACCTGACATTTCATTTTCTGTTGGAATCCTCTCAAGGTTCATGAAAAAACCTTGTGAAGGACATTGGTCTGCTGCAAAAAGAGTGTTAAGGTACTTGAAGGGGACTCAAGACTTTGGACTCAAATATACACAGGTAGGTGACTTCAGCTTGATCGGATACTCTGATTCAAACTTTGATGGGGACGAAGAAACAGGGGTGTCTACTACAGGTTACACCATGAGTCTTGGATCAAGAGCTGTCTCATGGAGATCACACAAACAGTCAGTTCCAGCAGATTCCACGACCGAGGCAGAATATGTGGCAGCAGCTGAAGCAACAAAGGAAATTGTGTGGCTCCGGAAAATCCTGAAAGATTTGCAGATGAAACAAATGTATTCCACTCCACTCATGATCGACAACACTTCTGCAATAAAGTTGGCCAAGAACCCAAAGTTCCATGATCGAACAAAGCACATCAATACAAAGTACCATATAATTCGACATCATGTTCAGGCCAAAACCATCCATCTACATCATTGTTCCACAAATGAGCAAACTGTTGATATCTTCACCAAAGCACTTTGAAGAGAAAAGTTTGAAAAGTTCAGATCGATGCTTGGCCTCACCAACATCCCTTCGAATTAAAGGGGGGAATGTTGACACCTAATCCTATGGGTTGGGTGTGCATATGTAATATTGTATATTATTTTAATATTAGGAAATATGGAAGGCCAAGAGTCATTGGGAGATGAATCCAAATAGCCTCACCTCCATGTATAAATGCATGTACATTCTTCAGCTAATACACATTCTGATTTGAGGAGTTACCTCCTTGTTTGACACTTATCTTCAATCTCTTCCAAATGAAAATAATTATCCATTGAACTGATCCACTCCATCACCTCATCTACATTAAGGTTCCCCTTGTATGAACGAATTTCCATTCTCGGTTTCGCACTAACCTTTGAAAATATATTGCAAACTTTAGCTTCCTCGTCTCCTACTCTTCTTCTTCCTCAGAAGTTTCCTCTGCTGTGCTGACATCTCCTTCATCAGATGCTCTCCTCTAAGCAATATCTATTTTCTATGTTCTTGTACGAAGATGTCGAATCTCGTCTAGAAAAATTGCATTAGTTTCCAGCCTTCCCCGACCTATGTAGGCTTCTCTCCTAGGTGGCATATTTGCTCCAACCTTCAAGAATAGAACTCATCATGCAAAAATAATCAGAATACATGTGGAATCAACAAAATGTTACTTTAAAATAGGTCACACATAAACCCAAATCATTTACATATACGTGGAACTTCTTTTTGGAGGGTCCCACAATAGTATAAACCAATCACATGCAATCGTAATTTTCACACTTTATAATTTAACTTAGTGGTTAACCCTTATTCCTTGTGATCTGTGATATTTCCCAATTCCAAAATGTTCCCTTCTCCACTTCTCATCGCAAAAAAATTAAATTACCATGCGATGCCTTAACAGTAAACTCTAAAAGTTGTGATTTGCAAAATCGCTCCTGGTGCCCTTCGATCTCCGTCATTGGTATTTTTTGGATCCAACAGTCCACACTTGTCTCTTTGCTGATCCACTTCACATTTCAAGGTAAATAACTTATCTTGTGAAGTATTAACCACAAACACTAAATCCTGCAACGTCCGAAGTCTTCATGGTTGCGATGTCATTTCCCACCGTTGATCTGTGAAAGGTCTAACGGTCCTCAGTGCTGCCTGCAAATATGATTGGCCTCCACTGTGTGACCAATGCGATATCCAATTCAATAGAGAAATAAACGGATAGTTTAAAACAAAGATCCTGATTAAAATACAAAACACTTGAAATTCAATTAGAAATGAAATACACAGAGCCAATCCCTTGGATGACTGGTTTTTACATTTATTTCTGCTCTTTGTTCACTCCTCTCTCACTCTTCTCTCACACCTATTCCACACCTGTTCCACTAAACCTTCTCACACCTATTCATGCATATATATATCTACCTAAAAGTGTTTCTTCTCATATTTTAATAGATTTCTGTTTGAACCACTCTAATAAACAAATGCTATCCTATATCATGATCTAATATACATGGTCTAATCTCTTTGCAAGGAGAAACCAATTGCTATTTTAATTCTAATTAATTGAGAAAATTCCAAAAAAGAATAACTCCTCTCATTTAAAACTAAATAAAATATTAATAACCCATGTTTTTCCACCTCTTGTTAGCTACAACATGTGAACACACAATCACATTGCTGGCTAAATCCGGATGCTCCTACATCAAGATCTTGGCATACCCCCTCTGGGCCTTTCCTAGCTATGTCGCCATGCCATCGTAAACATGGTGAGAAGAGCCATCGAAATGACCATAACGTAGCTAGCGCAAGGCACCGATATGTGGAACCAATGCCCTATTGGGTAATGGCGACCCTGTCAGGTCAACTATCATTTTCAGGGAACCCGTCTCAGTTAAATCTATCACAGAGATGATGCGAACACATCCTTGTGTAATCGCATCAGGACCACAATGATCCTAAGCCCAACACCAACTATTCACTCTCCCAGGCAGGAGTGGGTGTGGAAGAGCCTCCCCCTAAGGTAGTAGAATAGTCACGATGTAAATGTCCATCTTTGACTGGATGACGACATCTCTACGATGCAACACCATAACACGTCGTCTCATGTTCCATTAATGGACCAGTAATTTAAGAAGACCATCCTATGACCTCAACAGGTTATTTTGAAGAAACTTAAGCAACCATACTATGCCAAACCCCCTCTAGCATCGAGGTCTTGGTCCACAACTACTCGAATATTGGGTCAATCTCTTTCATGCCATAACATCCTTTCATGAGAGAAAAACCAAAAATTAGTGACTAAAACCTGAAAAATAAAAAAAATTCAAAATTTTTAAGCATCGTCGCACCTATGTAGAGATCAAACACTTACTGTGCATCTGTATCAAATAGAGACGTGTGAATCATGGTGCAAGTCCTCCACCAAGTGAGAAAGACTCTCATGAAGATCTACTTTTTAACAAGGACCATGTAGGCTAGATTCGATTGCCCGCACGACCGGGGAAAAAAATAGACATAAATTCTATACAAACTAACATTTATACAGTCTCCTTGGGAAAAAAAGTGACAAAATTAAAAATCTGGGCATTCAAGACCCTACCTAACACCGACGGCTCGAATCTCGAGTACTTAGGCTAACTGCAACGACAAGAAAGGCTCGGAATCTAGGGCTCAGCTCTAACCTTAGACTCTCAAACAACACAAATGAGTTGAGATGAGCCATATTGGCCCATATATCGCCCTTAACTCATTATTCGACAGACTATAACTGGAGCTCAGGAACCCCAATTACAAAACTGCAAGAAACATAGTGATCAACACTTCATCATGTTCAAGCTAGGCCCCATAAATCCATGCCTAAAAAAAAAGTCATTTTTTCTGTCACAACAGGTACGCCCTCTCTTATTGCTTTACTTTCAAGGTTATTTTAAATATGTTTGAATAAAAAATATGCTTTTTCTTGGGGTTTTGGCTGCAAGTATTACAAATATGTCATATCACTATATGCCCCAACCAATAAAGGTACAAGAGTAGGTATCATTCTATCCATAGCATGATAGGCTCCCCAAAGAAACTTTGCATATCCTGACACCATTTCTCCATAGAAATAAACAATAGGTTTCACACACCCGACCTGTTGGAAATACTGAGAGGGGGGTTGAATCAATATTTCTTTCAATTAGAGCATTAGTTAATCTTCAATTATTATCAGTGTTTGTACAATCATAGTAGCAAACAAGAGGAACAAAAATGCACACAATTTTTAAGGTGGAAACCCACTTTGGGACAAAAACTACCTAATGATTTTTTAATAATTCTTTTCAACTCCAATTGAAAATAAAGCTCCAACTTCCTAGAATCTAGAAAAGCATTCTTCTCCAACTCCCACTAGATGGACGCTCCAACACCCAAGATTCTTCAGTAGTCACTGAATGGATGCACCAACACCCAATGAGCTACAACTCACCCTAGCACCACCCTACCACCCTATAGAAGAATAAAAGAATAATGGACTCCCGTACCAGGGAAAATGGTCCACTTTACAATGATATAGAATGATGTATAAGAAGAAGATATACTAGACCATAACCCCAACTTTGACACAACCACGTAATGATGATCCTAGACCTCCCAACACTGCCTCTTCAACCCTTGGCAGATAGACACTAGTACAATTTGTACAATCATGTATTTACATTGACTAAGTACAATGATACCTTTACAATGATTGTATGCAGTGCTGCCCACTTGAAGACTTCATATGATGAACTTCTTGCTACTGTTATGCACCTTGGTTGCTGCTCTTTTCATGCTACCCTCTGCTGCACCTTGTTTTTCTTTTATGCCATAGAAATTCTGGTCCTTTGCAATCCTTGACAACACATGATCTAGCTTTTTCTTACCTTCTAGGAGCTCGATATTGAATCTGGTGTATCTCTGTTATTTCAGATCCTCAATATCTAATTTTTTTGTCCTATATTATTCCTCTGAGTCTTATTTCCAATGCCATAGGTCTGACCCAATTTGGATTCTTCAAGGGAGAGTTATACCCAATTTATCACACTGCCCTACTTATGGACTATTTCAGAATAGCACATTTGTACGGCATGCCACGTGTCACTGTTTTCTTCATTTGCTTCTGAAATTGATAGAGAGAACATTACATACTGTTCAATATCTGTCACTTTTTATGACATTCCAATCTGATACTGAGAGAGAGAATTATGATGAATTTACCAAGGTAACTTCTTTGAGATGAATTTCAGGAGCTTGCAAAAACCCTTACTTCCACAGATCATATCTCCAAAAAAATTTCACAACTTGATCTAAAATTTTTGCTGCCATTTCCTTAGGATTTCAGATTCACCTCATAAAAATTTCAGCTTCTGAGCCTTCGTAGAAAAAACGTTAGAGCGAAAATGCCACGATGACCTGTTTCAGATGGCTGAATCCCTTGCCTAAAAAGGAAATGAAGATCACAATATATATGAATGCTTAAGTTGAAAGGGGCTTCAAAAAGTGAACGTGGGAGAGATTTTACAAGCTTAGAAAATATTAATTATGAATTTTCAATGACCCATGCCCCAACCCCATGGGGTTTTAGCCCACTAACTGGGGTACAAACTTCAAACATGAATATCTCTCAAACCGTGAAGAAGTACATGGCGTTCCACATATCAACGGAAACATCTCGAAAATTAGAAACCATAAAAAGCATTATTGACCTAGAATATATTAATTTGGTAGGTCAAAATTTTCATTCAATATTGGATTAGCCCCTGGTGCTGCTTGGGTTGACATCAATGACAACCGCTGATCAACAATCTCCCCCTTTGGCATTGATGGCAACACAAGTACTCCCCCTGCGATCATGACACCTCTTCCTACAACATTCTCTCCCCCTTTGACATCAATGGCAAAGGGTAACCCCCCCTGAAACACAACCATCCTGTGGACCTATACACACTTCCACTCGCGCTGACACACAACCGTCTTGCAGACCTGTACACACTTCCACTCCCCCTTTATATTCTGAGAAAGGAAAATCTAATGAGAACTTGGGAGAATCCCAAGCTTCTGGCGAAGATATTCCAATGCTGGCGAATATTTGTTATGTGATTCTTTTAGTGCTGCTTGGAATCTTGCTACTTGTCCAACTGCTTGCATAACATCTAGTCAAGAGGCTATTACATATAGAATACTACTAATCATAGATCTGTACAACCTTTGATCCACATCCTTAGACGAGTTGTCTATGCTCAATTTGCAACCAAGTAAGGACATCTCGAAATCAATTTGCACCTTTATAGCAAAATTCTTACTTATACAATCATCATTGCTACCAATTATTGTATCATCCTCTTTAGCTATTAGACATGCTTTAGTTGCTTCATCCAGAACATGTATGTCATTTGGAGCTCGGCTTGCTGTAGCCACAATTTCACCATACACGCCTTTCCTGATTTCACATTTTGTGGAGTTGAATAGTATTGTGTGTCCTTGATCACACATTTGTCCAACACTGAGCAGCTTTTGATTCATATTTTCAACCAATAGAACATTCTTGGCTAGAACATATTTTGTTCTGAGAGTGACAGTACCTGATCCTATAACATTTGAAGATCCATCATTTCCAAAGGACACGGTTCCATCTTTCTTCTCTTTCAGAGATACAAATTTATTTCTATCTCCAGTCATATGCGTTGAGCAACCCCTATCAACATACCACACATCTTTTTTCTTTTGAGCCTTGAGAGCGAGAGCACGATTATCATTCTTCTTCTTCTTCCATGTTCATTCATTCTGTGGCTTCGAAGATTCTTCTGGAGGATTTTCAAGTCTGCAGTCTTTGGCTATGTGTCCAAAGTTTCGACATTTGTAACATTCAATATTATTTCTTAAATGTTCAAATCTATTGATGTTTCGCTGAGCCCTAGGAGGTTCATATTTGACAGATCTCCTTGAATTATATTCGTTCCTAGGGTACGTGCGACATTCTACAGCTTTATGACAAAATTTTCCACATGAATAACAATAGCCATAAAAAATATGTTGGTACCTGGATGGAAATTTTCGTCGAGGAATTGTCTTCCAAGGTTGTTCTTGCGAATCTTGTCCAATGAAGTCTTCATGCATGTCAGATCTCATAGGTTCATTGTATTTTGTTGTAGAAGGTCCTGCTTCTTCTTCTTTGTAACCGATGCCAGTTTTTTCATTGTAAGATCGTTGATTGTTGATGAGTTCTTCCAATTCCCTTGAGTTGTTGGCATAGTTTTGGATAGTTTTTCCTTTCTTCACTTCCTCACGCAGCGAGACTACTTCGGCTTCTAATTCTTCCCTTTCTTGGTTGCTTTCTTCCAACTTATTTTGAAGTGGCTCTTCAATGCATTTGTGTTCTTCAACTTCAATTTTGAGACCTTGAACTTGTTCTTCAAGAGTTTTGGAACGGATCTTCTCCGCCTTGAGATCTTTTATAAGCTTGATTTCTTCTTCACATAAAATTCGTCTATGGTCCATCCTTCTTCTTCGTTGTTTGATACCTCTTTCTTATTGTGCTTGGGTTTATTGTGCTTGGCCATAAACAATACTCTCTCATTGGCTTCTTCTTCACTATCATTGTCTTCATCGGATGATGAGCTATCTTCTTTAGAGAGAAAATTCCTTTTGGATCCTTGCTTGTTGAATTTCTTAAAGCCTTTCTTTCTCTTTGAGTTGCCAGTACTTTTGTTTGTACATTTTGTTGCAAAATTCCCAACCTCATTATAGTTGAAGCATATCAATGGAAGTTTACCTTTGAATTGTCCCTTACCAATTTGTAATTTTCTCGTGAAGTAAGCATATTCTTCATCTGAATGACCTTCTTCATCATCTCCCTTTTCTTTACACTTGCAGGTGTATGTCTTTTCAATTGAAGGTTGTTTATCCTTATTGGTTTTCTTAGATGCAACAAACACAATTTCTAGATGTGAAGTACCCTCTTCTTCATGAAGTCTCATTTCATATGCTATGAGAACTCCATGTAATTCCTCTTTGCTGAGTTTGTCCAGATTTGCACTGTATTCTAAGACTGATACCTTTGGGTTGAATCTCCCTGGTAACGTTCTAAGAATCTTCCATATAATAGTCTTCTCATCAAATGGCTCTCCCAATCCTTCCAGAGTATTGGTTATTTCATCAACGTATTGAAAGTATGCAACAATGTTGCAATCTTCTTTCATTTTGAGTTCCTCAAATTTTGCTCTATAAATTTGAAGCTTTGCTTCTTTGACATTTGAGTCACCTACATATATATTCTCAAGCTTGTCCCATACATTTTTGGCGGTTTTGCAACCCAACACCTTATGATAAGCAGATTCAATAAGTCCACTGATAATAATATTCTTTTCTTTTGCATCATTTACGAAATTCTTCTTACCTTGTTCATCCGTGGTTGATGTAAATCCATTTTGAAAAGTGTCCCATAATTCGTAACCTTGCGCCAAGAGATAGACCTCCATTCTTCCTTTCCAAATTGCATAATTATTTTCACTGAATAGAGGTACACCATTCTTGGTATGCTCCATGACCTCCTTCCAACTGTTAAACTGCTATTGAAGGAACCAAGCTCTGAAACCAATTGTTGGAAATACTGAGAGTGGGGGTGAATTAGTATTTCTTTCAATTAGAGCATTATTTAATCTTCAATTATTATCAGTGTTTGTACAATGATAGTAGCAAACAAGAGGAACACAAATGCACAAAATTTTTAAGGTGGAAACCCACTTTGGGACAAAAACCACCTAATGCTTTTCTAATAATTCTTTTCAACTCCAATTGAAAATAAAGCTCCCACTCCCTAGAATCTAGAAAAACATTCTTCTCCAGCTCCCATTGGATGGACGCTACAACGCCTGAGATTCTTCAGTAGTCACTGAACAAATGCACCAACACCCAATGAGCTACAACTCATCCTAGCACCACCCTACCACCCTATAGAAGAATAAAAGAAGAATGGACTCCCGTACCAGGGAATATGGTCCACTTTACAATGATATAGAATGATGTAGAAGAAGAAGATATACTAGACCATAACCCCAACTTTGACACAACCACCTAATGATGATCCTAGACCTCCCAACACTACCACTTCAACCCTTGCTAGATAGACACTAGTACAATTTGTACAATAATGTATTTACAATGACTAAGTACAATGATACCTTTACAATGATTGTATGCAGTGCTGCCCACTTGAAGACTTCATATCATGAACTTCTTGCTGTTGTTATGCACCTTGGTTACTGCTCTTGTCATGCTACCCTCTGCTGCACCTTGTTTTTCTTTTATGCCGTAGAAATCCTGGTCCTTTGCAATCCTTGACAACACATGATCTAGCTTTTTCTTGCCTTCTAGGAGCTTGATATTGAATCTGGTGTATCTCTGTTATTTCAGATCCTCAATATCTAATTTTTAGTCCTGTAGTAGTCCTCTGAGTCTTCTTTCCAATGCCATAGGTCTGACCCAATTTGGATTCTTCAAGAGAGAGTTATACCCAATTTATCACACTGCCCTAATTATGGACTGTTTCAGAAGAGCACACTTCTACTGCATGCCATGTGTCACTGTTTTATTCATTTTCATCTAAAATTAATAGAGAGAAAATTACAGGCTGTGCACTATCTATCATTTTTTTACGAAATTCCAATCCAATACTCAGAGAGAGAGTTATGACGAATTTACCAAGGTAACTTCTTTAAGATGAATTTCAGGAGCTTGCAAAAACCCTTACTGCCACAGATCATATCTCCAAAAATATTGTGTAACTTGATCTGGAATTTTTTCTGCAGCTTCCTCAGGATTTTGGCTCGCCTCATAAAAATTTAAGCTTCTGAGCCTTCGTAGAAAAAAAGTTAGAGTGAAAATTCCACGATGACCTGCTTCAGATGGCCGAATCCCTTGCCTAAGGAGGAAATGAAGATCACAATATATATGAATGCTTAATTTGAGAGGGGCTTCAACAAGTGAACATGGGAGGGATTTTAGGAGCTTAGAAAATATTAATTATGACTTTTCAATGACCCATGCCCCAACCCCATGGGATTTTAGCCCACTAACTGGGGTACAAACTTCAAACATGAATATCTCTCAAACTGTGAAGAATTACATGGTGTGCCATATATCAACAGAAACATCTCGACAAGTAGAAAACATAAAAATCATTATTGACCTAGAATATATTAATTTGGTAGGTCAAAATTCTTATTCAATATTAGGTTAGCCCCTGGTGCTGCTTGGGTTGACATCAATGACAACCGCTGATCAACACGACCATGTTTATAATCACCCCACCTTGCACATGAAAAAAATTATTGCAGGTTGCTACAGCCTCACCCTCCATGGAATCCATCACTCATGTAGACCATACACCAAAGGTCTGGAGGCATGGCCATAAAATCCAAGTCTGGGAAGTACTTCATGTTCATTCATTCGTCATACACCAAGTCAAGTTTCACCCATGTCATTTTAGAACCCCTTTCCTTGACTACCATTCTCATAAGCAAATTGCACTAGTAGATATGGTCAATTTTCTGACAGTTTAGTTCCAACAGTTTTGACATATTGTCAGAAAGTTTCCAAATTTTTCTCAAATTTTTTAATCTCGCCAACGAGTGTCACTTTTACGACACTATGCAAAAATCATCGCTCTTGTGACACAACCCAAGAAGCATCGCTCTTGCGACACTACCCAAAAGGCGTCGAAATAACAACATTTATAGACAACATCATCGGAATAACCGCATTTATGAAGGAATCATTGGAATAACAAATTTTAGGGAGCATTGTCGGACTAACGACATTTATGAAGGCATGTCGGAATAGCGACGTTTATGAAGGCATTGTCTGAAATTATTAGAAAACATTAGGTCACATATGACATGATATTACCCTACACCATTATCTTTATAGGCCAAGAGTGTCCTGTTAATGGGGTCGGGTTGGGTCATTTCATGTGAGGGCACCCAAGGAAATGCATTCATGCAGGTTAGGTCGGGCCATGTGAGGGAACCTAATAAAATGCACTTGGGCGGGTCATGTCAGGTTGTGACATGTGAGGGCACCCAAGGAAACATGTTTGGGCAGGTCAGAGTGGGTCCGGTCGGATCGTGTGAGGGCGCCCAAGGAAATGCGTTTGGGTAGGTCAGGTCATGTTGGGTCAATTGAGGGCATGTAGGGAAACACGTTCGGGTGGTTCGGGTCAGGTTGGGGCATGTGAGGATGTATGTATCAAAAATGATAAGTGGTGATTGCCCATGTGCCTTGTGCATGTCTGTGAAATCCATTTTATTTTTTCTCCCTCATGCCATCGTTTGGGTGGGTCAGGTCATGTCATGTGAGAGCACCACAGGAAATGCGTTCAAGTGGTATCGTATGAGAAATGAAATATCAAAAATGTTAAGTAGTGACTTCCTATGTGCTTTTTTCATGTTCATGTGACCTATTTTTCATTTTCTCCCTCATGCCTTCGACGTTCGGGTGGGTTGGGTCGGGTACTCGGGTCATGTGATGGCGCCCAAGGAAGCACGTTCAGATCAGGTCGGGTCAAGTTGTGCCGTGTGAGGAAGCCTAAGGAAATGCGTCGTTCGAGCAGCTCGGGTTGGGTCAAGTCCTATGAGGGCACATAAGAAACATCTCTAGGTCAAGTAGTGTCATGTCATCTGAGGGCACCTAAGGAAACACTGTCGGGCATGTCGGGTCGGGTCAGGTCCGGTAAGGTCATGTCATGTGAGGCCACCCAATGAAACGTGTTCGGGTGGTTTGGGTTGGGTCATCTCATGTGAGGGCTCACAAGGAAACACGTTTAGATGGGTCAGGTCATGTCCAGTCGTGTCATGCAAGGGCATGCAGGAAAACCTGTTCAAGCGGGCTGGGTCAGGTTGTGTGACGGTGCCTAAGGAAATGTGTTCATGTGGGTTAGGTCGGGTTGTGCCATGTGACGGCACCTAAGAGAATGCATTCAAGAGGGTCGGGGCAGGTCTGGTCGGGTCATGTGAGGGTGCCCAGGAAAACGTGTTCGAGCGGGTGATCAGGCTGGGTCGGGTCGTGTGAGGGAACCTACGGAAGCTCTTTCAGAAGGGATGGGTAGTTTGAGGGTGGCCGTATAAAAAATTCTAAGTTGTCACTGCCCATGTGCCTTGTGCACATTTTTGCGATCCATTTTCCTTTTTCTCCCTTTTACCTTCATTCGAGCGGGTCGGGTCGTGCCGTGTGAGGGCACCACAGGAAATGGGTTCAGGTGGGATCGTGTGAGGGAGGATGTATTAAAAATACTATGTTGTGACTGCCTATATGCCTTGTGCATGTTCATGTGACCCATTTTTTGTGTTCTCCCACATGCCTTCGAAATTCGGGCAAGATGAGTCAGGTACTTGGGTTGTGTGGTGGCGCCCAAGGAAACATGTTCGGGTCAGGTCGGTTTGGGTCATGCCAAGTGAGGGCGCCCAAACCAATGCGTCATTCAAGAAGTCAGTTCCTGTGAGGGAACCCAAGGAACGTATTCGAGTTGGATCAGGGTGGGTCATGCGAGGCTGCCCAATGAAATGCATTCAGGCAGGTCAGGTTGGGTTGTGTCATGTGAGGGTGCCCAAGGAAACACGTTCAGGTGGGTCGGGTTAGGTCGGGTTAGGTCAGGTCATGTGTGCCCAAGGAAACATGTTCATGTGGGTTGGTTTGGGTCTTGTGAGGGCTAGGTCAAGACGTGTCATGACTTATGAGGGAGCTAAAGGAAACACGTTCGAGTGGGTCAGGTGAATCAAGTGGGGTCGTGTGATGAAACCCAGGGAAATGCGTTCGAGTTAGTCGCGTCAGAACGGGTCATGTAAGGGCACCCAGGGAAACACGTTCGAGCGGGTCGGGTCATGTGAGGCTGGCTGTATAGAAATTCCTAAGTTGTGACAGCCCATGTGCCTTGTGCACATTTGTGCAATTCATTTTCTGTTTTCTCCCTAGTGCCTTCATTTAGGTGGGTCGGGTCATGCCGTATGAGGGCGCCACAGGAAAAGCATTCGAGTGGGATCTTGTGAGGGAGTTTTTATAAAAATGGTAAGTTGTGACCACCCGCGTGCCTTGTGCATGTTCGTGTGACACGTTTGCCATTTTCTCCCTCATCCCTTCGAGGCTCCGGGGTGGGTCTGCTCAGGTACTCAGGTCGTGTGATGGCACCTAAGGAAATGCATTCAGGTTGGGTTAGGTCGAGTCATGCCAAGTGAGGGTACCCAAGGAAATGCATCATTTGGGTGGGTCGAGTTTGTTCCATTCCTATGAGGGCACCGAAGGAACGTGTATGGTTCGGGGCGTGTGAGGGCACCCAAAGTAATGTGTTCGAGTGGGTTAGGTCGGGTTCGGTCAGGTTGTGTCGTGTGAGGCTGCCCAATTAAACATGTTAGGGAACGTCGGTTCAGGTCGTGTCGTGTGAGGGTGCCTAAGGAAATTCGTTCATGCAAGTCGGTTCAGGTGAAGTTGAGTTGCGTCGCATGATGGCTCCTAGGAAAACACATTTGGCCAGGTCAAGTTGTGTTAGGGTGCTCAAGGAAACACATTATTATCGCTTGTGTTAGGTTGTGTGAGGAAACCTAAGAAAACGCAGTTGGGCGGGTCAGGTCGAGTCATCTCATGTAAGGGCACCCAATGAAACGTGTTCGGGTGGATCAAGGGGGGTTTGGGTCGGGTCCTTTGAGGGCACCAAGGGAAACGCGTTCGGGTGGGCGATCAGGTTGGGTCTGGTCCTATGAGGGTGCCCAGGGAAACACGTTTGAGCAGTTCGAGTTGTGTGAGGATGGTTGTATAAAAAGTAATAAGTTTTGACTGTCTCTGTGCCTTGTGCATGTTTGTGTGATCCATTTTCTATTTACTCCCTCATGCCTTCATTCAGACCGGTCGTTTCATTCTATGTGAGGGCGCCACAGGAAACATGTTCTGATTATATCCTATGAGGGAGGTCGTATCAAAAATGCTAAGTTGTGACTGCCCATGTGCCTTGTGCGCGTTCGTGCGACCTGTTTTCCATTTTCTCCCTTATTCCTTCGATGTCCGGTTGGGTCAGGTCGGGTACTTGGGTCGTGTGATGATGCCCAGGGAAATGCATTTGGATTGGGTTGGGTTGGGTCATGCTATGTGAGGGAAGCCAAGGGAACATGCCATTTGGGTGGGTCAGGTCGTGTAGGGTCCTGTGAGGGCACCCATGGAATGTGTCTGGGTAGGGTCATGTCGGTTCATGTGTGGGTGTCCAAGGAAACGTGTTCGACCAGGTCAGGTCGAGTCTAGTCGGGTTCTTTTGTGTGAGGTCACCCAAGGGAACACCTTCAGACAGGTCAGGTCAGGTCGTGCTGTGTGATGGTGCCCAAGGAAACTAATTTGGATGGGTCAAGCCAGTTTGGGTCGTGTCATGTGACCACACCCAGGAAAACATGTTCGGGCGAGATAGGTTAGGTTTGGTCGTGTGAGGGTGCACAATGAAATGCATTTGGGTGGTTCAGGTCAAGTTGTGTGGGGTGGCTGTATTAAAAATTCTAATTTTTGCAGAATCTTGTCATTCAAATACAAATTAGAATTATTGGTACCAATAGGAGCCAATGATAATACTCATTGGATCTAGATCATACCACACTTCATTAGCCTGTGTAACACTTTTCAAGGTTGTGTATTCTAAATCACACTACACAGTTTTGGCCCTTTCCTTTGTCGTGTTAACCTTAGGTTTTAGGTAGATAGATAGTGATGGAATTTTAATATTCTTTGCCAAATTTATGATTTACCTCAGCCTGGGGACACCAAGAGTATCATTTTTGCATTGACACCAGTATAATGGAAAGTATTCAGTGTCATTTGAGTAGTTGGTTCACCAATGGATTTCCTTGCAACACAACCAATCATCTCACCTGGAGCAACTAAGGACTATAGAAAATGAGATTCTATCTCATGAATTACCCATTCAAATCCTTCGCTTGTAAGTTGGTACTCCTTTAGCACATTCTTAGTAGAAAATTTACTTCGAAATATAACGTTGAAAAACAGAGTGGCATTCTTCTATGCTTCAATATTCATGGGGTCATCACAAGGAACATCCTTAATTCTTTCCTGAAGCCTATTAGTTTCTTCTACAATCTCCATGGGATGCATATATGATGGTTTCTCATATTAATTTTGAACATCTTTTGGCTATTCCAGATGAGCCCCTTAATATTTTTAGACAGAGGCCACACATTATCTCCAGTGGTTACAATCTTCGTACCTAGTTGTTGTCTCTCTGACTCCAGTTTCCCTATGAGTGGATGCTAGTTTTTTTAAGGGTCTTAGTTTATAGATGAAAGCACCTAGCTCATATATGATCCTTGGAGAGATGAATCCCTAGGATATGTTTATGGAGGTATTGTAGTGATTTTCTCCATTGTAGATGTTGATTATTGGTTGGCCTACTGCCTTTTTGATCAGTTCCCTAACGAGTTAGTTAGATTCAATATTGTTATCCCTATGGATGTGAGGATGATATATGCTCACATATGATGATGTAAGTTGCTTACATGCTTTGAGGAAGTTAGCCATGGATGCATGTTGCTTGCTTGCATTGAGGTTGTTAACCATGGAATCACCATATATCTCTATTGATGTGAACCTATGCTCTTGGGAAATTGATAGAAGGGTTCTAGCAATGAAAAGTTCTACTTGATAGTTATGACGTTGATGGGACCAAGCTTGAAGCATATATTTGAAGTGTTGTGGAGTTGTATTGAAGGGTATACTTTTATTGGGGTTATCCTTAATTGCTCCATATGATTTGCATTGGGTCATCATCCTTTCTTGACAGGGATCTTGATGCCTTGGGCTATTTTTTTCCTTTTGGAGTTCGCTCTAGTAAAAGGATGTGTGTTAGCCAATGGTTAATTTATAGTAGATAAGTGTGTGATTTCAAATTTATGATGGACACGACATGACACGACTCGACCCAACCCACCAGAACGCATTTCCTTGGGTATCCACATATGGCACGACCAAACCCAACATGACCTGACCCACCTGAACGTATTTCCTTGAGTGCCCTCACACGACCAGACCTGAACATGTTTCCTTGGGTACCCTCACATGACCTGACCCAACCCACCTTGCTCGTACACATTTCCTTCAGTGCCCTAACACGATGCGACCCGACATAACCCAAACCGAGCTGACCCACCCAAACATGTTTCCTTGGGTGCCCTCTCATGACCCAACCTGAACTGACCTGAACGCATTTCGTTGGGAACCCTCACATAACCCGACCCACCTGAACACTTTTCCTTGGGTGCCCTCATAGGGCATGACCTGAATCGACCCGACCTGCCCAAGTGAAGGAACGAGGGAGAAAATGACAAACAGGTCACACGAATGTTCACAAGGCACAAGGGCAGTCACAACATACAATTTTTGATATGGCCTCCTTCACACGACCTGACCCTACCTGACCTGAACGTGTTTCCTTGGGAGCCCTCACATGGGATGACCCAACCCACTTGAATAAAGGGACAAGGCATTAAATAAAAAATGGGTCACACGAACATGCACAAGGCACACGAGCGGTCACAAGTTAGCATTTTTTTTACGGCCACCCTAACACGACTCGACCCGAACCTACTGAACGCGTTTCTTTGGGCATACTCACACAACCCGACATGACTTGACCCGCTCGAACATGTTTTCCTAAGCACCCTCACATGACCCAACCCTACCTAACTCGCCCGAATGGATTTCCCTAGGTGCCCTCCAATGACCCGACCAAACCCGACCTACCAGAACATGTTTTCTTGGGTGCCCTCACATGGCATGACCCAATTCAACCCGACAAGACCATCTCGAATGAGTTTCCTTATTTGCCCTCACACGACCCGACCTGACCCAACAAAATGTGGTTTGTTGGGCACCCTCAGACAACCCAACTCGAACCCACCCACCAGGACGCGTTTCCTTCGGCGCCCTCACACAACTCGACCTGACCCACCTGAATGAAGGCATGAGGGATAAAATGACAAACAGGTTGTATGAACTCGCACAAGGCACACATGTAGTCATGACCTAGGATTTTTGACACAACCACCCTCACATGACCCAACCTGACCTGCCCGAACGAAGGCACTAAGGATTAACTGGAAAACGGGTCATACGAACGTACACAAGGCACGCAGGTGGTCAGAACTTAGAATATATTAAAACAAGAAGAAACCACATAATTTTAATTTTGAGTCTTTTAATTTAAAGATGATGACATAAATAACTAAAAATTCAAAAATTTTATTCTCGTAACACATAATTATCACTACATAAAACTAGTAATTGTGTTTGTAAGTTTTACATAAAAAATAATTTATATACACCTTAATATATTATTTATTTATATTTAATTTTTAATTTCATACTATATATAAATTTATTATTTACATTTAATTTTTATTTTTTCTTTCAATTCCAATTCCCGCCTTGAAAAAATTTCACCCTTTACCCCATCCTCCCTATTCCCTCCTATAAGAAATACACCCTTCAGGGGTCGAAGCAAGTGGAACCGTGTGGTGTACATTCTACGGGATCTCGAGGAGGGATGATCTACTCCTTTGTATCATTTGAGATAGTTGGTTAACACCATAGTTGTGGCAATGCACGAAGGATTGGCCTGTGAGGGGGAAGTAAGATGTTCCTCACCATCATCGAAAACTTGCGATCAGGTATTTATAAAATTAACTAGGAGAAATGACTAAGTTAAATATTTTTCTATTTTATGACTGCATTTAGCTTGTCAAAAACCCAAAATTTTAAAGCTTTCAAAGCGAATTTATTGAGATTTTTTTATTTCAATGTCTTGAATGTGAGTTGCATGTTGCATTTGTAGTAGTGTCTCACTTGTCTTAGATTTGTTTGGTCTAGACCCCATATTTTATGTGTATGTGTCCTGTCAACATATCAAAACCATTAGTAGAAAACATATCAAAACTTCCCCACATAGTTTCGTCCTAAGAGCCTACCTTTGATGGATCGAGTGTAGTCCAGAGAGCTTTCAATTTAGATACTTGGGTGGGAATCACTCCATATAAAAAATTATTGGAGAAATTGAGCACGTGAAAATCCTTGAATTTCCAGATCCATTCTAGAAGAAACCTTTGCAACGGGTTATATTCCAATGATAAAAATTGCAAACACGAAGACTCAGAGGAAAAATCACCTTGCATGTGAAGGTTTTGACAATAGAATGGTCAACCATTTTGTGTAGGAATTTCCAAAAAATAGTACAAAATCAAGATTTCCTCAAATACAAGAGAACTTAGGAGACTCCGCAGTGTATGTGAGAGGGCCAATCGGTTTTTAGGGAATATTTTAGTTCAAACCTAATATAAGGGCCATCGAGCTTCTTTGTGACTTAAGGAGACATTTTCCCTAAGGTAGATGAGTGTCGTAAGGTCAACCGAAGGCCACTCTAGTTGATCCAAAGGGTATGTGAAACTGTTAAGTCCCTATATTAATAGTGTAGCCCCTTATTATGTTAGTGTAGCCCCCCTTATTGTTATTATTGTACCCCTGTAACCCCCATATTGTTATTATTGTGCCCTTAAATTATTATTGTTAGGTCAGCTAGGATTACATTGTGGCCCACTAGGATTACATTATGGCCCCATGGACTCCTATATATAGAAAGGAGGTTTTGTAAATTGTATCATCCAAGAATTGTTCATTTATGTAATTTATTGGAGGTTGCCCCCTCGAAGTGGCTTATTTATAAGACGTTCATATCTCTTTTCTTCTCTTTTTGGAGCTGGTTACACTACATTTGGTATCAGAGGTTTGGATTCTAGGGTTTCGCTGCTCCAAACAGGTCATCGTGGAATTTTCGCTATAACTTTTTGTCTACGAAGTTTCAGAATCTGAAATTTTTAGGGTAAGAAACCGAAATCCTGAGGAAGCTTGTCTAAAAATTTCAGAGCTTGGTTCGCAATATTTTCGGAGATATCATCTGTGGAAGTCAGGTCTTTTTTTAGGCTCCTAAACAGGTCATCGTGGAATTTTCACTATAAATTTTTTTCTACGAAGGTTCAAAATCTGAAATTCATATGGTGCGAAGCTGAAATCCTGAGGAAATTTTTCAAAAAATTTCAGAGTTTGGTTCGCAATATTTTTGGAGATATGATCTGTGGAAGGTAGTGCTTTTTCAGGCTCCTGAATTGCATCTCAAAGAGGTAATCGTGGGAAAAGTTCAATAACTCTCTCTCTGGGCATCGGATTGGAGTACCGTAAAAATTGGTTGCAAGTACATAGAATTTAGTTTATTGGCTATCAATTTCAGAGACAAAGGATGAAACAGTGACACGTGGCAAGTCGTACAAGTTCGCTCTACTGAACCAGTCCATAATTAGGTCATTGTGGGAGATTGGACACAACTTTTTCTTGGAGAATCAAAATCAGGTCATACCTGTGGCATTCAAAAGAAAATTCAGAGGGATACTACAGTGATGAATTTCAGATATTGAAGATCTGCAATCACAGAGATAATTTAATTTCAATATCTATCTCCTCAAAAGAAAGAGAAAGGTGTGTATTTGGTTTTTAAAATTGCATAACGTTTGTTTGAAAAAGAAATTGAAGTGATTCCAAGTGCATATTTGAGAATTTTTATCAGTATTGGGTTCTATAATGCATCCAAAAAATAATTCCATAGCCATTAATCCCTCAAAAAGCTATACTATGACGCATGAAGAGGAAGATTTGCAGTATGAGATATCAAAATTACGGTACCAAGTGCAACAAGTTTCGATCTTACGAAGAGCAATTGAAGATGAAATATATGGTTTAAAAGCAGAAATGGAGGCTAAGTTGGATGGTTTTAAGGATCAAATAATAGAAAATATGGATGATAAATTAGTGGAAGATCACATCGAGCATCAACAACAAGTTCTCCAACTCTCAAAGGATAACCCAACTTTGGTGCAGAATCTAATGAAACAACAGGAAGATCAACATGACATCGAAATAAGCTATGAAGCAGTCATAGAGACAAGAACTCGACAAGTATGATCAATTTCAGAGTATCTCGGCAAGTGGAAGAACTTTCCTGTAGAAGATTTCACATGGGAGGATGAGAATTTTATACAGAAGCATCAAGAAATAATCAAGCGTTGAGGACAACACTTGTTTGAAGGAGAGGGGCATGTTAAGTCCCTATATTAATAGTGTAGCCCCCCTTATTGTTATTATTGTACCCCTGTAACCCCCATATTGTTATTATTGTGCCCTTAAATTATTATTGTTAGGTCGGCTAGGATTGCATTGTGGCCCCACTAGGATTACATTGTGGCCCCATGGACTCCTATATATAGAAAGGAGGTTTTGTAATTTGTATCATCCAAGAATTGTTCATTCATGTAATGTATTGGAGGTTGCCCCCTCGAAGTGGCTTATTTATAAGGCGTTGATATCTCTTTTCTTCTTTTTGAAGTGGTTACACTACGGCTATTCACGATTGTGTGGTACTCAGTGCAAAAGATACATGACAAAGGTGAGACAACTTGTGGTCTCCTGTAGTAGAATCAAATGAAAATTCTGTAGCAGAGTAAGGTGGACAGGTTCAATTCTATTATAGGGGATTGAAAAAGGATTAGAGTGCACATTTGAGACAAAAAATGGATATCTTGTGTAGTCTAGGTTCCTTGTAGGGTGTTGAGGTCTTGAAATTCACTGCAACAACATGGGGGATGACCACTTGGTCCGGACCTTAAAGAAGTTCCTTTTCTGTTTGAAATGGTGGCTCTGACCGGTTTAAATAGGTCCAGTTAACTTCTCTCATTCTCCATTGGCTTAAAATATGACTTTTATCTATCAATGGGAAAGAGACATTAGATCATTTCTTTTGCCAATCGAACAAGAAAAGTGATCCTTAAGCTAATTTGGGCTTAGCTAAGCCACAACTAAAGTTTTTCGTCTTTGAGAAGAGGAATTTTTAGGGATATAGAATTTAATATAAATGCAATATTATTCTAAGATGAAAGAAAAATAAACTATTTTAATCTTATCTCAATTAGGCAGATATAGATCTCTCCCAATAGAGAGCAAGATGTTTTAAAATAATTGAGATTTAAATATGTTTGTTTTAAATGAATATCAAGCTAATGAATTATTTCAATTAACTGACATTGTGAATACCAAACACATTCTATCTAGAGACCTCTTAACTGAAATAATTAATCAACAACACTCAGGAAGTAGTTCTCAAAATTATATTGACCATTTAATCAGTAACTTGAATAATTAAACAATAACATGCGGAAATACTTCATCACTATTCAATAAATCAATTTTATAAGACAGATTTCTGAGTAGATAGTTACACAGAAATCAGAATTCAGCCCATAAGAGTAGAGACAAATAATAACATAAATTGAGGCAAATTACTCATACCGATATAAGTGCACAATTATGCGAGTAAATTGACACATTCCTATTATCAAAAAATGAAACCAGTATTTAAAATAATAGTATTATAAATACCAATTTATTAAGTCAATTTCTTCAGCTCTGGTCTCTAACAGTTTTTTCTAATGCCCGAACTTCTACTTCCAAAATCAGAGCTACAGTAGTGTAAGACTCTGTTCATTATACATAGCTCAGAATATAAAAGAAAAAACTCAATAATATCCAGATCTGAGATTCATCTCCTCTCACCCTACGCCTCCAAATTCTCTATATAATAGTGCCATAAAAAATTCTATAATTGCAGGGGAGAGAAGCCCATATTACATTTTGATATCTACTATTTATAAAAATTACAAAAGGATTTATTCATAGGAAAGTTTGCTTGAAGAGTGGTTTTGCTCTATCAATTTTCATTAGTTAAAAATCATATTCTTCAATAGTTGGAGCCTTCTCATTGATTGAGATCTTCTTCTTCTCATCTCTTCTACTATTTTCCTGCAAAATAAAAAAAATAAAAATTAAAATGCAAAAATAAAATCAAAATGTCAAATCTAGAAATTAAAATAAATCCAATTGAAACTTAATTAAGTAAATAATTGAAAAGGAAATATAAGATTTCTTTTGATGTTTGTGCTAATTTAATTGGTCAAGGAGAACATAGATGAATGGATCTGCACTCATAACAAGTTGTATGAAATTAAAATGCAAAAGATAAAATTCAGAAAATTAGTTTTGCTTAAAAATTTGGAGCTTGATCTTTTACTAAATTTTAGACCCAATAAATGATCAAATTTGGAAATGAAACCTCTTCAGGAATAATCTACATCATTTTATCTTTCCAATGAGTTGTCCTCGGCCTCATTTTGCCAAGTAAAATGCCATTTATGAGCCTCTAAATTTGATATATTAAAATTGCCAAAAATCTTGAATTTTTGTTGCTTGGGCTAAAAAATCAAAATTTTAAATTAAATTCTAATCCTAAATTAGATTTTGATATTTAATTAATTACTTATAATTAATTTCAATTATATTATTCATCTAATTTAGTTATAATCTAATTCTAAATTAAGTTGTAATTATCTATTAATTAATTATAATTACATTATTAATTTTAATAAAAACTAATTGAAAAAGACAATTAAACTAATTAAAAAATGATTTATTGATTAATTAAAATATTGAAATATTATATTAATATTATAATTTAAATTATATTAAAATTATAATTAAAATATAATATTAATTATAATATTATATAATATAATTTATTTTAATTAGTAATTCAAGAAATATAAAATTGCACAACACATGACAGAGAGAGGAGGAGTGGAGGTATAAGGCGGAAGATAGCAGAGGGACTATATTAAAAGCAAGTGACGTGGCAGGCAGGGGTCAATCGCAAATCAGAGTCAAAGGCTTATCAAAAATCGCAGTTGGAGACGGTTTATGATAAATGTTTCGCAATAAAACAGTAAGATATGCAATGTGCTATGGGAGTGATGTGAGGAAAAATGAGTAAGGAGGGATAACGAGGTCAACAAAACTTATATTAAAAAAATTGACCCTTCGCATGTATTCGCAATCGGATTTCAGAATTTTTAATACAAACGAATAAAACAAATATAAAATATTTGCAATATGCGATTTGCGATGTTTCGTAATAACAATATCGCATTGCAATATTGTTTTTGATCGTACATTTGAAATCATAATTTTTAGATTGGATTTTGGAAGGAATGATGTGTTGGAAAATGGGGCTCACATGGATTAACCATCTTATAATTTAGACTACAACTACTTTTCATTTTTGGAGTTTTGGATTTGGCAATTTGTTTTAAAATAACAAGTTAGAGTATATTACCAATATCTCGAAATGTATTTTCCTCTAGTGTTCAATTTAGCTAGGAATTTTTGCAGGACCATTAGTGAAAAATGAAAAAAATTTAGTAAAAATTAACTAAAAGTTAATATTTACAATGAAGACTATTTTAACTAAGAAAATTGAAATATTGGTAAATTTTATACATTTTTTAGCCCAAGCGATAAAATGATCAATCTTCAAATGAGTGTCATTTACAAACCGTTTGACCAGATGAGGTGAAACATGTATCGTTCGAAAGCTAATGAAAAACCAGATTCAATGAACCCTTCAAAACAAAATTCTGAGGAAGATAAAAAATGACAAAAATTGTAGGATAATTAACTTAATCAAAATCCTAAAGGTTCTTAGCCAAAAATTTTGTAGGAAGAGTCCCCATTATTTGATGTACATAAGTAAAAAATGTGGGGGTTGTGTTCTACCACAACAATGGTGACATGCGGGAGAAGAACCAGTTATCTCTGATTAAAGATAATGAACTTAAATTTACCTAAAGGTTAAAAATAATGGAAATCACGAAATCATCTAACAGTAAAAGATTTCCATAGGTCCCACATGAATAGATTAAGCAATATTAGTTTGTAAAAATAATTACTTAAAACAGACTCGAGTAAAAGTGATGAATCCAAATTTGGAGAAATTTATTTTTTAAATTTTCTAGATGTGCAAAATAGAAGGTAGAGATAGGAGTTTTTGATAAAGTATATATCCATTTTGTGATTGTCTCTGACATCGCTTCACTGCCAGCATGCTTGAATAGTACCTTGTCGAAGTTGTATTTTATGCCATACAATCCTAGTCCCATTTCTAGCGAGCATCCATAGCCCTGATGGGTTTACTTGTATTTCCCATGTTTCCTCTTTTTCACTCTTTTGATAAGTGCATTTCTAAGCTTTTAGTTTATGATGTATTTGAGTGAAAGAGGTGAGATGGAAAATAGAGATTTTATGTTTAATGGACATAGTACCTTCATAATGTTTTCTCCAAATTCTTTCATTGCAACTATCAATCAGAGGATTTTTATGTGAAGGGGTGGAAGGGATTCATTGAATTAAACTGAAATCAGTTATTTTCTTGAAAATGTAAATTCAATCACTTAGAAAGGATGTATGTTCCTCCATGAAAAATATTTAAAACGAGATAGTTTTATGATTCCATAAAGTTATCCCTTTAATGATAAATGAAATTTAGTTAAATGGATAGAGTAAAATATTTCCCATGTATGTCAACAACTGTAAGGTAAGAGAAAATCCTTTCACAAAAATCATGACAAAGTCACCAAAATCAAATCAAACTGAAAACAAAAGGAAAATAATTCCTAAACTAAAGTAAGAAAAGAAATCAGCAAAACAAAAATGAAGAAAGAAAAATTGAAAGAAAACAGAACTTAAAAGCTAAACTCTAACAAGATCGCTTATATGAATTTCTCAACAAAGGATTATAAAATAAAATAAGCATATATACATTCATTCCTATGTTGAGATTTTAATTTTTTTATCTTTTAGAGTTATATAAAAATGAGGTTATCAAAATGTAGCAGTTGAAGAGCAGTTATGATGGATAACATGCTGAATGAGATGTTTCTGTCTGATGAAAATTTTCTTTTTCAAGACAAAACCTGCATAAAAGCATCTTAAATATTTTCTAATAAAAATAATGCTTAAAGAAACATACTAAAGGTTTAGAAACTCCCCAGTCTCGCTGATTCAATGAGGATCATTAATGCTTCTTTCAAGAATGTCAAAGAGAAAAAAGAAATTTTGAAAATTGATCTGGTATAGGTGTGAATGGTTAATGAATGCATGTAGAAACAGAGTTCAAGATCAACAAAGACTACAACAAAAATGAAGAAATGGAAATAAATGAAAGTGGGCACATGAAACTTACCATTGGAGAACTGCATTTAAACTTACCTGAGAAACATGATTTTCTCCAATGCAAGTTAACTTCTTTACTTAATTAGAATTAATAGCATGAAGAATTTTTATTGACCAAAAATTTTTATTTATTAAATCTAAAGTAAAACAAGCAATAAACTAAAAGAAAGCAATGTTTCATGTTCAAAGAATCATAAATAAATTGAATCCATCATAAATGAGGATGAAATTATGCTTCTTTATGAATTGAAGTGATGAAAGTTTTTTTTTTCTTCTTTCATTCTGAATTTATATCAGCCACAAAGTATTGAAATTGATTTATAATCCTGAATAATATAACAATATATAAAGATGATTTAAATCTCTATATGAGAAGTATGGAGAAAAATCATAATAAAAGAAAATTAAAAATATGAATTAATTATCTGTACATTACCTTGCTAAATTTTTCGCATCATGAGATTCTTTTCCATGTATAACTTAAAATTTGGAACTTACACTTTTGTTGATATGAGATTGAGCTCTTTCCATAATAATTTAAAAGATAATGGTGGAAAGACGAATATCGAAATTTATCACATCAAAATATCTTGAAGACAAAGCTTCATTTGAGCTAGCAATACTATATAATTATTGTGATGGAAATGTTGCAATATCAGCATGTGCAATGGGAAACTGCAAAGGAATGAATACTATTTGAAGAATAGTCATATCAGAAGATTAAAGCTTGTGAATTAACTGAAACGACGATATTATTCTTGTGATAGTGAAAATGTGGTAAATGACTGATGCACTGTGACTGAAAATATCAAAATATATGCGTGAAAATTTGGTTTGCAGCCCACAAAAATGGTGACCAATCATGCATGGTTGCACTTCACATATTTTATAATTTATCTTCCTGCATATTTCAAAACTTAACTCCTTTTTAAAATTAGCGATTTTGCAATTTCACAATTCGCAGCGAACTCCACATTGTTCTTTGCAACTTTTATCGTTTAACATATTTCTTATCTCGTGCGATATGCGATATGTGTAGCATCATATCGGAATATCCTTACCTTTTCTTTTATCACATCGCAACTAATACAACTTACCGAGTGAGGTTTTTAACAATAACCACTAAAATTTCTGATATACGAAATGTAATTTCGTTGATGCGCCGATTTGCAATGAAGAACAGACTCGATATTTTTTATTATATGAATTTTAATTTCATATCAGATCTGGGACATCGAAACTTTTAAATATATGCCCCTACCAAATTTTTGATTTATAAACAGACGCGATATATGTATACAAAGAGGATTTAAATGTAATATCGGGTCCGGGTTATATGAACATCGCAATTTTGGTGAAGTAATTTTATCGAAAAGTGAGCGAGAGTATTGAAATTTATTCAGAATATATGCACCGAAGGTTTCCTATCAGGAATTGTTAAGAGCTGCCTTTGATCAAATGTTGCGATACATATAATGCGATATCAGACGAAGAGATCATCGAAGATTGGAGGGAATGAGAATATTAGGAGGTTGGATATATTTAGTGTATGCTCATTTCATATCCTCCGATATGCGAATTGTGATATACGATGAGCCATATGTGGGTTCGATGATTTCTTAAAGTATTCAATTCAAAAAGAAAGTGAGTGATTTAACTTTGCTTTAAAATAAACAACCCTTTAATATTTTAATTAATTGTCAGAATAACTGATTGGAAAGTAATTTTACCAAATCTTCGTTATGAAGAGAGTTTATGAAAGATAATGATTTGATATGTTTCCTCTGACAATTCATTAAGTCTTATCAGGATTTCAATAAATATAAGAAAAATTTAGATATCCTTCAAATTTCAGATGAATAATAAATACATCCCTGAGCATGTTGCGGATTTGAAAAAACCGGGCTACTTGCTTAGCTTGAGTCTTCATAATAAGATTAATAAAAACCTGCAAACAAAATAAAAAGTAGAAATAAGAAACAACTTTTGAAATTAAAATAAATAATAGACGATGATGAACATGTAAACACATACCTGGAAGAAAATTGATTGTAAATTTTACCTCTTTGAAGCTTCTAGTTCTCCCAAATTTTCTCAAAATTTGCATATGTTCAACATTACCTACTTATTTTAATCTAAAAATGCTAAGTAATGATTTTTTTGAAATTGCATCCTTTCCAAAATTACACCAGAAGACACGAATGGTAAAAATGAGGTCTTAGAATTACTTGTGAACAAAAAATTGTCAAGTGGTAGAAAATTCTTGGAATTTCTTCATGTATGATCAATGTTATGAATTTTGAAAACTGAGAAAATTCGAGGCTTGACAAATAAGTATGATATGATAATTCAAGAACTTCTAAAATAATCTAGGCTTATTTTCTACAATTTAAATTGGATTCATTACTTGTTTTATTGAAAATCTGAAATAATCAAATAAATGCAAACATAAAAGAAAATTAATCTATTCCTATTTCTAAGTAAATGGAAGAAACATGAATAGGTATAGTCAGACTTCTAATGGAACCATGTAAGCATTTCAATTCCCACATGTATGTACATGTGTAGTTAAACTACAAAAATGCAAATATAGTTAAACTACAAAAAATAAATCAGAAAGCAGAATGTATCTTTATTGTTAGTAGCTTATTCACCATTACCTTCTCTTGAAATATCCTTCCCAACTAAATATCAATTATATCATAGAAATATGGATGGATTTCCATTATTGAGTAGGAGAAGTTTAAAAGAGAAGATGACAGGCCAGGTTGTAAAAATGATCTTTCAGAAACAATGGCCTATGTGATTTTGTTAGTGTTATGTTTAAGTGCTAAAGTATTAACAATCTTCTGTGAAGGAAAACTTTCCAATTATTTTTCAAATGAGTCAATGAAAAACGAATGGAAGTGTGTTAGATTCAACGGAATATTATTAATTGAATTAGATTTTTGGTCATAAAGTGAAAATACACTCTCTTTTTGGCACTGCTCTTAAGAAGTAAGAAGTAATTGATAAGGAATGAACATCATTTGAAATTGGAAGTTTAATAACTTTTAATGTATACAATTATAATTTGAATCTTTATTTTTCCCTTGAGGTAATGCATCAATTGAGTGTTCAATATTAAGTTGCACAATATGCCAGCACAAAGTATCTAAAAATATAGGACTAAAAATAGAAAATAAATTTAAAGTTAAAATTAAATGTTGAAAAAATAACAAAACTGAATCATAGTTTACACTAGTGTTACAATTATTGTTACAACACAATTGGGAGTGACTTGAAGTAATTTCCTCTTCACGAGAATTGGGCAGAATAATGCAATTAGAATGATTGTTGATACCCACTTGTGAATTAGAGAGAAGGATATGACTCTGAATAGGAATATGATATTTATCATCATATAAATCATAGATTGGAATGGTTTCCTGAATGCTGAAATCATATGTATGATTATTTGTTTGAAAATGAGAACTATTTGAAACAATTTCTAAATTAGATTGTTCTTTATTTTCACATGTGATTAGACTTTCATCACGAGCATTAAATTGTAAAGAACACAAATCAATATCCTCAATGTCAAAGTAGCTATCATAAATGACCTCAAGACATTCATTAGAATTCCCTTCGATCTTATTCAATGTATCAAAATAAGAAGCAATATTAAGCTCATGTTCATTAATGCCAGAAGAATGATAATTAATTAATTCTCTATCTTGATAAAAACTAATTGGTAATTCATTTAGATCAACCTCTTTGTTTTCTGAAATATCTTTAATGTGAAGAGAGGTTCAAATATTACTAGAAAAATTACTAGGATAAAGAGAAAAATATGAATCCAAAACAATGCATTTGAAAACATCTCTATTTGAGCACTCCGGTGTATTTTTTTTCATTGCAATTTTCATATTTAAGAACATTTTCTTGGCTACTTATGCTTTCTTGAAGAATGTTGCTTTGTTGATATGAATTTTGAATTTTATCATCATGAAAGAATTCATAAATTTGTACAGCAAATTGTGTTTCATTAGAAACTTTAATCGATGTTGGTACTTGACGAATTATGATCTGATTTTTTGATTTTAACTCATAACTATTTTCAGATTTTAAAGCGGTATTTTCTTCGAGAGTGTTGCTAATATCTTCTTGCGGTTGATTAGTGAAATTTTCCAAGCTTTGTGATTGAAATTCATTAATATGTGAAGGTGCACCTTGATCTTTCTCAATATTGTAAGAAATGTGTAGAAATTGAAGGAAATGATTATACAAAATAGAGGCCATTTCATCATCATTTGTTTGTACCTCCATATTGGAATTATTACTTATGTCAATGAAATTATGAGGAATTTGATCAAAGTTTGAAATAATTTCACATGGGTTATGAATGGAAGGAACAGAGAAAATATGTTCAAACCAATCTAATAATTCTTTTTACGAAGGTTTATCTTCAGTTTTAAATTTTAAACAATCCAAACAAAACCTGATGGTAAAATCAATTAAAGACTCACCTTCAAACCTTCGTAGATTTTCAAAATCGTCACATACTTGTTCATAGATATATCCATCAAATTTAAAATGGAAAATTGTAATAAAATGTTCCCAAGTGTGGATTGAAGCAACTGGACGTGATTTACACTAGTTTCTTGTTTTTTCCAAGAATGTAAGAGTAAAAATCCTACATAAAATACCTTCATAAATTTCATGAAAAGTAGAATTTTAAAAATTTTGAATGAATTGTAAAGCATGATTAAATGCGGAAATACTCCCATTACCATTAAACTTTACCTGAGACAAGAGTATTACTATTTCTGGTGGAGTATTGGAAGATTCTCGTCTAGAAATACAACTCCAAATTGGAAGTTTTAAAGGAGACATTATAATAAAAATAAACTATTAGAATACAAAGACTCCCAAATAAAACAAGTCTCAAGCCCTCCTTCTAGTGCTAAAATGTCGAGGCCTCGAAATTCACTGCAACGACATGGGGGATGAGCACCCAGTCATGACCTTAAATAAGTTCATTTTCCATTTGGAATGGTGGCTCCGACTAGTTTAACTAGGTCCAGTTACCTTCTCTCAAACTCCATTGACTTAAAATATGACTTTTATCTATTAATGGGAAAGAGACATCAGATCATTTCTCTTGTCGATCGAACAAGAAAAATGATCCTTAAGCTAATATGGGCTTAGCCAAGCCACAACTAAAGTTTTACTTCTTTAAGAAGAGGAATTTTTAGGGATATAGAATTTAATATAAATTCAATATTATCCTAAGATGCAAGAAAAAGAAACTATTTTAATCCTATCTCAATTAGGCAGATATAGATCTATCCCAACAGAGAGTAAGATGTTTTAAAATAATTGAGATTTAAATATGCTTGTTTTAAATCAATATCAAGATAACGAAGTAGTTAAATTAACTAACATTGTGAATACTAAACACATTCTATCTAGAGACCTCTTAACTGAATAATTATTCAACAACACTCAGAAAGTAGTTCTCAAAATGATATTGATCATTTAATAAGTAACTTGAATAATTAAACAATAACATGCATAAGTAGTTCACAACATATCACTATTTAATAAATCAGTTTTATAAGATAGATTTCTGAGTAAATAGTTACTAAGAAATCAAAATTCAGCCCATAAGAGTAGAGATAAATGATAACATAAATTGAGGCAAATTACTCATACGGGCAGAAGTGCACAAGTATGCGAGTAAATTGACACATTTAAGTTATCAAAAAATGAAACCAGTATTTAAAATAATAGTATTATAAATACCAATTTATTAATTCCATTTCTCCAGATCCGGTCTCTAACAGTGTTTTAAAATGCCTGAACTTCTTCTTTCAAAATCATAGCTACATTAGTGCAAGACTCTGTTCATTATACATAACTCAGAATATAAAAAAAAAACCTCAATAATCTTCTTCAGATCTGCGATTCCTCTCCTCTCACCCTACACCTCTAAATTCTCTAGAAAATAGTGCCATCAAGAATTCCAGAGTTGCAGAGGAGAGAAGCCCCTATTACATTTTGAAATCTGCTATTTATAAAATTTACAAAAGGATTTCTTCATAGGAAAGTTTGTTTGAAGAGTGGTTTTGCTCTATCAATTTTCATTGGTTCAAAATAATATTCTTCAACTGTTGGAGCCTTCTCATTGATTGATATCTTCTTCTTCTCATCTCTTCAACTGTTTTCTTGCAAAACAAATCAAAAACAAAATTAAAATGAAAAAATAAAATCAAAATGTCAAATCTAGAAATTAAAATAAATCCAATTGAAACTTAATTGATTAAATAATTGAAAAGGAAATATAAGCTTTCTTTTGATGTTTGTTCTGATTTAATTGGCCAAGGCGAACATAAAAAAATGGATCCGCACTCATAAGAAGTTGCAGCAAATTAAAATGCAAAAGATAACATTCAGAAAATTGATTTTGCTTAAAAATTCGGAGCTTGATATTTTGCTGAATTTTAGACCCAATAAATGATCAAATCTGGGAATGAAACCTCTTCAAGAATAATCTCCATCATTTTATCTTTCCAATGAGCTTTCCTGTGCCTCATTTGGCCAAGTAAAACTCCATTTATGAGCGTCTAAAGTTGGTACATTAAAATTTCCAAAAATCTGAAATTTTTGCTGCTTGGGCTAAAAAATCAAAATTTTAAATTAAATTCTAATCCTAAATTAGATTATGATAATTAATTAATTAATTCTAATTAATTTCAATTATATTATTCATCTAATTTAGTTATAATCTAATTCTAAACTAAGTTGTAATTATCTATTAATTAATTATAATTACATTATTAATTTTACTAAAAACTAATTGAAAAAGTCAATTAAACTAATTAAAAAATGATTTATTTATTAATTAAAATATTAAAATATTATATTAGTATTATAATTTAAATTATATTAAAATTATAATTAAAATATAATATTAATTATAATATTATATAATATAATTTATTTTAATTAATAATTCAAAAAATATAAAAAATGCAAACTACATGAGAGAGAGAGGAGGAGTGGAGGGATAAGGCGGAAGATAGCGGAGGGATTACAATAAAAGCAAGTGACGTGGCAGGCAGGGGTCAATCGCAAATCAAAGTCAAAGGCTATCAAAAATAGCAGTTGGAGACGATTTATGATAAATGTTTCACAATAAAATAGTAAGATATGCAATGTGCGATGGGAGTGATGTGAGGAAAAATGAGTTAGGAGGCATAAGGAGGTCAACAAAACTTATATTAAAAAAATTAACCCTTTGCATGTATTCGCAATCGGATTTCAGAATTTCTAATACAAACGAATAAAAAAAATATAAAATATTTGCGATATGCGATTTGCGATGTTTCACAATCGCAATATCACATCGCAATATTGTTTTCGATCACACATTTGAAATCATAATTTTTAGATTAGATTTTGGAAAGAATGATGTGTTGGGAAATGGGGCTCACGTGGATTAACCTTCTTATAATTTAGACTACAACTACTTTTCATTTTTGGAGTTTTGGATTTGGCAATTTATTTTAAAATAACAAGTTAGAGTATATTACCAATATCTCGAAACATAGTTTCCTCTAGTGTTCAATTTAGCTGGGTCATTTTGTAGGACCGTTAGTAAAAAATAAAAAAAATTAGTAAAAATTAACTAAAAGTTAATATTTACAATGAAGACTATTTTAACTAAGAAAATTAAAATATTGGTAAATTTTATACATTTTTTAGCCCAAGCGAGAAAATGATCAATCTTGAAAGGAGTGTCATTTACAAACAGTTTGACCAAATAAAGTGAAACATGTATCGTTCAAAAGCTAATGAAAAACCAAATTCAATGAAGCATTAAAAAAAAAATTCCGAAGAAGATAAAAAATGACAAAAAATGTAAGATAATTAACTCAATCAAAATCCTAAAAGGTTCTTGGCCAAAAATTTTGTAGGAAGGGTCCCCATTATTTGAAGTACATAAGTAAAAAATGGGGGGATTGTGTTTTGTGCAGGAATTTCCAGAAAATAATACAAAATCAAGATTTTCTCAAATACAAGGGCACTTAGGGTACTTCGCAGTGTATGTGGGAGGGCCGATTGGTTTGGAGGGAAAAATTTAGTTCAGACCTAATATAAGGGCCATTGAGCTGCTCTGTGACTTAAGGAGACATTTTTCCTTAGGTATATGAGTGTCCTAAGGTCAAATAAAGGCCACTCTAGTTGATCCAAATAGTATGTGAAACCATTCGCAGTTATGTGGCAGTCCAAAGTTCTGAAGAAATTTTGTGACATAGGCAAGTCAACTTGTGGGTTCCTGTAGTAGAATCAAATGAAAATTCAGTAGCATAGTAGGGTGGACAGGTTCAAGTCTGTTATAGAGGATTGAAACAGGATTAGAGTGCACATTTGAGGCAAAAATTGGATATCTTTAGTAGTTTAGGTTCCTTGTAGGGTTAGAAATCAAGTCACTAGTTAGGGTATTATTTGAATGGTTAAATTGGTTATATATGTTAAACATGAACCATATTGTATGGATATTTAATATTGTGCCAAATTATTGTATGGGTTTGAAGAAAAATACATTGTTCTGTTGAATATTTTATGGTAATGTGGATTAATTGAATGCTACTTTTCTCTATTCAACCTATTATATATTTGAAAAACTGATATTGTTCATTGAAGAATATATTAATTGTATTAAATTGACTATTATTTGGAAAAGGAAATTTTGTTGAAATCCTAGTAACCTATAAAACCCTAGGGCAGATTTACCCTAGTTCACTACATAGAGGATTCCCCCATCCCCCTTGAATTTCCCTAAAATTTGGGTGTGCAGATAATTTCAGAGTTTTATTCAAGTTCTCCCAAATGCAACCTCTCACTTTTATAGTTAAGCCAAATGGATTTAGTTAACCAAATTATAATCTTTAGCAACCTTGGAATGTCGGGTCGTGTTATAAGATTGGGTGGACGATTTAGAACCTCTGAAGATTGAACTCATGGCTCAGTTTTGTTAGGTAAGATGCCTCTTACTGTCTGTTTTCATTAACAAGTAGAGCCCATGAATCTTGTAGACCCATGTTTCATTCTTGTCTAATTAGTTCTAGTTGTTTTATGTGGCATGACATATGCATATGTGGGCTCTTGTAGGTTACTTATTTGAGTTTATAGTATATTTTTAGAATAATTTGCATAAAGATACTTTTTGAAATTTTTTTGGTCAAGTGGTTAAATCAAACAACTTTTCAGTGCTAAGATCGGGGTTGAAACTCCTAGAGAACATGTTGTTATGTCAATATAGTGTGCCCAATAGAACCATACCTCATCTGAGACTAGGTGAAAGCCCTAAAGACCTTCATGACTAATGGATTGAGTCCATCTCAGTGTGACAGACCAAGTGCAAATCCTGGTTGAACTTGGTGAAATAGAATACCTTTTGGCCATGCAAACTAAGGCAATGGTAGACCCACTTCCTTAACAAAGGGTCATTTACCAACCCAAATGTTATAGAACTGACACAACATGAGGAAAAATAAAACCTATTTCTTTGTTGTGCCGTTGAAGGATTTTCAATGACGATCGAATTCCATACATGAGGCCACATTGATTCAGTGTCATGTAGGAATACGATGCTTTAGTAAACACAGACTAAAATTGGGCGAAGGGAAAAGTTTGAATTATATTCTGATAATTAGTTAATGAAGTAGATGGTAAATTCAGGTTTTCCCCAATATATAATGGGGGAATATAATGTAGTGCCATCGATATGGCCAATGGTTTCTCATTAGATCACTGTGAGTAGTGAAATCGTAATAGATAAACCATGATGATCAGAAATTTATAAGTGGCTAGTGTAGATGTCTCAAGCCATGGTGAGAATGTGGGTGTGTGATAAGCGTAAAGTTATCTAAGCTAAATGTAGATTTATTTCCTTTAATCAATGAACTACTGAAATAAAATTTTCAAAAAGAAACTTGATATTTATGTGGAAACAACAAACTAGATCTCTTTGATACAATGCCATGTAAGAATAGAATGTGTTAATATGCAGAGACTAAAAAGGGTTCAAGGGAAATTTTGAATCATATTATGATAATTATTTAATGAAAAACATGATTCACTGAGGTGCTCTACGTAAGTCATCATGAGGGAATATTATATAGTGCTAACTCTATCCAGACTCAATCGTCTGATCTAACAGAAGACACAAAGGATCTGAAGACTTTAACGGAAGAGTGTGCCCTTATTGACCCGTTTGATGATTCACAATATGCATTTTTTTAAAGGATTTTATGCAATAGATAGAGCTAATCAGACTATAAACCACGTTGTTTAGAGTAATGATAAATGTGATATTATTATATGACAGAGTTGATTTCATAAGCTGCAAGTGACCCAAAACAGTGTGGCTTGCTATATTATCTAATTTTAGGAAGTTTTTTGTTTTTTAATTACTTAGAGTTGCATTTGAAATGGAAAGCTTGTATTTTCCAGGATGATTTTAGATGCTACCCTAACATGGATTATTGATGTTCATAGCCTAGTTGTTGGAAAGGTTTGGAATGCATTTATTCTTATGAATAGTTAATTTAAATAAAATATACTCTCGTAAGGATGAAAATAATTTCATCTTCAACATGAAGAGAGTGTACAAGATTTGTCAAACCATATCTAAAATTTTTTCTTGCACATCAATTGCATGACCCAGTTTTTGCATCTGTATTCTTGCATTTGATATGATTTTGGTCTCTTATCTACTATGTTCATGTGGAAGTGCAACATTGCAATATACATTTTGGCTGGATGGGAAATATGGATATTGTCGAACAAAGCCTTTCAGATGAAAAGGTATTTTCTTATTTAATCACCAATATATTGATGATTAATTTGGCTTAGAATTTTCTATGTTTGTGCTTAGAATCTTTGTTAAAACTCTGCAATTTTCATCTAGTCTTCCTAGATTGTAATTCTTGTAAAATGGTTCTTAATTTCGTTGAAGGTATGGACTGAGAAAATAAATGTTAGACTATGTTATGGAGCTCTCATCTAACTTAACATATATCATATTCCTACACATAACAAAAAATTTCATGCATTTTTTCCACACTAAATTTTTCAACCCTCAAGGAATTTCATTTTTTTTTTAGGTTCGATGAACACTGTGACTTAGTTCTCACCCTCCAAGATATCATAGAGGAGGACAAGAAATTTAAAATGCTTATGTTTTTTCATCAACATTTAAGTGGAATTTGTCTCAGTCTAGAGAGAGGCCATTTTCTAGAGACTCCAAGAAATTATAATTTCAAGGACACTACTCACTATTCCCATGCATCTATATGAATTTCTTCTTGATCATATCCACACACTGCATAGAATATCAAATGTTAACAATGACATCATTGAGTTGAAGTAGGAGTGTCCTTCTTCAAAAAAATTGTTCAAGGCACATATTTATGAACTTCAATTCTTTCTAGAAGATCATATCCATCGTAGGTATGGTCTCTTCTTTCACCTTGTCCAATGGTGCTAAACATAATGCCTCTGGAATGAAAATTAAGCCATATAGTTTCATGAAGTAAAAATTCCCAATTCATTTAGTGAAATCGAAGCTCATCATTAAGGTTCAATAGTTACACAGGTTGTTGTTTTCACTTCTTTTCAAAAATAGGAAGGATTGGAGTGGTTTCCCAACACTATCTTAACTTTAGGTCACAGGATGAAATGTGAGACATTGTGATGATATAAAAATTATATATAAAAGGTGAGCCTTAGAGCTATACTAGTCATCAAATAAACCTAGGATCATATTTATGTTAAAATATTATTTTTAGACTTTAGGTAGTCTTCATAGATGTAGTTATTTCTACTTCCACATATATGAATGCTTCAAAATTTTATGACCACAAACAACAAGAGAATATTTGAGCCACTATGAATATTATGCGATTCATTCAAGAAATGTTAGCCATTGAGGAGGAGAAATGAGCCACAATGCATTATAGTGAGCCATGTTGACATCAAATGCAAGTTATTAAGTGATTCACTATAATTGCAATTGATATGTGGAGAATAGTTAGCGACCATATAATCGAGTGATAGGGAAATATTATGTGAGCCACAGTAATAAATTCTGAGCCATAGAAACAAATGCGAGAAATAGGTGCAATATGAGTAAAAATATATGAGCGATCCTTAGACAATATAGAAAGCCACAAAAGATGATCAAGCCTCAGAATAATAGACATTTGTGTCAATGTATAAAATTCAATGCCATAGAGGTTGTAATGATGCCATTATGATTTCATTATATGTAATTTTATGCGACAAAATTATATTGTATAAAAATTAATACCATAGGAGTTTTAGTGATGCCATTGTTATTCCACTATATATAATTTGATGCCAATGAGTTTATTAATACAAACTTAACAGATATGTAATGTGATGTAGGGAATATGGAAGAAGATACAATGTGATCTAAAAATAGATGTGGGTCACTTGTAATTTTTCATGCTTATTTCTTTAACTTGCATGTCATGGTACATCATGTTCTACATGTATATTCGTATTACATAAAAATATTTCCATAGGTCCTTACACGAAGAAAATTGCATCATAATCATGTAGAAAATACCATTGATATTGTTTTTTGGTAGCCTTAAAAACTTTAAATAGTGTAATAACTCATGGAGATGATCTTCAAATGATTAGAAATAAGGAAAATCATTATTTTATCATAATTGTTACTTTCGAGATCTTCTATCTAAGGTTTCCGCTGAGTTTTTTCACATCATTTATTTTTTAGAGTTGTTTTCTCTTCTTCATACTAGACTGATTGTGAGAATACTCAAAGTGAGTGTATACTAGAGTGAGTACATCTATAATATTTTTCTTGATCTCATATCTTGAAAAGAGAGAGTATATGTTCAGGCCCTTTTGATGTTGCAATGTTCGAACATGATGATGATCTCCTAATTACTGGAATATTTTAATTTTAATTTTAATTTTGGATTAATTTCAATTCCCACTCCCAATTAGGCTTTAACAAGTAGTGTAATATAGATAATTTTAATTTCTTTTTACCTATTTTGTTGTTTAAGTCTCACATTTTCAGATTATTGTGGTCTCCAGCTTAGGAAATGGCATAGTTTAGGAAGAAAACTCTTCATTTTAGATCCACGAGAAGAGGAGGTTGTGTTAATTTTCAAAGGAAATGGAGGACACTGTACATGATGTTATTTGTTGCATTTCTTTGAGGAATCAGTACCTAAGCAGACCCTAGGTTCATCATCCATATGATCCGACAAAAAATTATTGGTAAGGATGGGTGCACTACATTCAAGGCCTGGGAAAATCATTGGTGAGGGTGGGCATTTTTGAGGCAACCCATATTCATTGAGTCCCAGGATTTCTTCTTGTCCAAGCAAGTAATTACTCACATTATGGAATTTTAAGGTTTAGAAATTTTAGGTTAGGTTAGTTTAGGTCATTGGATAATTTGGAGAAAAAACATATTGGTGATGAGCTTAAATGCCTCGGGTTTCACCTCAAGCCAAACGATTTTTAGATTAATGAATGGAATTGGCTGATTGCGAAAATTGAGCACAAAATCAACATTTGGTACCATCGGTGGCTCTCTCATGTCAGGATATTGACGCTTAAAAAATCGGTACTGGAGGCCATACCTGTCTACTAGACGTCTTTGGCTTGGTTGCCCAAAGGGTTGATCAACTCCATTCAAAAAATATGTCGTCAGTACCTCTGGTGTAACACTCGTCAGGAGCGCACATTTGCATGGGTTGCATGGGATAAAATTAGTCATCCAAAGGATTGGGGTGTCTGGGGTATAAAATATTTGTCCACATTCACATCTGCACTCACTGCAAAACAGGTTTGGTACCTTATCACTAGGCAGAGTCTTTGGAGGGAGGTGACTGCTGCAAAATATATTGCCCCGATGCATTCTTTGGATTGGATCCGTGGCAACATACATTACAAGATGGGCTCTTCCATTATTTGGAAGGCTATTACCAAGTCGACACACCTTATTCAGCAAGGTCTCTCCTAGAAAATTGGTGTAGGTAATTTGGTTTGTGTGGGGATGGACTCATGTTCGGGTAGTGGTAGACACTTCAAACTACCGCAGTTCATCATCAATCATTTGGACCAAGCTGGGATTAAGTATCTATCATAGGTCGCTGATTATAGAAGTACTAACTGACTGGAATAGGGTTGGTTATTGATGGATGCTCTTGGAATACCACTTGAAGGACATCCCGATTGGCACAAATATATTCGAACTCTTCGGGCTACTCATATCTATCTTACAGAACATGATGAAAAATTGTTATGGGCACATTCACCCAATGGTAGATAATCCCCTAAGATTGGTTACATCACACTTAATGTGCATAAGGAACCCCCTAAAAAATCTTGGTGGTGGCACTCTATTTGGAAACTCAAAGTGTTGCATAAGACTCGACTGCTAATGTGGTGCAGTCTTCAAAACTGCATTCCAACTATGGAAAACATAAAAAAATGGGCTACTTAAGGCCCCTCCAGATGTTGTTTCTACTTCGCTCAGGCGGAAGAAACAAAGAATATTTTCCTCGATTGCCCATTTGTCTAGGATCTCTAGATTCTGGTTACATATTCATTAGGCTGTGATCTAACTTGGCATGGTGTATCTTTGACTGATGCCTGGTCCAACTGGTGGAATGCGACTACTAGTTCTAAGCTACATAATATTCCGCTGCTATTGTCTTCGGGCATTTGAACCAAGAGGAACAGATGTATTTTTGATGGAAAACAAGTCATGTGGGATCTTATTTGAACTTATATATTAGCTGCTTATCATCTCTTACCGGAAGATTACAAACCATCCCCTATCCGTGTCACTATACCCGAATTTATTGACAACTCTTACCCTTGGGCATATTTTGACGGTGCAATAAACATTAACGGGTGTGGAGGCGGGGCAGTTCTTCATCTATCTAATACTAACTATTTCCATCTCAAGATGGGTTTAGGGCTGAGTAAAAATAACTTTTCCGAGCTTCTTAGCCTCCGATTACTCCTTGTTTTTTCCTGGGAAAAAGGATGCAACCGATTGCAGATTTTTGGTGACTCTCAAATTTTTATCAACTGGTTTAATTCTCTGGCATAGTGTCACTCACACATTCTCACATCACATTTGAGGGAAGTTCATTATCTAAAAACAACATTTGATTCTATTACTATTACTCATATATACAGGCAGAGGAACCAATTGGCAGACCAACTTTCTAAAGAAGCTGCAGAGCTAGATTGGGGCTGCTGGCACATCATGGAACATGCTGGCCCATAGATCTATAGATATTATCACAGACATTTCATAGAGGCATTTCGGGATATGGGAGAAGTCACTCCATGACTGCATTTTTTCAGAATATTATTATTTTTTGAGATTGTCATGCTATTTGCACGATACTAGCTTTTATATTTATTTTAGCATGCATATGTACATGGTAGATAGCTTGTTTGGACGCATATTTGCACAGATTCCAGATACTCCATTTTTCCTTTTGAGGAACAGTGATTTTCTATGATGATAAATGTAAAATTAAACATGTAATTTTTATACTAATGAAAAATTACGATTTTTTCCTTAGAAAAAATGTTGTTGGATAATTTGGGTAATTGGATTTTTAATGTATGATTTGAGTTGCAAATCCATTGGGAAATGACTCGTAATTTTGGATTTTTTATGTTTTTTCATTTTTAGTTGGTATTTAGATATTTTTTCAACTTTGTTGTAGGTTTGAGGAAATGGAAAGCACTCATGTTTTTGTAGCAGAGGTGAAGGTAGAAACAATCCAAGTAGTGGAGTCAGCTAAGGTTTTTCACCATCAAGAAGTGGGCCAAAAAATTTTGTTGTAGAGCAATTCCCTCTATCAGCTTTCTTTCAAACCTTTGACCTACGAGTTTTTTCAGTAATTTTAGAACATCAAGTATTTGATCAAGTTAATTTTTTCCTTGTGAATTAATTATATTTTCTATGTGATTATTGCAGTACATATTGGAAATAAGTGTGTACCCTCGTCATCCCAAGCCAATGAAAGAGCTCCACGAAGTGATTGCCAAGAATCCTTGGTAAGCCCCTCAACCTATTGATATATATCCATTTCTCCTGAATTATCAAATAATTGGGTTTTTAGAAGATTTCATAGGGTGTTTTCATGGTGTCAAAACAGAGGATTGATTGTTTAGATTTTGATAGGAACATCATGACTACTTCTGTTGATGAGGGTGAATTTAAAGGCCTCCCGTTGATGCTCATTAACGAAAATAACCAAATGGATAATGGGGTGTACAATGGATAGTCACTTCTCAGCACAACCCTTGCATTTCCTGATGATGGAAAAGTATCAAGTCATCTCTAGATTCACTGTTGAATAAATTCAAAGAAAATTTTGAATCCTGGTGGGTCAATGCTTGGGTTAATGGTGGGCAGATGTCTCAAGCCATGGTGTGAAAGTGAATTTCTGATAAGAACAAATTTATATAAGCTAAAGGTAGATCAATTTCCTTTAATCAATGTAATACTATAATAAAATTTTCAAAAAGAAACTTGATATTTATGTGGAAACAACACACTAGATATCTTTGATAAAGTGCCATGCAAGAATACAATGTGTTAATATGCAGAGACTAAAATGGGTTCAACGGAAATTTTGAATCATATTATGATAATCAGTTTGTTGGGGTTCCCATGTTTTAGCCAGATTGGCAAGACCAAAAAAAATGAGACAACATCAGAACCGCTTTGGGGTCCTAGGATCTAGCCCTCCTGGACCCGGAGAGGGATCTCTCCAATAAAACAAAGAATGATATATCTTTGAAAGCTCAAAAAGAGATGTTATGCTAGATATGAAGCACAAATAGGGGTTTTAAAGTGATTTGGCTGGTTGGTTTCTGGGTTGGTCATGAGATCATAGACTGAGAAAGTGATGGAAGGAAAAGAACAAAACAGCAGGATGCTTTAGCAAAGAGCGTAGGTCAAGAAAGTGCCATCCGTTGGGCTATGGAGTCATGAAAGGAGAATTACTTGCAACAAATATCCAAGGCTTTCAGAGGGCAAGTCATCTACACTAAAGGATCTTTTTAGATAGATGATGGAATGGAACATTAAGGAAAGAAAGTGAAAGAAGGAAAGCAACCTATTTTCTGTCTATAGATTAGGTCAGAGGTCATTAAACTCCAGACCTTATTGGACATACTCGGAGGCAACTTTCGATGGAGGGACAAAGGGGCAGCTTATAGATTGGACCAGAGGTCATCTAAGTCTAGGTCAGCTTTAGCATGCTCCAAGAGGAAAAACAGAGATAAGTTAACAAAGCTAGAATCTATAGATCAGGGAAGGACTTTGAACATTCAATGCTTTGACACTAGCAAGAAACATCCAAGTAGCAAACTCCATAATTCATACATCAGCTAGCAGCATATGGAACTACTACACTGGTTAAATTAACTGAATTTACTCTTAGATAACACATACAGCAGAAAAAATTAAGGCAAGGAGAGCAGAAACATAGGGTGCCTAACAAGGGAAAATCCTATGCCAGATTTCTGATGCAAGCTAGAAGACCAATGAAAAGCATGAAAATGTAATAAACAGAGTTAGGAAAACATCACCAATAGTAACAGACCAGGATCCTGTGAAATGTGCTTGATTAATGATGCAAAACCAGTCATATACATCAGAGCTCAATGGCTGAAAAACAATCCAAATTTCTCCTCCCATGAATCTAGTAATTAACAACTACTCTGCGACTCCCTCCCAAGACTGTTCTAACAGTCAGAATGAATCCCTATAACTCCAACAACAACAACTAGACAAAAACCTTTACAATATGTTCTTGAGGATTTCACATAGGAGAAGATAGCAATAAGAGTAGGTGAATATTAAATGGATCCCATTAAGACAGAATGGTGGAAAGGTCCGAGCCCACTCTGCCTAATGGCAATTTGCATCACTGTAAGTACTCTGTAAGCCACTTGGGGAGTCTCTGTTAGGTCAATTTTGACCTCAGGTGTTTCTTGAAGTCCCTTCTGGTGTCTGGAACTCTAAAATGACTTTTGAATTTGGTGAACTGGGTGTAAGGGTGTGTAGGCTTCTCCATACCTCCATAACTGCTGCCTGACGGTCTTAAATAAGCTTCTGTCAGAGTCATAAACCATTTCAGGGCTCGAGGAGATATGAGGAAAAATGTGGATAAATGTCCTGTTAGGAGAAAACGTTCTGTTGACAGTGTGCTTGGCTTTCCATTTTCCATTTTGAAGAGACTGACTTCGTTTATAAATGCTATTGAAATAAAACCGAAACTGAAATATGCTTGCATGAAGGGAAAAACAGTGAATAGGAAAGAAGGGAGAGGAGGTGAGATCCACATACTAATCGCAATCGAAATGGAGAAGGAGGGGAGACATCAGTAATCACAATTGGAATCGGAGCGGGATGGGCGGAGTAACATATAAAACAAAACTTCCGATGTGATGGGGAAAACCCTTTGTAAAAACAAAACAAATGAATTTTTGACTTTTACAAAGGGAAAAGGCAATTTGGCTATGAATGGCGGAAAGACCTTATGGTGGGACTGGGGTAGGGATCGCAATCACAAATCAAAATCGGGAGGTGGACCATGGTGGAGTGGTGCAGCATAAAAATTCCGATGCGATTGGGGAAAACCCTTTGTAAACCGAAAATAACACGAATTTCCTATTTACAAAGGGAAAATCCCTTTATTATATGAATGAGGTAGAAGAGTGGTATGGTGGGCTCGACAGGTCTAATCGCAATTGGAGATCGGGAGTGGGTTGCCATCGCATCGCATGTTACAAAGGTTGCGATGCGATCAATTGGAGGGGAGACGCGATTGGAGGATTGGAGGGAATGGAGCGATTGGAGGTCGGAGGAAAGGACGTGTGATCGGGAGAATTGGAGGATGGTGTGATTGGAGAAATCAGAAGACGAGACTTGCGATTGTGCAATTAGGTGGAGGTACAATCGGAGGGATGGCGTGATTGAGGAATGGTGCAATCGGGCAATCGGAGGAATGGAGCGACCGGGGGAGGGGAGAAATGACTTGCGATTACGCGGTCAGGCGGATTTGCGATCGATCAATTGCATCGCAAATATTTGCGATGAGTGATCGGAACATTGAAAATAAAACATGGATTGGAACTCACTTCTGATTGCGATTGATAAGCAGTGGGGATATATATTAATATAAAGCTTTATAATAAAGTTTCACGGGTATGAAAGGGGAAGTGGTTAGGGGCGGGACTTTATAATATGAAGTCTTTATTATAAAGTTCTACGGGTCACGGAGGGGAAGTGGTTTGTAATACAATCACACAAGTATCAAAATGATTTATAATGCAATTTGTAATCGGAAAAGGGAAAAAGGTACTTTATTAAATAAATATAAATCTTTGATAAAACAAAGTTTAACGAAAAATGGGAAGATAGGGGATATAAGGGGATACAAGGGCTTTTAATTCACTTAGGCATAGAATTCAATCCAGAAGTCAGTTTTGAGAGTGTGGCATACCGTTGGAAAGCTCTTTTTAGACACCTTTTGATGGGTCTGCTTGGAGATTGATCTGGTGTTGAACATGCTAAAGAAAACTTCTCTAAAGGTAGGGACATCACTTTGTGGAGATAACAACTTCTGAATAGTGACTGAAGGCAATGACTACACTGACACTAACAGAAGGCACAAGGAGGCTTCAAGGATGATGTGTTTTCAGAGTAAATGCATTCCTTGAAGGCTCAAAAACATTTCAGCCCCCTGTTTGCTTGTCAAAAATTTATAGGGGGGCTAACAGTGGCTCCACATGGGGATGGCTTCTTCTTGAAGGAGTCAAGAATTCGGAAATTGAATCTTTGGCGTAGGCCAGATGCCTGGTGCTTGACTCATTCATTTCTTTCTTTGACCAGTTGCCACAAATTATGAAGACAACACATTAGCAGTAAAATTTCTCCCAAACAACTACCTACCCACACTATAGTCCTAGAATTTTTCTTCTGGGTGCATTTAGACTTGCAGACCCTTTACATCATCAATTTTTTCAAACAGAAAAATAAACCTATTCTACTTCTACCCTTATTACTCCATGAGAATAGATTAGACTTTTGGTATGATATGTTTCTCTACCTAATCTAATATCTGTTGGGATTAGACTGTCCAGTATATTTCTTCTCTACATTCTAAGACAAAAATTGAAAACAGTCAAGCCAGGATTAGACTGTCTGACTTGTTGAACTTTGCATAAATTAAAGCAACTAAATACATGCTCACAGGCTGATATTTATTGAGTTTTCCTACCTACCCTACTCTAACTGGATATCTCTGATTCCCTAAGTGATACAATAATTCCAATGCAGCCAGTCAAGCAATAGCAAAAAAGGAAATAAGAACTGACTGCTCATCAGAGACAACCATAGGATGTTCTACATGTGGATCTTCAAAAATGAGGTCACCAGCAGTGGTGACCAATTCTGATGTATTTGGGTCATCCAAAATATTAATGCTTGAGGGGCTGAGCCGATCAAGGCCTTCATGTATTCTGCCACAGGATCAATTAGAACATGATATAAACTTTCTTCTTTAAGGCCCGCCATGGCTGGTAGGTTGTCTGTATCCTGGACAGCTTCAATCACCGCATCTATAGTGGGGCCTTCATAATCACACTCTTCCTCTTCCTGGTTTGGAGTATTTGGCAGAAGAGCATCAACCAGGAATACCTCCTCCTCCTCTAGATCTAAACAAAGATATATGTGGGAAGGAAGATCTCGCTTGTCTTCACTACAACTTGAGCTAGAGGGCTCATTATATTTGACAGTGCTGTCCTCTAGTAACGCGGGCTGGTTCTGTCGAAATGTACTGAACTCCGTGAAAAAATTAACATATTCTTGAGCGGCGGATTCTTTGATTACCTTAATCCTTTAGGGATAAGGCTCCAGATATTCATTCCACTCAAGATTTTCTTCACCCCTTTCTTCCTTGTCCTCTGAGCTGAAAAGCTGCTGGCTTCCGTCCTCTTGGCAAGCATAACTGATGTTCAGATATAAAGCAGATATAAGATTCAATGAATCTTCATTTGATATCATGCTTTCAATTATTTCTCCATCAGTATCATAGATGGCCCGCGTTGGTTCATCATTTTCTTGAAGTTGATGGTCCTAATCTTCCTCCCATGAATCTACTAATGATGGCCCTGCAAGCTTAGTTTCCCCTTGGAAAAAATTATCATCATACAGGTCAAAATCAGAGCAAAGATAATTATAAGCATTGTCACCCATCAAACCTTCAAGACTCTCGGCACGTCTTTCTTCAAAATAGTCTGCAAGTTCATTTTCTAATTCAAGCTCTCATTTATCATACATGCTTGGCATGTTGCTTATATCTTGCAGTGATCCAATTTGTCTTTCTGGAGGACAAGGAATAGGTATTTTCCAATCATCATCTCCAGTTTCAGCCTCATATTCTTCCTTTTCTATGTTCAGCAGGGTGCTGGCAGTCTCTATCAATCTTTCCAGTTTGCTTTCTAGAGAGGCTCGCCTTATTTGTTCTGCTCGGTCCTTCCTTGCTGCTTTTAACCTTTCCTCCCTGCACTTTATGTTGTATTCAACAGTGACTTCTATATTCTGCATTTCCTCCAAGCTCGAAGGTTCTATTTCTCTTATATGGAATTCCACCTCGGGGTCAAAAGAACTTGGATAGTGTAATAAAGCCCATCCTAAAGGTGGTTTTATATCAGAAGGTATTGCATCATATACCTTATTGAACCTAGCTAAAAATTCTTGTACTGTCTCTCCTGGCTGCCTTTTCAAGTTTTGATACTCTTTTAGGATGAGGAGAGAATTCTTTGGGGCTGCCCACCTATCTAGGAAAACTTGAGAAAATTGATGAAAGCTGAAAGTGATTGCCACTAGAAGGCCTTTGAACCAACTCTTAAAATTTCCTTGTAATGACAAGGAAAACATTCTAATGCACACATCGTCTTCTTCTATTTCATACAATTCAAGTAAATCCTCGAGATTTTGAACATGTTCTTCGGCAGTATCCCTTTTATTTTCTCCATCAAACAGAGGCAGCTGGTTAATAAGATCTTCAGGATGGGGTTGGAAGATAAGAGGTAAAACCAGAGGTTTATATCTTTCTATGACCTTTGTAGGTGTATGTGGTGTAACTATGGGCTCATGGTTGCTTGAAGATTCTTTAAGGGTGAGAGATACAACATGAGAATCTTGTTCCACCAAGTTATTCACAGGAGTACAGGTCTGCTTGTGGTCTGAAGACTGAGGCTTGAGATCTTTCCCATACTCATTGTGGGTCTCATCTTGGTGCAGTTGATCAGACTTGAAGCAGGATTGAACATAGTGATAGAAAAAAACAATGAATTCTTTAAACCAAATCCAACCCGTATGTTCTACCCTTCTATGAGGTCTGGCGATATTTCAGGTTCTTCCTCTAGTGGAGTCTTTGAGAATTGTGGAGTGTGGAGTCGCCAGGTGGATGAATTTGACTGTTTGGAGCAGGCTGTTGTCCACCATCAGCAATGAGATGCCAATCTAACCAGAGATATTGGGTCTTTGAGTGCCTAAGAAAGTTTAAGGTGAAATGCACTCAAGTTCCCCAGTAGAGTCGCCATTATGTTGGGGTTCCCATGTTTTAGCCAGATTGGAAAGACCAAAAAAAATGAGACAACATTAGAACCGCTTTGGGGTCCTAGGATCTAGCCCTCCTAGACCCGGAGAGGGATCTCTCCAATAAAACAAAGAATTATATATCTTTCAAAGCTCAAAAAGAGATGTTAGGCTAGTTATGAAGCACAAATGGGGCTTTTAAAGTGATTTTATTGGTTTTTTGTTGGGTTGGTCATGAGATCATAGACTGAGAAAGTGATGGAAGGAAAAGAACAAGATAGTAGGATGCTTCAGCAAAGAGGGTAGGTCAAGAAAGTTCCATCCATTGGGCTATGGAGTCATGAAAGGAGAATTACTCGCAACAAATAGCCAAGGCTTTCAGAGGGCAAGTCATCTACACTTAAGGATATTTTTAGATAGATGATGGAATGGAAAATTAAGGAAAGAAAGTGAAAGAAGGAAAGCAACCTATTTTCTGTCTATAGATCAGGTCAGAGGTCATTAAACTCCATACCTGCTTGGACATACTCAGAGGCAACTTTTGATGGAGGGACAAAGGGGCAGCTTATAGATCGGACCAGAGGTCATCTAACTCCAGGTCAGCTTTAGCATGCTCCAAGAGGAAAAACAGAGATAAGTTAAAAAAGCTAGAATCTATAGATTAGAGAAGGACTTTGAACCTTCAATGCTTTGACACCAGCAAGAAACATCCAAGTAGCAAACTCCATAATTCATACATTAGCTAGCAGCATATGGAACTACTACACTGGTTAAATTAACTGAGTTTACTCTTAGATAACACATACAACAGAAAACATTAAGGCAAGGAGAGCAAAAACCTAGGGTGGCTAACAAGGGAAAATCCTATGCCAGATTTCTGATGCAAGCCAGAAGACCACTGAACAGCATGAAAATGTAATAAATAGAGTTAGGAAAACATCACCAATAGTAATAGACCAGGATCCTATGAAATGTGCTTGATTAATGATGAAAAAACAGTCATATACATTAGAGCTCAATGGCTGAAAAACAATCCAAATTTCTCCTCCCATGAATCTGTTGATTAACAACTACTCTGCAACTCCCTCCCAAGACTGTTCTAACAGTCAGAATGAATCCCTCTAACTACAATAGCAGTAACTAGACAACAACCTTTACAATATGTTCTCGGGGATTTCATATAGGAGAAGATAACAATAGGAGTAGGTGAATATTAAATGGATCTCATTAAGATAAAGTAGTGGAAAGGTCTGAGCCCACTCTACTTAATGGAAATTTGCATCACTATAAGTACTCTGTAAGCTGCTTGGGGAGTCTCTGTCAGGTCAATTTTGACCTCAGGTGTTTCTTGAACTCCATTCTAGTGTCTGGAACTCTACACTGCCTTTTGAAGTTGGTGAACTGGGTGCAAGGGTCTGCAGGCTATTCCATACCTCCATAACTGTCGCCTGACGGTTTTAAATAAGCTTCTGTCAGAGTCATCAACCGTTTCAGGGCTCGAGGAGATATGAGGAAAATTGTATATAAATTTCCTATCTAGAGAAAACGTTCTGCTAACACTGCGCTTGGCTTTCCATTTGCCATTTTGAAGAAACTGACTTCGTTTATAAATGTCGTTGAAATAAAAATGAAACTGAAATACGCCTGCGTGAAGGGAAAAATAGTTAATAGGAAAGAAGGGAGAGGAGGCGAGACCCACATACTAATCATAATCAGAATGGAGCAAGAGGGGAGACATCAGTAATTTCAATCGGAATCGGAGCGGGACGGAAAGAGTAGCATATAACACAAAACTTCCGATGCGATGGGGAAAACCCTTTGTAAAAACAAAACAAATGAATTTTTCACTTTTACAAAGGGAAAAGGCAATTTGGCTATGAATGGTGGAAAGACCGTATGGTGGGACCGGGGTACAGATCGCAATCACAAATCGGAATCGGGAGGTGGAGCATGGTAGAGTGGTGTAGCACAAAAATTTCGATGCGATTGGGGAAAACCCTTTGTAAACCAAAAATAACACGAATTTCTGATTTACAAAGGGAAAACCCCTTTATTATATGAACAAGGCAGACGAGTGGTATGGTGGGCCCAGTAGGTCTAATCGCAATTGGAGATCAGGAGCGGGTGGAAATCGCATCACATGTTACAAAGGTTGCGATGCGATCAATCGGAGGGTAGACGCGATCGGAGGATTGGAGGGAATGGAGCGATCGAAGGTCGGAGGAAAGGGCGTGTGATCGGGTGAATCAGAGGATGGTGCGATCGGAGCAATCGGAGGATGAGACTTGCGATTTTGCGATCAGGCAGAGGTGCGATTGAAGGGATCGTGCGATCGGGGAATGGGGCGATCGGGCAATCGGAGGAATGGAGCGATCGGGGGAGGGGAGAAATGACTTGTGATTATGCGGTCGGGCGGATTTGCGATCGATCAGTCGCATCACAAATATTTGTGATGAGTGATCGAAACGTTGAAAATAGAACATGCGATTGGAACTCACTTGCGATTGCAATTGATAAGTGGCGGGGATATATATTAATATAAAGCTTTATAATAAAGTTTCACGGGTATGAAAGGGGAAGTGGTTAGGGGCGGGACTTTATAATATAAAGTCTTTATTATAAATTTCTACGGGTCACGGAGGGGAACTGGTTTGTAATACAATCGCAAAAGTATCGAAACGATTTATAATGTGATTTGTAATCAGAAAAGGGAAAAAGGGACTTTATTAAAGAAATATAAAACTTTGATAAAACAAAGTTTAAGTAAAAGTGGGAAGATAGGGGATATAAGGGGATACAAGGTCTTTTACTTCACTTAGGCATAGAATTCAATCCAGAAGTCAGTTTTGAGAGTGTAGCATACCATTGGAAAGCTCTTTTCAGGCACTTTCTGATGGGTCTACTTGGAGATTGATCTGGCACTGAACATTCTGAAGAAAAATTCTCTGAAGGTAGGGACATCACTTTGTGGAGATAACAGCTTCTGAATAGTGACTGAAGGCAATGACTAGACTGACACTAACAGAAGGCACAAGGAGGCTTCAAGGATGATGTGTTTTTAGAGGAAATGCATTCCTTGAAGGCTCAGAAACATTTCAGCCCCCTGTTTGCTTGTGAAAAATTTATAGGGGGGCTAACACAGTTAGCGAAAAATAATGAATCATAAAGGTTCAAATTTGCTAAGGGTTTTGAACATCTATCATTAATTAGGAGAACTGTTTCATGATCCCTATTTTTTGTCCTTTTTTCAGTTTGTACTTGCAAGTCCAATCCCACTACTGCCAAGCCTTGTCATGGGATTTTCATTATTTCTGTTAGTCTCCTGTATTCTACAGTATGATTAAGTAATTATCAATTTTCTATACTCGGCTGAAAATAACAGTCCCTGAATATCATTTATTTTCAAAAATCTCACTGCCTTCATTATTTTCATATTACCTATCCACTATTTCTCATTTTTCATCTCTCAATACCCTCATGGTCTGAAAAAACTCATGTTTGACCCTAAAAACCCTGTTTTTGGTTTTATTCCTCTTATGAAAAATCCATTCCCCCCATTCATACCATTTTCCCCTAACTAACACCCCATTTTCCTCATACAAACCTTTCCCCCTTCATTCATTTCCTTCTTCCATCAAAACAATGTAAAAAACCCCTTTTCTACATTGTTTTAAAAATGAATTAAATTGATTCAAGATCCACTCTTTTAAACAAAGCTCTGTTTGTTTAAAATAACTGACTCCCCTTGTACATTTAAGTCCCCACCTTTTAAACCTTATTCCCCCTACTCTCATATAACCATGGCCTTCACCCTTTAAAGCACTTTCGCTCTGAAAATACCTGGGCCCCACCTTGTTTTCAAACCCCCGCACTCCATTCAAATCTTGTGCCCCGCATTATACTAACCCACCTTATATTTAAGTGCCTTTGCTTAAATTAACTTTGAACCCCACGCTAACGTTTTAAACCCTACTGCATTAAAAATACTTGCCCCACATCATATTATGGAATGTCATTTCATTAAACGCGTCCACCATCGAATGTTCGCCACACGATCTAACGGCCATCATGCCATATCGCAAATCCAAAATATCTAAGGTTAAAAAATTTTGAGCCTTGCGAAATGGGTGGTTTTCGCGCCCCCTCCATACACCACACGTAGCTCCCATCGTTAATTACATCTCTGCGAAGAATACCACCCCACCACCTATGCACCATGTGATAAACTGCTTACTGCCTCCCCACCTAAAAACAAAACTGTTGACCTCATTCAATTGTGTCAAAACCCTGTATCATCATGATAAGCCACCAAAACCTATAACACTCCCTGCAAAATTTCATGAATGCCCGAAAGGCCATAGCCACATGAGAAGACCAAAAGCCTCCATATCCCAAATCTATCCACAATGTAGGTTTTTAATTAACAATTGTTTTTAATGTGCAGGTGATTATACATGGCATCAATGAATAATTTTCATTTATAGGTCCAAGAATTATTGAATCAAGGTTCTCTAGATGACGATCAAGAATTTATTTTTCATTTAAACGATTAGGAGCAAAATATTAGTCCGAAATCAATAATGGATCATGAACATTGATGATCATTCAATCACTCCAAAGGTAGCGAAATCTCTTAAAATGACAGAGTAAAGAAAAATAGGAGTTTCACGGTAACTGTGAAGTTAAAGAAAGATCAAAGATGAAGACAAATGTGGTCACAATTAAGGGGTTCACCGTGAAAATGAAAGGAAAAGGGATTAAATGTTTAAACAAAGGTTTAAGATGAAATAAATGGTTAGAAGATAAAGTTAAAGGAAAAACATTGAAAATCGAAGATAAAATAATCAAAGAGCAGAGGTAAAGAAATAAATGGTAGTGACCATAAAGGAAGTGAAAGAGAAAACAATTAGAAAATACAGATGAAGAAAGATTTTAGATTAAAGGACAAATTAAAGTTTGAAGACAAATCAAAGTTTAAAGACAAATCAACAAAGAAAGACATATCTGAATGACAAAGGCCAAATCAACCTTTACTTCTTATAAACCTTGTTTTTCCACCTACAACCTAATTCTACTAAAGACAGATACCTCAGTTAATCTTTTAGTCGGAGACATTTTTAGTAGCTCAACAGTTATTGCAAAAGGTAATGATAAAGCCAAATAGAGAAAAATATCTAAAAGATATCTCAGCCATTAGGTTAAAATTTATTATTACAACAAGTTAGTCAGTAATATTTTGCCTTTGGCCTTGCATCGTATCAAAGGTAAAAATTACATTATTTGTAATAAATATAGCCTGAAACCATAGATTAGGGCAACCTCCTCATCTGCAAATAAATACTAAATTTATTGATCATTTTTAGTGTTGGTTGGTTAGTTGGTTGTTGGGTTGATTGCTAGGCTAGATTTTGATCAAACTATGAGTTACAGAGATTGTTGCACTGTAGTATTGTAACTGTTTTGGAAATCAGTAATAAAAGCACGTTCACAGGATTCTTGAGGTATGTTAATGGCTATGTTATCCCTCTTTGTCATTATTTCTCCTTTGTTTACCATATTTTTCATCAATTTCTCTGATAATAGAACATAAATTTTAGATTGAGATATGTTGTTTGGGCACCTTAATTCTGTCTATTTCTATTATCTTTATGTTTTCTCTTGCAAGGTCTGATTAGAGAATTTAGGGGTGTCTTTCTCTCTAGTTCCACCTAGCCTAATGCCTTGAAGTTTACTTAGTAGAGTTTAGCTAAAGAATTCAACGTTTTCCCTGCTCTTTAGTTTTTCTTAAACTATTATATTACAAACCTTCTTTGAAGTTTGATTAAATAATTTAGGGGTGTCCTACTCTTTAATTTCACTGAACTGTTATCTTGAATGTTTTCTTTGTCTAAAAGTAATAGCTAAAGAATTCAGGGGTGTCTTTCTCTTTAGGATTGCTGGATTGTTGTCTTAAGGTTTTCTTAGTAACGATTAATTTAAGAATTCAGGGGTGTCCTTATCTTTAGTTCCTCTTAAACAATTATCTCAAAAGGATTTTCTTGTGGAAATATAGTTAAAGGATTCTTAATTGCCCTTTATTTTTACTGAATTCACAACTTGCTGTCATTTCATATTTCATCTAATCTAAAAATATCCAATTGATATAGCTATTTTTCCCTATGAAAACCCTTACAAAATTAATGTATAATTAAAACACTTTATGACTCCATAGCCCAATGGATTAATGCTTCTCACAGTCTATCTATGCAACTAAAACACTCACTCAATCAAACAATCAAACAATCAAACAAAAAAAAACTATCCCAGAACTTCATAACTATCATAAAATAAGAGAACATAAGCATAAAGATAAATAATTTAAATCATAAACATAGAGAGAGCCCTCTCTGAGCCCAAGAAGGCTAGGTCCTTGAGGTCCAAAGTGGTCTGATGTGGTTCCCTACAGATTATTTTTTCCAATATTGAAAATCATGGGGCTCCAACATAGTGGCAGCCATACTGGAGAAACTGAGTAATTAACCGAGCTTAATATTTCGTCAATAACATAGAAACCCCATTCAAATTTATATGACTCAAGTGTTAGCCAAGACTAGTATCTAGTTGCTGATGGTGGAAAACAACCAGCATAAAGACAGTTAGATATCATCCACCTGGCGACTCCACAACTCTCAGTAGGCCTAAAGACTCCACTAGTAGAAGACTCGAGACTGGTTTTAAAAATGAAGTAACCCTTTCCTTTGACTGGTTGACAAAGATGGATTCAAGGATAAAATGTAGATATCCTCCAAAGAACAAAGATCACATTCCTATATTCCCACACAAAATGCCTCAGATAAATTGGGACACAAACCTTCTTATGTTTCAAGATGAAAAATTTGATGACCGCTTGTTACATCTCATTAAATTTCATATACACACATGGAGGTTAAAAGTTTAATGTCATGAGGACTGCGTCATGAAAATGTTCATGGTGACATTAGAAGGGAAAGCAAGGGATGCTATGAAGATCTGAAACCTGGTAATTTGTTTTCTTTAAAGGAGTTCCACCTGGTAATCTGAAGATCTCATACAATACCTTGCAAATATTATTGAAGATTTGGGAAATTGGCATCCTGAGGATTTATTAGAGGCAATTCATGAATTTCATGCTCAAGTTAATTATGATGGCAACCAAGAAAAGTTGGTTGAGAATGAAATCAATTAGGAAATAAAAGAAGATCCACAAGATCTCTTTGAAGGGACAAGTGATGATTCATCATATCTTTTGTGTGAGACCCAAAAATAAATTCATCCTTGTGATTAGCCTTCACAAGAGAAAGAGAGCAACTGGGGTTTTGTCCAAAGAAAGTGAAAAATGCCCCCTCTTTTGACTGAAGAAGAAATCAATCAGATCTTGAACATACAACAAGCCTCCAAATTTTATGTAAAGAAGATAATTCTATTTTTCCCACTGATGGCCTATCTCTTGAAGCATTTTCTCATGCAGAAAAAAAAGAACAGATTGATACTGGTTCTATACCACCTTCTCAAGAAGACCTATTTCTAGAGACTGCTCATACTCATCATAATGATGGTTTTCGGACAAAATTTAACCCACTCAATCAGAGCACATCATGTTTGCTGGAGGACAACATAGAAGTACATTATGAGGCTGCCAAGACAGATAATCATGAAGAGGGGGAAGAGGTTCTTTCTCAAAATAATCCCAAGAACAACATAGTGGAGCAAGGAATAGTCTTGGATGGAACCCACTATTTAAAACCTCAGGTACATATATTATTCAAAGATCCTTTTTCTTTTTTCTTAGACACATCTAAAGAAGGAATAAATTGTGCTAGGAACAGTTTTTTGCAGAACTTAAAGAAAATTTTGAGCACTTCTGTTCAGAAGCAGGCAAAATGGGAGTGGCCTTTTTGTTTTTTTAACATACCTAAAAGGCTGAATAAAAATCAATCATGTAGTAACTTACTTGACCGACTGCCTTGGATAAGGGATTTAACTTAGAAAATATGTTCCTCCAAGATTAGATTAGGATAGGTAGGTGTGAAAATAAGCTCATTACTATGAGGAACTTCTCAGTTTTAAGTTTTTCATTATGTATAACTTTGTTGAAACAAAAATCACAGAAAAATTGATACAAAAAGAGAAGACAGAAAGAAAAGAAGAAAAGAGGGCAAATAAAAGAAAAAGGTAAGCCCCATACCAAAAAAAAAAATACTTTTGAAAGTGTGCAAGTCCAAATGCCACTACTTTTGAAGGAATTTTTGTTCATTCATACAACCTAATCATGATTGAACAACTTTTCAAATTTTTATGATAAGTTAGCGAATTAATATTTGGCAAACTATATAAACTTGGCTTATCGATAGGAAGTTAGAAAATGATATTGGTTCAACGCCTAAATCTGAAACCAATTAGGAAAATGAGGGGTGAATGATAAATGAGATATCTAAGACCAAACCCTTAGTTTTTAGTTTATTTTTTGCAAAATAATATTATGTGAATGTTTTCTAAAAATTCCACAATTCATGATGATCAAACTTCTTAATCTTGATTCATTCATTCTTTAAATTTCATGTTGATAGTTAGTGAATAAAATAATATGAAAATGTTTAATCTTGAAAGATAAATAGGTTAGGTAGAGAATAAAATAAGCTCATCAGTTTAATCTGAGCCTTTGGATGTTACAAGGTTAGATTTAGATAGTTTTATTTTCAAAAGAAAAATAATGTCAAGGTTTGCAAGTCTAAATGCACCTCCAAGGAATGAAGAAAAAATGTTAGAATAAAATGATGGGTAGGTAGAATTGATTTGTGAGAATCATGATGTTTAATTTTTGAAGCCAAAGTCACAAAAGTTACAGAACATCAACAATGACAGGATTTAAATCAACCAATTTCAAGAAGGCTAATGATCTATGAAAGCCAGAGATATGAGGTTCTTGACACCTCCCAAGGGAGTTGCACTCCATAGCTAGAGAAATTTTTAGTCTCCTGTATTCTAAAATATGACTAAATAATTATCGATTTTTTACAGTCTATTGAAAATAACATTCCCTGAATATCATTTTATTTTCAGAAATCTCATTGCCTTCATTATTTTCATTTTACCTATCCACTATTTCTCATTTTTCCTCTCTCAATACCCTCATGCTTTGAAAAAACTCATGTTTGACCCTAAAAACCATATTTTTGGTTTTATTCCCCTTCTAAAAACTCCATTTCCTCCATTCCTACCCTTTTACCCTAACTAACACCCCATTTTCCTCATACAAACCTTTCCCCCTTCGTTCATTTCCCGTCTTCGATCAAAACAATGTAAAAAGCCGCTTTTTTATATTGTTTTAAAAATGATTTAAATTTATTGGAGACCCACTCTTTTAAATAAAGCTCTATTTATTTAAAATGCCTGACTACCCTTGTAAATTTAAGCCCCTACTTTTTAAACACTATTCCCCCTGCTCTCATATAACCATGGATTCACCCTTTAAATTGCTTCCGCTCTGAAAAATGCCTGGGCCCCACCTCATCTTCAAAACCCCACACTCCATTTGAATGCTAGGCCTCATGTTATATTAAACCACATTATATTTAAGTTCCTCTACTTAAATTGTATCCAAAACCTACGCTAATGTTTTAAACTCGCCACCTCATTAAAAACCTCGGCCCCACATCATATTATTACTGTCGTTCCATTAAACCCATCCACGATCAGATCTTTGCCCTGCGATCCAACGACCATCACGCCATATCGCAAATCCAAAAGTCGTAAGGTTAAGAACCTTCGAGCCTTGTGAAATGGGCAGTTTTTGCACCCCCTCCATATGCCACGTGTCTCTCCCACCATTTATCGCATCCCCGCGAAGAATACCACCCCACCGCCTATGCACCATGCGATAAACCACTTACCACCTCCCCTCCTAAAAACAAAACCGTTGACCCCGTTCAATTGTGTCAGAACACTGTATCATTGAAATAACCCCCAAAACCATATAACACCCCCTAAAACATTTCTTGAAGGCCCGAAAGGCCATAGCCACACAAGAAGAACAAAATCCTCCATATCCGAACTATGTCCATAGCACAAGTTTTAATTAACAATTTTTTTTGATGTGCAGGTGATTATACATGGCATAAATGTGTAATTTGCATTTCCAAATCCAAGGATTATTGAATCAAGGTTCTCTGGATGACGATACAGAATGTCTCATTCATTTAAAGGATCACGAGCACAATATTAATATGAAATCAGTAATGGATCATGACCATTGATGATCATTCAATCACTCCAAAGGGAGCGAAATATCTTAAAAGGGCAGAGTAAAGAAAAAGAAGAGCTTCACAGTGACTGCGCAGTTAAATAAAGATCAGAGATGAAGACAAATGAGGTCACAACTAAGGTGTTAACCGTGACAATGAAAGGAAAATGGATTGAAGGTTTAAACAAAGGTTGAAGATGAAAGACACGGTTAGAAGACAATGTTAAAGGAAATACCCTGAAATATCAAAGATGAAATAGTCAAAGAGCATAGGTAAAGAAATAAATGGCAGTGACCATAATAGAATTAAAAGAGAAAATAGTTAGAAGATATAGATGAAGACATATTTGAGATTAAAGGACAAATCAAAGTTTAAATACTAATACGAACTTGAAGAAAAATCAACAAAGAAAGACAGATCTGAATGAGAAAGGCCAAATCAGCCTAAACCTCATTTTTCCACCTATAGCCTAATTTTACTAAAGAAATATACCTGAGTTAATGATTTCAGTCAGAGATATTTTTAGCAGCTCAAAAGATACTCTAGAAGTTAATGATACTCAAAGATATTTTACTTCTTCTAAACCTCATTTTGCCACCTATAGCCTAATTTTACTAAATAAATATACCTGATTTAATGATTTCAGTCAGAGATATTTTTAGCAGCTCAAAAGATACTCTAGAAGTTAATGATAAAGCCAAATAATCAAAAATATCTAAAAGTTAGCTCAATAGTTAAGTTAAAATTTATTATTACAGCAAGTTAGTCAGTGATATTTTTCCTTGGGCCTTGCATGGTATCAAAGGTCAAAATTATAGTTACTCTATAATAAATGCAGTCTGAAACCATATATTAGGGCAACATCCTCATCTGCAAATAAATACTACATGTATTGTTCATTTTTAGTGTTGGTTGGTTAGTTGGTTGTTGGGTTGATTGCTAGGCTGGATTTTCATCAGACTCTGAGTTGCAGAGATTGTTGTACTAGATTATTGGAACTATTTTGGACATCAGTCATACAAGCACATTCATAGGATTCTTGAGCTATGTTAATGGTGATGTTATCATTCTTTGTCATTGTTTCTCCTGTTTTTACCATATTATTCATCAATTTCTCTGATAATTGAACATAAATTTTAGATTGAGATATGCTGTTTGGGCACATTAATTATGTCTGTTTCTATTGTCTTTATGTTTTCTTCTGCAAAGTCTGATTAGATAATTCAGCTTTTTCCTGCTCTCCAGTTCCACCTAGCTTGTTGTCTTGAAGTTTACTTGGTAGAGTTTAGCTAAAGAATTCATGGGTATCTTTCTCTTTAGGATTGTTGGATTGTTGTCTTAAGGTTTTCTTAGTAAATATTAATTAAAGAATTCAGGGGTGTCCTCCTCTTTAGTTCCTCTTAAACAATTATCTCAAAAGGCTTTCCTTGTTGAAGTGTAGTTAAATGATTCTTAATTTCCCTTTATTTTTACTGAATTCACAACTTGCTGTCATTTCATATTTCATATAATCTAAAAAGATCCACTTGATATAGTTATATTGACCTATGAAAACCCTTATAGAGTTGATGTACAATTAAAAAAAATTGTGACTCCATATCCCAATGGATTAATGCTTCTCACAGAGTATCTATCCAACTGAAACAATCACTCAATCAATGAATCAAACAATCAAACAAAAAAACAATCCCGGAACTTCATAACTAGCCTAAAATCAGAAAATATAAGCATAAAGATAAATCATTTAAATCATAACCATAGAGAGAGCCCTCTCTGAGCCCAGGAAGGCTAAGTCCTTGAGCTCCAAATTGGTCTAATGTGGTTCCCCACTGATATTTTTTTGCCAAACTTGCAAATCACGGGGCTCCAACAATGTCAATATGGCTATTTGATACATGTTTCAACTTTTTTATAGAAGTCTTCCATGACAATATTGTAGCCTTAAAAGACCAATTTTTAATTCCCCCATTTATAGAACTGAAATTTTAAATGGAAATGTGAAGGAAATTATACCTCGGTGCAAGCATTGACATTGCATAGAAAGAAACTTCATTGTTACAAATGAACACATATTTTTAAGAAGAATGAAGAATGACATTGGCTCTAGTTTCTCTCTCTATTTACGATTATACCAAAGACACACACACTAGATTTTTGTGCCATATACTCTCAGCTTGGATTTGGAGATTTTTTTGGAATCGGTCCTGCACTCTAATCCTTCATTTATATTTTCCATTTGATAATACCATGTCCACATAATCGACATATTATTTTCTTTCCTAATTTGAATCTGTGGAAATTTGGTGGCTAATCATATTTATGATTCATTGAGTGAAAAAGCAAAAAAAAAATACAGTTAAATATAACATTGAAGCTACACTATTTCTATATACAGGGAATATGTCACAACACGATTCAGAGGGAAGAAATTTTTTCCAAAAGTATTATTTTTTAAGCATTTATTTTGGTCTACCTACTTAAAGCATCATAATAATGAAGTTTATGAATAATTCATTGAAATAGAGACGTTTATGAAGACATTGTGTGAATAGAAACGTTTATGAAGACATCGTCGAAATAGCGATGTTTATGAAAACATCGTCGGAATATCAACGTTTATGAAGACATACTCGGAATAGCGATGTTTATGAAGCCATTGTAGAATAATGACCTTTATGAAGACATCGTCGGAATAATGACATTTATGAAAACATCTTCAGAATAGAAATTTTTATGAAGAGATCCTTAGAATAGGGACCTTTATGAAGATATCATTGGAATAGCGACATTTATGAAGACATCGTCAGAATAACGATGTTTATGAAGACATCGTAGGAATAAAAATGTTTATGAAGAATTGAGATGGGATAAGAAATGATGTTTTTCCCAACCTCAAAGTGTCGCTCTTAGGATGCCTATGTGTCGCAAGGGGGACATTTTGGCCGTCAGAAACTGGGCCAAAACTTCTAGTGTCAAATACTCGCCATCGTGTCTTGCACTTGGGCTATCAAACCCTCACCAGCATAGCCCATCTACGAAACATTTTCATCTCCTTCATCACCCCCACACCGAGACCAACAAATGGGCCCCCCATCCTTAGCAAAACACCTTCCTCGCACCATAGTGACAGATTCGTTTCATGTTTATAGGGGCACCTGTCTCCATGATTTTACATCCAAACCCATCCTACATTCTTTTGGAAAGTGTACAAATATTTTCTAGGAGAGAAATCCCACAAGTCCATTCACATTTCTCACCTGGAAGTATTCCCTAATCACCCTTGGTCATAGCTATGCATTATTTAAAATACCCCACCTTGACACTCATAAAAACCATACACCCACCCTCGATGTCGTACTGACTCTAGGGATTCCCTCACTAGAAATTGTTATGACTGCCACCACTTGCATTTACAGCTCCTACCTCAGGACACTTAACTACATCATTAGTTATAGCCATTCCTCGTCATCATGCCTAAGTTAACCTATCACACCATACCTTGCTACATCATAAACCCTGGTCCCTTGCATCAATACTCATCTTGGTCGGTTGATACTTCGTTCTTGTCAATGACTCCCCACCTCAATAGGGGCATCCCTGAATGGCACAATGGGAATCATCATTGCCCATTGATGTCATCAATCCTCTTGACATTCAACTTGAAGATAAAAATTTCATGTGAATATGGTATCATACTTCATAACCGTTGCACTCTGTGATAATTTTTCGAAGACCCATGACTTTATAAGCATATCTTCTACCAATGCTTACATGGGAAGGTCCCCAACAATCAAAGACCCATGCATACAATGAGAAAATTTTCTAAAAAACATGCCATACCAAGATTATGTGTGTGGGAACCATATTAAGACTTCTTTCAAAGAAAACATTCCCTTGAGGGTGTCAACAACCATAGTCATCAACCAATAGCAGGTCACTACCACAAAGTAACATAAACAAAACCTCTATTGCTCAGATAAGATTAACTAGTCAAAAAATCCCCAGCATGGGATCACATGCTCGCCTCGTAGAAATTTTATTCATTCTATATCTTGTAGGTTTCCAATAGAGCATGATGTGTTGTTTACTCATGACAAGGGGTCTCGAACCTCAGTTATCAAGAAAGTTACTCTCTCTATCTCAAAAGGACTACACAAAAAAAGAAACTATAATGTATTTTAGCTATATAGTTCTTCCTAGACCTCATACATTAGGGGGAAATAATTAATGGTGGAAAATCATACAGGCAAAAGACATTAGAAAATGTCATGATAAAGGTACAAATACACATTTATAGGTACGAAATGCATTAGAGGAACTAAAAATATAAATTTTCCAAAGGTCAACAAGCAAATTTTTGGACCCCACATAGGAAGCACTGGATGTGAGCGCACATTGTAGCTTTTCCTTCAATAGCTGCGAAGAGTGCGGCTATCCCTCCAATAGTCATGTGGTCCTGGAGATGGGGAATGTCACTATCTGGGACCACCTGGCACACCTGGAGAAAAAAATTCTCACTCAACCTACCTAAGTATAGTCGCCTTTGAGCCACCTTGAGGCTTTAGTGCAGCACAAAAAGGAATCATACCCCCAATCTTGTGTCACCATTCATCTTGGACCAAGAGAGGGAGAGAAAATTTGAAATTGGTCTATAAAAGCCACCAATGGGAAGAGAAATGGCAGACACATTCTTATGTTGGCCAAATTGCTCATAATCAAACCAACTTGTGTTGTCAAGCAGTAAGAGGATTGAATAGATTCAGTTGTTGGCCACCCAAAACCTCAATCCAAGAGAGAATATTTCACCACGTTTCCATCGATATACGATCCTTTGAGAGGGAATATAGACTTGCTGAAAACATTAGGGTAACAGACCCCCTTGTCTTCGATATTGGAGCTCTGTAGCTCACATGATCCATTACAAGATATTTTGCATTCTATATTCTACTACTACAAACACCTAATAAAGTGATAAAGCTCTTCATTGTTGAGTCATTAGTGTGTTTTCTCTATTAAGTGTGTTTCTTGTGCATTTTGTTTTTTTTTTTGTTTCATTGTTTATGTAGCATGCTATGCTTCCATTTAACTTAGCTTATTACATGGTGAACTTCTTCCACTAACGTTTGAAAAACCACTTTTACTTGTGACTTTCCTATAGGTAAGCATCCTCCCTACTAAGAAAATTTTATTTTGTCTGCCCATGCATTGAATACACTACCACAATTGGTTAGAAGTTATGTTCAAAATACCACAAGTACTAGAGTTTGGAGAAAAAAATAAGAAGGTAAAATTCATGAAGAAATTGATAAATTTGAGAAAGAAAATAAAAAACTATGAAGGAATTTACAACAATTAAAAAATGGGATGCATGGTAGCAATTAGTTTCATAATGGTCATTTGAAAAGGCCTAAAATAAATAATGAAACTCAAGAAATGGAAGTTCAAACTAATTTCATATCTGTCTCTAATGAAGCAAGTACCCATACAAGCTTTGTTCTTGTTTCTGCCAAAGTAGGAACCCTGATTGACTGAGATACATATGATTGATGCCCCTCCTAGACTTGTTGAAATAAAAACTCAAATTGAGTCACTATTTACCTTTATTTATATAGGAGTACAAACATAGGATGTGCCTCCCTATACTCCCTTCATGGTAGAAGAAACCATTCATGTATCTCATAAAACTATGGATAAACAACATGATACCATAACAAGATATTAGGGAGAAGTGGTGTCTTGGAAGAAGCACGAGGAGTTGCTCCAATGATTCACAACACTAACAACAATAGAGGATGATACTTATGCACGACTATGGGCATCTAAGAAGTAAATATAGAATTTGAAGGACCGCCTTTAGAAGGCTGCAGCTAAAACGAAGGAAATATTCTCCATTTATTTAGATGCCTTGGCATGTAGGTCCCTAAATCAGAATTATGCTTATATTTACTTTAGCGATATATATTTCTCAAAGTAAAATTTATACAATCTCGAAAACCATACGAGTCTAGAAATGTATTGGATTTCATTTCTACTTTTTACAAACAGGACGAGTATACACAATGTCTTTTGTGTGAAATATATATGCATAATTTCTTTTTGGTAGAGCATATGGAATAAAATATTGTCCCATTTATTGGAGATATTCAATTTTAGGATTTTATATCATTTTACAGAAACCAGGGGAAACAGGAAAAATATTATCACACCATCCATAGGAGAGAGCATGGTTTTGATCTTTGGGTTAGAGGGAAGCCTAATAACCCCTTTCACACACAAATTTGTCATGGTATTTTCATAGATAAACTTGTTCTTGGTCCTAAAATTGCACATATTCAAGATGGCATATTGCATGCAGGGATGGAATATCTGGAAGATATAAGATATGGGACTCTTTGTAGAGCTAAGGTGAGATGATAGGCATCACCTATTGAAATAAAAAATAGAGAACCCTTGCACTATCACAATTTTCACTATGCCATCACTAGAGTAGAAGACTGTGTTCACTTGGTATTGGAAAGAGATTTCAATTGGATGGGATTCTCCCCATGACATGGTGACTTCAATATTTTTATAAATATGATTTTGACTTATCAAAAGCAGGTAAGTATGTGGATTTTAGGAACTCCGAAATAGAAATCGATTTAGGCATAGAGGAGCGGATGATTATGAAGCTTACTCCTTAAATTCCTTACATATTAGTCATTTTATTGCTTGAGTTCATGCAAAAAGGTTAGTTGGGGGGTGATGTTGGTCCTCATAATTGTCATAATTTCCTTGCCTTACTTCTTAGTTTTCATACTATTTTATAAGTCTTTCTTGTAATTTGGCTATGATAACTTCTGTAGTATGGACTCTAGTAGTGTTTTATATGAATTTATTATTTTATTATTTTTATGAATGGATTTGACCATTAAAGTGTTATTTAATTATCAAAGGATCCTTATTTTCGACATGATTCTATTGATGTGTTGGAATTTGATGCTAGTTCCTAAAATGATCATTGAATATCGCATATCCTCAAACTGTTATACTTTTTTTGGAACAAATTAGTTAAATACAAGGTTTCGACTGGGTCACTCGGATGCATTAAGATATTTGTATTTTAAATGATCATCTTGAGAATATTTAGATTCTTAGGATCACTCATTATTAAAAAAAAAAAAAATTCATACATCTTACTCACATGATATAAAAACTTGCATTAAGCCTTGAAAGGGGTGGTTGAGTTGTAATATTTTTTTTTACATAATTTTAGACTTACGAATTAATTTATTGTAATTAAATGGAAGAATTTATTACTCAAATTTAATATACTATGCTGATTATTTTCATAAGGAAGTTTGATTTTGGTGATTTGGGCCCGATCATGGAAGCAAAATTTTCTTCACTTGTATCATCAAATTGGCATTTTATTCTCTTGTATCAAATATTTCTATTTCTGTAATTATTCTTAATTTCTCTTTGCTTGTTTGATAAATTGAATGCTCTATTTTGAATCATCTTTATCGACTTCATTATAGAATAGATTTTTTGTAGTTAATTTGTCAAGAGTATTGTCATTTATTTCCTTTTCTTATAGATTATCATAGATCATTATCTTGCTTACTTAATCATTTTCAATGGAATGATTCTATAGTAATTTTTTTCTATATTGTAGTTGTTGTTCCCTATGAAAAAACTTGATGTTCCGTAGGTTTCTTTTTCTATTTCCTTCATATGCATTTATAATTTAATGTTTTGAATCGTCTGTTATAATTAGAAATTTCATTTTGAGTTGATTTCTTTGATATAATTGCAACTTTTATTTTCAATAGGGTAGTAGCAACTAGCCATACCAGTAATTATCTTGCATAAGCTTTATTGATAACCTTGAAATAGGAAAACGAAACATAGGATTGATAAATTAATGTGTATTAGTTAGTTGATAATTTTAGGAATAATTAACTGGCTCAACGCCATGGGATAAAAAATCTGATTCTTAGTATTATTCCCATAAAATAGGGTCATAATCTAGACTTTCAGCTAATAGAAGCATCTGTAGTGCCAATTTGAGGTCTTCCTAAGAGAAAAGGATGACCCCTTAGGTGATTTTTAAGCTATAACACTATAAAATCCAGTAGGTACTCCTACGAATCAACTAAAATAACAAGTTCCTCCAATATTTTGCTAGGTTGAATATTAGACCTATCATCCAGTTCAAATATAGTCTAGGTTGGCCTTAGATTGGTAAACCCAAATAGATCGAAATTCTCCTTGGTCATTATATTAATTATAACTCTATAATCAACTAGGGTATTTGGAATGGTTGTTCCTCCAATATGAACAATTACTATTGGGTTTCAAGGATCCTCATATTTGGTAACTGAAACATATCCCAACATCAATTCTGACTATTTTCCCATCACATGCACATTATGAGGATCTCTAACTCTTCTATCAGGTTCCTTTGCACAAAACTCTCGCCCTATTTTTGCATAAATTATAATATCTCAATTTTCGTGGAGTAGCGGAATACAAACATACAAGTTTTTCAACTATTTTAAGAAATCATATTTTTATTGAGGGGTAGATTCGAATATGGTCAACATTTCACCAAATGGTGGGTGTAAACTAGTCTCGGTATCAACGACAACTTTGACTATTATAGGCCCTTTAGTAGTAATATAAACAAGCTTTTTAAAGGGCCCAACTATTATAGCAGTATCAACAACATCAAATATTTTGGAAGATTCAGCTGTTATAGGGACAAAGGTACTGATTGTTACAACTTTTGAAGATGTCATATAGTGATGTTGGTTGCATCAGCAATATTATTAATAGATTCAGCCTACTATTTTCCAAAATAATCTTGAATTAGAGTTCCTTCCCTTTCATTAGGGTAATTTTGAGGTATAAAATGGACCTCCTAAGAAAATTATAAAATAATAGTGGAAATAATAAAATAATATTTGATTACATCATCAAATTTTAGAGGGAAAAAAGAAAAAACTACTTTTTCAACTCATATTTTCAACTTATCTCGCAAATTGTTTACTCAAATTTCAAATGGGAGTACTCATTGGATGAAAAATTTAATTCCCCATCCAAGTAGTACCCATGTTGCATTCTTTAGATTGCTCCTGCTACACGAAAAATGAGAAATACATGAAAAACATGATTGTAATCACGGATTTTTATGTATTTCTCATTTTTCATGTAGCAAGGTCCATTGAAAGTATGAAACATGGGTACTCCTTGGACGAGGAATTAAATTTTTCATTCAATGAGTACTCCCACTCAAAATGTGAGCAAAAAATTTGGGAGATAAGTTCAAAATACAAGTTGAAAAAGTAGTTTTATTATTCTATTATTTTTTAATATTTTTACCCCTTTACTTAAAAAATGGAGAATCATACCCCATGGTTTATATCATCATCTTGAATCTTATTGGTTCTTAGAAAGTTTATTTTTGTCGTAAATTTTTCTTAGGAGGCCCATTTTAGACCTCAAAATTCCCCTAATGGGAGAACCATCTCCCTCATCTTCTATGCTAGTAGGGGAAACTCTTGTGTTTACTATTCTCCTTGGTCGTAATTGAACTTCATTACATTCTATAGGTGAGATACAATGAGTGGGGATAATTGATGTTTGAATTTGCCACACCACCTTATTATTAGGATTAGGGTTATGTTGTACATTAAGCTAAGTTTGCAAGGGAGGAGTACTTGTTGCAACATTAGAAGGGTGATTTAGTTCTTATTGTTGCATTGGTAATGGAATAGGTGTTTGATTAATAAAAGTGGCTTCTTTATTTTTTTGGCATCATCGATATAATCATAACTTCTACATAAGACACCAACCTTAAAAACAAATGTATCTAGATCTTCATTGATATTACCTTGGAAAACTAGGAGGGTTGATAAAGTAATAAATTTCAATGGGTACTTCCCTAGAACATTTCCAGTAAGGAACTCAACAATGTTTGTTTCTCGTACCATGCTCTATTCCTTCAAGACTTCAGGATTGTACCACTTTAGTTAATGTATTTGTGGTTCTCTTAATTGAAGTGGATATTCCATTGGCTACTCACTTTTCTCAAGCTATTTTTTTTTGTTTCATAATACTTCCAACAAATTATCTCATAACAATCCCCAAGTCTGGAACAGATAACTTAGTTGCTTCTCTTCCTAGGATTAATTCATAATGTAGATCATGTTCATGTGTATCCCCTTTCTCTCCAGTAAGTCTTGATGTTCTATTTCTTATGACATAGACAGATTAGAAATAATTGAGATTTATTCTAATTTTGATGGTTCATAAAACTCCACCTCCCTAATTTGTTCACCCAACAGCAATGACTTAGGAGAGATTCACCTCTATGGAGTAGTTTTTCTTGACCCTTTCTTCTTGAAGCCTATTTTACATGAAAAAATGAGTATGCTATGTGTTATCACTCCAATAATTCTCAAGGGTTATTATTTTTTGTGTTTTAAAGAATATTAGAGGTAACTACAAACCTACTTTTAAGCCTTATGATCTATGCTTCTTGATGCTCAAAGAGGGCATTCTCTATATGATTTATCTTTGATGATTTTAGTTGATTTTAGGCTAGTTATGTAGGATTACTTGGGATTTTGATTTTTATTTGGCTTGGTGGTGAATTCACTTACTCAGATGGATAGATGTAGGTATTTATTCCATTGGGATAATGGATTCAATATGTCAAGCAATCAGATCAGTATCAAGTTCTAAAGGGAAATGATTACAGGGAAAGATAGATGAGTTACTTCAGATCTTCAAGGCTGATGGTGAAAATGGTTTTAATCGGGATAACAAAGCAATTAAGGGTTCTCTAATCCAGATAATGAGCGAAAGACACAGGTCAATCGAAATAATGGAGAAATTAAGAATTTGATTATCTGGATATCAATAGAAAAACATATAAATGATAAATAGTTCAAAACAAAGTTCTTTTAACATATTCTGAAATAAAAATCCTGATATATCATTTAGATTTAGAAAGGCATACAAGGATTGGTGAAGAACATAAGAAATTAACAAAAAAAAAAGGTGAAAATACTTCACTAAAGTGGCCCAACACATGAATCCTGTAATATGATGCTTTATTTCTTTAATCCAGTCTGCTAAATTGAAATTGGTACAATCACCCTTAGGTTCAAAATAGTACAACTATAGAAATGTTCAATAATTCATCCACATATTGGTGACCATACTAGGGAAATAACCAATCCTCAGTGTTTAAATAGATCTTAAAAGAAATATTTTTACTTATATTTTCACCCTAATATTGTTTTGAAGGGTTGTTAGTAAAATTTTCTTTAAAAACTGTAATTTTAGCTTCCGGAAGAGTCTATTATAGAAGTTATAATCTAGATTTAGAACCTGCTATCATAGGAGATAATCCTGACAGAATTGTAAAGAAAAACAAAAAATTAGAAAATTTAGATAATAATAATTCATTGATCAAAGCAATTTCTCTTCCAAATAAATTATCAAGTTTACAAGACATTGAATTTGATTTAAATTTTGAGCAATATTTTTTTAGAACTAAATCAGAAAGTGACATACATAATAATGTAATAGATCCTAATTTCATTTCGTTCGTTGAAAGTAAGAAGGAAACAGTTTCACTAGATTCAGATGAAAAATTGTTAGAAGTTTATGATAGAATTGATGTTATAACTGCAACTTTGATTAAGGAAATTGATCAAGCTTATTTACAACATTCAGTTGAATTTACTGCTTTATCTGCTTATGCCCCTAAACCTTCTACATGTCATTTAGATACAAGTAATTTAGAATCTGTAGGTTCATCCTTGTTTACTATCACCTCATCTATTATTTCCACCACACTTTAGTCCATAGAATCTTTCTTCCCTAAACTTCCACTTCAACGTAGAGTTTTATTTCCATCCCAAAATACTACAAGTTCATCCTCTAGCACCACTGTTGCATTTTCAAGTACTTCAAACACATTTCCCAGCACCTCTTCTGGCATCCCAACTACATCTTCAGGTGTTTGTAGCTCATCTGCAAGTACTTCGAGCTCATCAGCAAGTACTTCAAGCTCATCTTCAAGTACTTCAACTTCATCACCGAGTACTTCAAACTTACCTCCTAGCCAAGCTAGAATCCATGCCATGGCTTCTAGATATGCCCCATTTGTCCTACAAGACCTTGTAAATTCCATGCTCCAAGACTACCAAAGTAAAATCCCTCAATTTGATGGAACAACTCACTACACTGCACAAAAAAATTCTAATAAAATGACTGACTACTTTGAATTGCATGAATTAGATGATGTTGATGTTCAATTGAGACTTTTTGCTCAGACTTTAGCTAGTGATGTTAAGAACTGGTTAAAGGTTTTCCTACTGGTAGTATTGTTTCTTTAGCTACTTTCCATAGGATGTTTCTTAATATATGGGAGAAAAATAAGAACCCATTACAAATTTTCTTTGAATTTTAAAACATAAAAACAACACCTAATGAAACAATTCGGGACTATTGTACAAGATATAACAATATTTACAATGCAATCCCTGCTAATCTTAAACCTCCTCCAGACTCTACCATGATCAAATTCCATAATGGATTTGATACAGATATGGCTTACCAACTGAGAGAGAGAAACCTAGAAACCTTAGAGCAGATGAAAAGTAATGTTGTAAGTGTAGAGGTAAACTTGTTAGCCAAGAAAGCTAGATTAATAAATGAAAGAAGAGTGACAATAAAAGAGGAAAAATCAACCTTGGATCTGAAAATAGATAACTTAGAAAAAAATTTAGAAAGAATGATAGATAGGTTATATAATATGGAAAGGAATCCACAGTGGGATAACCAACAACAAGGCCCTCAAATAAGAAATCCCAGTTTCAGGAAAAAAACTAACACTGGTAAATCTAGACAATCAACACTTGATCAAAAAATAAGACCACCTTTCCAAGAGAACTATACTGAAAGTTCTCATTGAAACGAAGATGATGAAGACACTCATATCAATATAATGGTTATTAATGATGATAAAACCATTTTTTATACACAAGAAGAACAAGAATTATATGAATTACAACAGTTACAATTAGAATCTGGCGAGTCTTTTTATTACAAGCAAGGTTATGAGTTTGCAATTAATGAAGTTCATAAGCAATATAACGTTAGCAGTAAGAAAAATGTAGAGGCCCCTATTAAGAAATATGCCCAAACTAAAAAAAATAAAACAATAGAAGCTCCTACAAATAAATATCTGTAAATTCTTCCTAGGGAAACCCAGCAAAATGCTAGTTCACAACAGAAAATTTCAAGTACCAAAATTACACCCACTCCTAAGATTCTTGAAATTACAGATATTGATGTTAAAAATTCATTTGATCCTCAAAAATATACTGCTTCTAAGACAACAAATTCTTCTAAAACAACAATTTCAAATCCAAAAACATATGTTGTTGATCCAAAAACAACTACTGCCAAAACAGTTGTTGAAACTTCAAAACGTACCAAAACTTCCACTGCATCTCAAACTATCCCTGAAAATAAAATAAAAAGAAGTAAAATAGTGGAAACACAAATAGAAAATGAAAAACCAACTATAGAAAGAGAAGATAAACATACTAAAACTGTAGTTACAAAAGAAGAAATAATTCAGTTAGGAAAATCACAAACACTATTCAACATCCAAGATGAAATTTCCAAACTGAGGATACCAATTCCTTTAACAGAATTGGTTAAGCACGATTTATACAAATCACATATCACTGAGACTTTAAACATAAATGGTGGAAAAGATTCTGTAAATTTGAGTGATGATCGACCAGAACTAATTTTTTGGTCCTGAAGTAAATGGAAAACACCAAGAGGGAAGAGTTCCTCCTTTCTACATTAGCTTGACTGTTCATGATCATATTTTACGTAATGCAACGCTAGATTCAGAAGCCTCACATAATTCAATTCGGAAAGCAATCATGGAAACCTTGAATTTAGATATCATTGGGCCTTATAAAGATATCTTCTCATTTGACTCCACCAAAGTGAAATGTTTAGGCTTAATCAAAGATGTATGTGTTACTTTAGTTCAATACCCTGGAAAAAGCATAGTCATGGATATTGTGGTAGCTGACATCCCTCCTAAATATGTAATGATTTTTTCTCACTCATGAGGAGAAAAACTGTAGGGATCTGTACAATTAGACATGTCTTATGCAACAATATCATTTTTTGGCCAGCCCAAAAATTTTTACAGAGAGACATTAATTAAGTACATGGTTAGTAGTTTAGAAAGACCTCAAAATTATCCCATTTATTCTACACCTACTGATATGGACTCCTTCATTTTATGTAATTCAGAAAATTTTATAGAAAATAACACAGAATTAAAACAGAAAGAAAAATACCCAGACAATGAGCACATATTTCACGAATCATTTTGGCATTTAGATTTTGATGGACCAGTGAAAAAATTAGGAGCAGGAGCGGGATTTTGGATACACAACATGGAAAAAATTCATGCAGAATTTCATGCCATTAGATTAAATTTCAAATGTACAAACAACATGGTTGAATATGAAGCTTTGATTTTAGGATTGCAGATTGTTAGAAATCTAAGAGGAAAAAGAGTTTCAATCATGGGAGAATGATTTAATTGTAAAACATATTAGAGGAGAATGTTCTGCGTATAATCCTATATTAATCTAGTATAGAGAAACAATTTTAGATCTAATGAAATAATTGCTTGACTGTGACTTTGTTGTAATTCCTAGAAAACAAAACATACAAGCACACAGTTTAGCAAATTTTTCTAGTACATGTAATATTCCTTTTCAACCAAATCATCAATATAAAGGAGAATCATAACACAAGCCTACAATACCAAATAATCTAAAATATTGGTAGATATTTTCATACGATGAACAAATCTATCATTTCATGAATGGTGAGGGAGAATTTCACAATTGTAACATAGATAGAGGCTGTACAATAGATGATAAAATAGACAATGAGATAAATGTAAATAAATTATATTTCACTAAAGCCACTAAATTTTCTCAAGTGGAAATAGATAATTTAGAAAAGGTAGAAATAGAAGAATTAGTAGATGATGATTCTGACATTTTAAACCTTAATAATTTTTTTTTACCAAAGGGATTAGCCCCTTTAGAATATCTTTTTGATTCAAATGAAGTTGCAAGAAAACCAAAGATGAAACCATTAAGATCATATATAGAGGAATTAAATATAGAAACAGAACAAAGGCCTAAACTTATCAAAGTTTCAAAATCCTTACCTCAAGAAGAAAAATTGAAAGACATAGCTTTGTTTAAAGAATATCAGAATGTATTTGCATGGAGTTATGAAGGCTTAAAATCTTATGACACTAGCATAATACAACACAAAATACCTATGAATGAATATAAAAAACCTTTCAAACAAAAGCTTAGAAGAATCAATCCAGTTTTAATGCCTTTAATTGAAAAAGTGGTTAAGAGAATGTATGAAGCCTAGATAATTACACCTATCAGATATTCTGATTGGGTTTCAAACCTAGCTCCCACTAGGAAGAAGATAGGGGAAATCAAGCTTTGTGTTGATTTCTGGAATTTAAATAAAGTGTCCCTAAAATATAACTACCCTCTCTCCAATATGGATCATATTTTACAGAGGGTGGTTTGTTCTTCTAGGATTTCATTTCTTGATGGATTCTCTGGATATAACCAGATTTTAGTTAAGCCAGAATACCAACCAAAGACTGCATTTACTACTCCTTGGGGGTACTTTCATGTATGTGAAAATGTCTTTTAGATTAATGAATGCAGGAGCCACTTTTCAGAGAGCTATGGATATAGCTTTTGCTAAAAAAATTCATGATTTTCTTGTGATCTATCTAGATGATATAACTCTATTTTTAAAAATTGATATTGAACATCTAGATCACCTAAGACAAGTGTTTATCAAATGCAGGAAATTTGGAATTTATTTAAATCCCAAAAATACTCCCTTTAGAATTGAAGAAGGTAAAATATTAGGGCATATTATATCAAAAGAAGGAATTAGGATAGACCCAGCTAGAATAGAGGCCATTCTGAACATAACCCATCCTAGGAATATTAAATAATTGCAGACTTTCTTAGGTAAAATCAATTTTCTTAGAAATTCATTTCAAACTTAGAAGTAACAATTAGAGAACTCAATAACATGTTGAAAAAATATTCAGTACTTAAATGGTTTGTGGAGTCCAAACAATCATTTGAATCAGTCAAACAAGCCTTGACAATAACACCAGTCCTAATAAGTCCTGACTTCAAAAAATATTTCTTTATTTTTTCTTTTGCTTCAGAATATACTATTGTGGCAATTTTACTACAGAAGAATGATCAAGGCTATGCACAACCCATTTATTTTTTTAGAAAATCACTTAGAGATGCCACTTTAAGGTATAACATAATGGAAAATCAGGCACTAGCATTAGTGAAGGCTATTAAAGACTTTAGAGTGTACATATTGTATTCACATATCATTGCTGATGTTCCAAATTCAGTTGCGAAGGACATTCTAACTCAGAATGGGCCTGATGGTAAAAGAGGAAAATGGATTGCCACCATTTTGGAATATGACATAGAAATTAAGGCCACCAAACTTATTAAAGTTCAAGGTTTATCCAAACTCATGGCTGAATCAAATTTTCACGCTTTAGATATAAATTTTATTGACCAATTAGATGATCAGGAAGAGATGGCGACTCAACAGATCAGTGAAGCCTTTTTAGATTCAACATGGTATGCAGATATCATATTTGTATTACTACATTTACAAGATCCTCTTGAATTATCAAGAACTAAATCTACATTTTAAAAGTTAGAGGCAATGAAATTTTGTATCATAGATAATGCATTGTTTTGGAAAGATCATGGTGGCATTTTATTGAATTGTTTGATTAAAGGTGAAGATGATAAAGTTATGGAAGAGTTTCATGTAGGTGACTATGGAGGACACCTTTACTGGAAGACAACTACAGATAAAATCTTGAGAGATGGTTTTTACTGGCCTACACTTCTTGAAGATACGAAAAAGTATGTGACCTCCTATCACAAATGCCAAATCTTTGAAGGGAAGAAAAATTTGCCGCCTTTACTCCTTAAACCCATCTCCACTTAAATTCCTTTTCAACAATGGGTTCTTGATTTCATTAGTGAAATCCAACCTCCCTCATCAGCCCAACACAAATGGATTTTGACAGCCATAGACTATTTCAACAAGTGGATAGAAGCCATTCCTTCTAGGAAAGCCACTGATACTATCATAATCTCATTTTTAGAAAACAACATACTGTCAAGATTTGGATACCCCCAAAAGCTCATTACTAATAATGCAATTGATTTCATGTCTAAAAATATGATTGATTTTTGTAATAAATACCACATTACCCTTGGCCATTCCACTACTTATTACCCTCAAGGCAATGGTCTTGCTGAGTCCTCCAATAAAATCCTTGTGAATATAATCAATAAACTACTAGAAGACAATAAAAAGACATGTAACAAAAGGTTAGTTAATGCCTTATGGGCAGATAGAATTACCACAAAGAAGTATATTGGTACATCCCCTTATCATATTGTTTATGGGATGGATGATTTTTTTCCATTGACTTTAGGAGTACCAGTAATGAATATAATCCAAGAACTACAGGTAGAAACCAATGATATCCAGAGAAGGATAAATCAAACCACACACTTGCAGCAAACCAGGGAAGATTTCTATCTCAGGTCTCAAGTTTTTCAAGAGAATATTAAAAAGATATTTGACAAGAAGACTAAGGAATATTATTTTTATATAGGTGACAAAGTTCTTAAGTGGGATTCCAGGAGAGAAGAGAAAGGTAAACATGGCAAATTTTATTTGTTATGGAAAGACCCTTATGTCATTTATGGTTACAGAGGTAACAATTCATTCTTTTTGAAGGAGTTGGATGGATCATATCTGCAGGTGGACCTATCAATGGTAGAATTTTGAAGCATTAATATTCCCCAAAATAACATTATTTCACTTTGTTTACATTACTCATTGTACATAGCATTGCAGAGTTTAGATTGGATTGGATTTTTTTTCTAGCAAATTTGAAGCCCAGAGAGAAGGTGAAGCCCAAAGAGAAGGCGCTAAGCTTTGAAAGACAAAATATCATAATTATGAATAATGTAGAGCTCAAAAAATATTTTCAAGGAAAAAACACAGTGAAAATTCAAAGGCTACTAGTATCAAAGTTCTTGACACCTCACCAGGAAATGCCATCCCCATGTGGAGCCACTGTTAGGGTCCTATAATAATAATTGACTTTGATTAGTCTTGTAATATGTACATACTTTTCTTTCTGAAAAATTGTTTTCCCATATTAGAAAAATAAAAAATGTAAAGAGGGTAAAAGTCCTAAAAGAAAAATCAAATGACTTGAAAGGAAAAAGATAAAAAAGAATATAAAATGAACCCCAAACAAAAAATAGATAAAAATAGAACATGAAAGTGACACAAATTCAAATGCCACTACTATTTACTTCACTTTGAAAGATAATATTGTGTGCATCTTGTTAAAAAATGGCACAATACATGAAAATCAAACTCCTTAATCTTGACATTTCATGCTTTAAATTTCATGTTGATAGATAGAGAATAAAGATCTAGCCAAACTGTTTAATCTTGGCAGATCAATAGTTAGGTAGAGAATAATAAGGAGCTCAAAAATTAATCTGAGCCCTTGGAAGAAATAAGGATATAATTAGATAGTTTGGTATTAAAAGAAAAATGAATAAGGGTCTGCAAGCACAAATGCACCCATTTAAATGAATAAAAAATATCAGGGTAGTTGATGGATAGGTAGAAGCATTTTTCCCAAGCATGGATAGCACAAAATTGGTCATTTCATTTACTAATTTCCTTTCAAAATATTTCTCCTTGTAAAAATACCTTTTCCACTTCATTTTACCTTTTCCCCTTCATTTTACCTTTTCCCAATTATTCATTCCTTTTCCCTACAAAAAATCCCTTTTCCTAAGTTAAAATGTATATTTTCCTTTGGAAAAGTAAAATCCCTTTAATTAATTTCCTTTTATTTAAAAAAAAACACCAATAACCCATAAAAACACATTAATCCTAAGTTTGAAAACATATATCGGGTCCCACTATAAAAACTCACCATGATGTTATTTTTACTTACTATATTTTTACATTTCCCCTGTATTATACAAACGCGCACTTATTTAAATTTGTACATTATTAACATTTAACATTATGAATTAGCTCCCATTATATATCATTTAACCCTATATATATAAATTCCTTATATATATATATATATATATATATATATATTTCCCAACCCATGTTTTACTTATAACATATAGTTTTAATTCCTCACGTTGTGATATGTTTTGGGCCAACATATTACTATCCCACCTATTATAATATTCCATATTCCCTAACCTCATTGGTATGTATTTAACCCTATCGCATATATCAAACACCAACCAAATACATTAAAACCAATGCACATAAAACAAATAAACTGGCATTGACTATAAAGTCCCAGGCCCCAGGACTTTTAAAATATGACGACTCCATCATGTCTTCCCATCTGTTAGATCTAAACCAATCAGATCTGATGCCCCTAATCCTTTGTCGCACATTCCTTTTCCCAATCATTAGCATAACCCCAACCATGCGAAATGCACGGGTTACGGGGCTCTCCTCCATGCTACGTGTCTAATTCTTATTTGATCACATCACCACAAATAACATTGTTTACCACCTTTGGCTATTGTGAAAACCATTGAGCGATTTTCTCCAGCCTGTTACACAAACCACCCTGTCAATTCAAATTGACAGCGCATTCAATGTAGTCACTGTTGATTAAAAATCGATATAAACCACCCAGCTATGCCTTTTCATCGTTTCCATTACAGTTTTCCTCAAAAGAAGCATTGCAGAATGAAAAAGTTGATTTCCACCCTGTTTTAAAGAAAAATTCAACTAGAATCCAACCAATTGGCTTCTACAACTATGCATAAGACATTCAGAATCACTATAAAGACCTCTAAAGCCTTAGAGAAGCCTTCAGAACCATTCTTCAAATAAAATCTTCATTTTTCCCAGGTATTCCTCAAAGAAAAGAAATGTATCCTAATCTAAAAGAAATTAATCAGTAATTGAATTCAAATAGAAGCCTTTGCAAATTAAAGGAAACCTTTTCTGCCCTTCAATCCTTTCATAGAGACCCTAGAATTCCTTTTGCAGAAATTTGAGGTCCAAAGATTGTTTTTAGTCACGGATAATACAGTTTTATCAATTAAATCACGTAGAATCCTCTGTAGACCTAAAAGAAATCCTTGTAGCTTCCAAAATCCTTTTTCTGCAAACCCTAGACCTATTTTCACATGATTCCCAAGACCTGAGATAGTTTTGTTTACAGAGAGTGATAATTGACCAATTAGCTTCTTAAATCAGTCTGCAAAACTGTTATAATCTTTCTGAGGTGCTCGTAAAGGCCTAAATCATATTTTTCTAAGTCACAAATTAATAAATTGATAAATCAAACAGAACAATGAATTCCAAATCAGTAGTAAGTGTCAATCCTCTACAACCTCCTATTGTAGATGTATAACACACTTCCCTGGCTGATAAAGATTTTAGGATTAATGACACAGCCAAAAAATTTAACCTTCTTGAGCTTCACTTCTAGAGTCATGAAAAATCCATAGATCAGGCTGATGAAGTTCTCATATGGAATCCAATTTGCCAAAATATTTTGTCCCAAAGACCTTCCAGTGCTCAGAAGTGATTAGACTATGAAAATCCTACTATTTCCCTAACTAGAGAGCCATAGTAAACTCTGAAAAATAAATATTTTTTACAATTAATGCTGAGTCAATCAATCAAATGCTCTAGATCCAATCCAGACCAGATTAAGTTCCTTTCTCCATTTAAGCTCTCACATAGTTACACCTGAATTTGGACTGCCCCAAGAGGTTCCATATGTTCCAGAATTGCATGCCTTCATTTGTAGAAATTCCTAAGATAAATCCTCCTTACCCATCTGCAAAATTTTCTGAAAAGACATATCATCTCCATGTTGTCTTTCATTCTTGGTTATTTCACAGATGAGCATGTTGATGTTTCCGTGGTACATTTTTTATCTACTTTCACACCTGGTCAGCCCCCTGCTGCCATTTTATTTTTTCCCAATACCTTGCTGACAATATTCATGAACAGTTGGTCAAAATGCCTTTTGAATGTGTCTTCAAGTATTCCTCAGTCTTATTCCACATGTTTTTATACTTTCAGTCTGAGAAGTTTTCCATAAACCTTCAAAATATTGATGTTTAAGGAACCCATAGTCAGTCATATTTTGGACTCCTTTAATAGAAAATATTCCACACAATCCACCTTTATAGATTTTATTGATTCCTTCATTCATCCTATAGTCAATTTTCCGAACAACAACAGGTAACCTAGAATTAGTGAGGAAATTAAGAAGGTCCTATAGTTTTCAGAACATAATAGGACATTATATTGGTATTTGTACCAAAACCATACTGAGATAAGAGTATATGGATCAAATCTCATTCCATATAAACTGCCTAAATACCTCGCAATGAGGTTATTTTCTCTTGAGTACATAAGGAAGATCATTAATTATAATGCAATCAGTTTCCTTGTTTCTATGAAAACGACATAGTTCAAAATCAAGAATCAAGTTGGTCGTTTCATTTGTAACAATAGAGATGCAGGTCCAGAGGCTAAAAATTGTTTAAAAGAGTTTAAATTTAGTAATATTTTTCTATGGTACTATGATCCTCTAGGAATAATAAGTAAAATGATAGTTAAAAGAAAGATAACTCCTTATGTAGATGAGAAGAAACCAGACATTGAAAAATTCTCCAATTAGTCTGAATGGTTGGAGAACACCTCGATAGAGGCAGAGAAGCAAGGTGATACTAGTCAAACTTTGCAGATTCCCACCGAAGAATATCAAAGCTCAAAGAGAAACGGAGAGGAAGGATCATACACTACAGAGACAACTACTGAAACTAAATTTAAATTGATGTACAGGAAGAAACATAAGTTAAATCCTACCAATGAAGGAGTATAAACAACATAAATGATTAATACAAAAACAACAACAAAGGATAATGTAACTCCTACAATGATTAAAGAAGAACAACAACCTTCAACTTCTATAACTCAGCTTATTCAGAAGCAACACAGTGTTGAAATGACACCTTCCAGAAAACCAATAGAGAAGGAAACGGAAATTATGTACAAATATAGAGAAATAAAGATGAAAAATGAAGCATTGAAGACTGATACATACAATCAATATCAGAAGCAATCACCCAGTGACCAAAGCAGGTTGCTTTTAGATTTTGACTATAATATTAGGAAAATGCAAATGAATTTTGCTGCAGCCTAAAGTCAAGCATCCTAAAACAACAAAATATTACAAAAAATCATCATATGAAGTTCAATAATATTATCTTCAACCCATTGATCAGATTCAATTTCACAAACAAGCTGTTTAAATGCTTTATTCAACAATGAAAAACAAGGCAATGAGTATCCAGAAGCTCCAAACTACTCTTGCAAACTTCAGATATCAAATCAGTTTAGAAAAAGCATCCTCACAAGAAAAAGATAATAGAATCAAATAATATTTGGTTATTGAAATGGGATTTGATGCTAGTAATTTCAAAGTTGCAGATGAATTGATTAAGAATTAAAACGCAGACATTGATGCATTAAAGAAAAAACTTAAGTTGCCTCCTACTGAACATCCCAAAGAAAAGGAGGTATTACAAGATGAAAATCAGAAAGATGAGATGACAAATCTCATAATACGGTTGACTTCACAAATCAAAGAAATGGAGAATGAAATGGACAAGTTGGTCCAGGAGGAAAAGGATAAAGTATAAGAAGTCATTGTCACTGTCATTCCTGTAGTTACAATAGTTTTATCTTCCACACTAGTAGAATCATTAGCTCCTATATTCCCAATGGCTACAACACTACCTGTCACTCCATCAACAACTTCAACAATTGAGTCTTCAACAACATAGGCACAACATATAGATGAAGCAAGAAACTTAGTTAAAGCAATGCAGGACATGTCCATTGAGACAAATGAGATTAATAGAATTAAAGAATAGCTTAAAAGTCTGGAAGATGAAAATAAAATTACTAAAATAATGCACGAGAATGAAGAACAAAGCCCAAATAGGTTAAATGTGCAATTGAAGAAGTTAGAAAAAGATCTAACATTGAAAGAACCCAGGGCAGAAGCCAAGCAGCAACTATGGGCCAATATCATTGAATATGTCAATGATATTTTGATATTTTTCCATCAATCTAGGTTATCTATGAACAAAAAGACTTAGTCAAATCAGTAAGAGAAGCTATTCAAAATATAAAAGAAGAACTTGGTAAGAAACATGAAGAAGCCCTTGAAATTATCAAATTTCTTAATTCCAAAAATAAACAAGAACTTGAAGAGATCAGAATTAATGACAGAACATAAATGATACTAGAATTTAGGAAGGTAATTTCTAAAACGAATTTGATGATACAACTAGAAGAGAAATGCCAAAATATGGAGATTTCCATCACAAGGTTCATGATGAAATTTGATGTACTAAGGCAGAAAGGCCTTCCGAATCCTTCGGTTATTCATGAAAAACTAATGAAGCAAGATGACTATGACAAGAAAATGAGAGAAGTTGCCAAGGATCAGGCTAATCTGCCTTCCTCATAAGGTATTTCAATAGGGAAGGTACTTTACAAATATTTTAAGAATTTTTTTTACCTACAGCATGAGGTGAAACACCTATTTGTCAACAAGCCTACATTATCAAAGTATACTGAAGCAGATGAAATATTCAGGAGGATGATGAAAATAAAATTGCCAGAGACAGAATTTTGGGAAAATATGATTGATTTACTATGAAGAGAATAGTAGTAAAAACAGAGTAGTAAAGATAAAACAGGGGAATCACAGTTTACAGTAAAAATAGAGCTGTAAAGATGAAATAGGGCGAGCACAGTTTACAGTAAAAACATGATAGTGAAAGAGTATCAATTCAAAATTAAATTAAAAGTTAAATAATAAATTACAAAGCAGAGTTTAAAGTGTATCAGTTGAAAGGTCAGAGTGAAAATCAAAAATAAGATAAATTTTCCAACATAGAGGACACTCTACTTCCTAACAAACAACCCTCATTGAGGAACAACAAAGAGAGAAATAAGAAACAAATTGAAGACATCAAACAATAATTTCAATAAAAGCAAGGATAGCTAGCATTAGTTAGAAAGTTGTCACTATCTTCTTGCATGAAGATATTTCTTCTTCCATGAATAATTCCTATGTTTATATTAGGATATTATGTAATATTTTCTGTATAAATACTTCTCATTTGGAAGTATTGAGTGTGGATGAATTACTGAACATTTCTATAGTTGTAATATTCTGAGCCTAAGGGTGATTGTACCAATTTCAAGTCAACGGAATGGATTAAAGCAATAATGCACCATATTATAGGTTTCATGTGTTGGGCCACTTTAGTGAAGTATTTTCACTCGTTCTTTGTCAATTTCTTATGTTTTTCACCAATAATTCTATGTCTTTCTAAATCTAAATGATATATCAAGAATGTTATTTCAGAATATGTTAAAAACACTATGTTTCGAACTGTTTATCATTTATATGCTTTTTTATGGATATCCAAATCAATGTATTCTTAATTTCTCCCTTATTTTGATTGACCTCTATCTTTCACTCATTATCCAGATTTGATAACCCTTAATTGCTCCCTTATCCTAATTGAAACCATTTTCACCATCAGCCTTGAAGATCTGAAGTAACCTAGTTATCTTTCCCTGTAAACATTTCCCTTTAGACCTTGATCCTGATCTGACTGCTTGACACATTGAATCCATTAGCCCAATGGAATATAGACCTACATCTATCCATCTGAGTAAACGATTTCACGACAAAACCAAATCAAAATCATAATCCCAGGTAATCCTACATAACTACCCTAAAATCAACTAAAATCAACAAAGATAAATCATATAGAGAGATCTCTCTCTGAGCATTTGTAAGGCTAGATCATAAGGCTTAAAAGTAGGTTTGTGGTTACCTATAATATTCTTTAAAACACAAAAAATAATAACAACCCTTGAGAATTATTTTTTGTGTTTTAAAGAATATTGGAGGTAACCACAAACCTACTTTTAATCCTTAGGATCTAGCCTTCCTAATGCTCAGAGAGGGCTCTCTCTACATGATTTATCTTTGTTGATTTTAGTTGATTTTAGGCTAGTTATGTAGGATTACTTGGGATTTTGATTTTGATTTGGTTTGGTTTTGAAATCACTTACTCAAATAGATAGATGTAAGTCTATATTCCATTGGGCTAATGGAGTCAATGTGTGGAGCGGTCAGATCAGGATCAAGGTCTAATGGGAAATGTTTACATCGAAAGATAGCTGAGTTACTTCAAATCTTCAAGGATGATGGTGACAATGGTTTCAATTGGGATAAGAGAGAAATTAAGGGTTCTCAAATCCGGATAATGAGTGAAAGACAGAGGTCAATTGAAATAAGGGAGCAATTACGAATTCCTTTATCTGGATATCAGTAGAAAAACATATAAATGATAAACAATTCAAAACAGAGAACTTTTAACATATTATGAAATAACATTCCTGGTATATCATTTAGATTTATAAAGACATACAAGTATTGGTGAAAAACAAAATAAATTGACAAAGAAGAAGTGAAAATACTTCACTAAAGTGGCCCAACACATGAATCTTGTAATATGATGTTGTATTGCTTTAATCCAATTTGTTGACCTGAAATTGGTACAATCACCCTTAGGTTTAGAATAGTACAACAATAGAAATGTTCAACAATTAATCCACGCTAAATACTTCCAAATGAGAAGTATTTATACAAAAACTATTAAAAAATATCCTACAACAAACTTAGGAATTATTCATGGAAAAATAAATATCTTCATTCAAGAATATAGTGACAGCTTTCTAACTAATGATAGTTGTCCCTCCTTTTATTGAAATTACTGTTTGTTGTCTTAAATTTGTTGTCGATTTCTCTCTTTTTTGTTACAAAATGAGGGCTATTTGTTAGGAAGTAGAGTGTCCTCTATCTTGGCAGTTTTGCCTCTACTTTTATTTTCACTCCGTCCGTTCAACTAATATGCTTTAAAATCAGCTTTGTAATTTCTGATTTAAGTTTTGCATTAATTTTGAACTCATACTCTTTCACTGTCATGTTTTTAATATAAACTGTGATAGGCCTATTTTATCTTTAATGCTATGTTTTTACTGTAAACTGTGATTTCCTTGTTTTATTTTTACTGCTATGTTTTTACTGCTATTCTCTTCATGGTAAATCTGTCATCTTTTCCCAAAATTTTGTCTTTGGAAATTTGATTTTCGTTATCCCCCTGAATATTTCATCTGCTTCAGTATTATTTGAGAATGTAGGCTTGTTGACAAATAGGTGTTTCGCCTCAAGCTATAGGTAAAAAAATTCTCTAAATTTTTGTAAAGCACCTTCCCTGTTGGAATACCTTGTGAGGAAGGAAGATATGCACGATCCTTGGAAACTTCTCTCATTTTCTTGTCATAGTCATCTTGCTTCATCAGTTTATCATGAATAACAAGAGGATTGGGAATTCCTTTCTACCTTAGTACATCAAATTTCATCATGAAAATTGTGATGGAAATCTCCATATTCTGGAATTTATCTTCTAGTTGTATCATCAAATTATTTTTAGAAATTACCTTCCTAAATTCTAAGATGGTTTCTGTTCTGTCATTAATTCCGATCTCGTCAATTTATTGTCTATTTTTGGAATTAATACATTTGATAATTTCAAGGGCTTCTTTAGGTTTCTTACCGAGTTCTTCTTTTATCTTTTGAATAGCTTCTCTTGTTGATTTGACTAAGTATTTTTGTTCATAGATAACCTAGATTGATGGCCAAATATCATTGAAAAATTCAATGATATTGGCCCATAGCTACTGCTTGGCTTGTGCCATGGGTTATTTCAATGTTAGATCTTTTTCTAACTTCTTCAATTACACATTCAACCTGTTTTCCCTTTGTTCTTCATTCTTGTGTATTATTTGAGCAGGTTTATTTTCATCTTCTAGACTTTTAAGCTGTTATTTAAGTTTTTTTAATCTCATTTGTCTGAATAAACATGTCCTACATTGCTTTAACTAACTTTCTTGCTTCATCTATATGTTGTGTTGTTGTTGTTGAAGACTCTATTCCTGAAGTTGTTGGTCAAGTGACATGTAGTGTTGTAGCCATTGGGACTATAGGAGATAATTATTATGCCAGTGTGGAAGGTACAGTTGTTGTAACTATGAGAATGAAAGTGACAGAGATTTCTTCTGTGCTATCCTTTTTCTCCTGGACCAGCTTGTTCATTTCATTCTCCATTTCTTTGATTTGTGCAGTCAACTGTAGTATGAGATTCATCATCTCATCTTTCTGATTTGCAACTTGTAATGCCTCCTTTTATTTTGGATGTTCAATAGGAGGCAACTTAATTTGTTTCTTTAATGCAGCAATGTCCAAATTTTTCTTCTTAATGAATTCATCTGCAACTTTGAAATTACTAGGATCAAATGCTACTTCAATAAGAAAATCTTCCAATGATTTGATTCTATTATCTTTTGCCTGTGAAGATGAATTTTCTAATTTGAGATGATCTCTAATGTTTGCAAGAGTATTTTGGAGCTTCTGAACACTCATTGCCTTTTTTTCATTGTTGAATAAAGCATTTCACCATCCTTTTTGTGAATTTCAATATGATCAATGGGATGAAGATCATCTACTTCAACTTCATATGATGATTTTTTGTAATCTGCTGGTGTTTTAGGATGCTTAAATTTAGGTTGTAGGAAAGTCATCTGCATTTTCCTAGTCTTATAGTCAAAAGCATAAAACAATCTGCTTTGGTCATTGGGTGACTACTTCCAATACTGATTTTATGTATCGGTCTTCAATGCTTCATCTCTCATCTTTATTTCTTTGTATTTCTGCATAATTTCCATCTCCTTTTCTATTTGTTTGATAGAAGATGGAATTTTAACAGTGTGTTGCTTATGAATAAGCTTAGTTTTAAAATTTGAAGGCTGTTGTCCTTCTTCAATCACTGTAGGAGGTGCATTATCCTTTTCTGTTGTTTCTGTATCAATCACTTCTATGGTTTCTACCCCTTCATTAATAGGATTTAACTTAGGTTTCTTCCTATACATTAATTTAAATTTAGTTTCAGTAGTTGTCTCTACAGTGTATGATCCTTACTCTCTATTTCTCTTCGAGCTTTTATCTTCTTGGGCTAGATTCTGCAAAGTTTGACTAGTATCACCTTGCTTCTCTGCCTCTATCAAGGTGTTCTCCAACCATTCAGACTGATTGGAGAATTTTTCAATGTTTGGTTTCTTCTCATGTACATAAGGAGTTAGTTTTCATTTAACTTTAATTTTACGTAGTACTCCTAGAGGATCATAGTACCATAGAAAATTATTACTAAATTTAAACTCCTGTAAACACTTTTCAACCTTTAGACCTACATCTCTATTGTTACAAATGAAAGGGCCAACTTGATTCTTGATTTTGAACTGTGTCTTTTTCTTAGGAGCAAAGAAATTGATTGCATCAGAACTAATGATCTACCTTATGTACTCAAGAGAAAATAACCTCATTGGGAGGTATTTAGGTAGTTTATATGGAATGAGATTTGATCCATATACTCTTATCTCAGTATGGTTTTGGTAAAAATACCAATCTCCTATCCTATTATGTTCTGAAAACTGGAGGACCTTCTTAATTTCCTCACTAATTCTGGGTTACCTGTTGTTGTTCAAAAAATTCACTATAGGATGAATGAAGGAATCAATGAACTCTGTAAAGGTGGACTGTGTGGAATCTTTTCTTATTAAAGGAGTCCAAAATATGAATGAATATGGGTTTCCTTCAACATCAAGCTTTTGAAGGTTTATGGAAAAGTTCTCAGACTAAAAGTATAAAAACATGTGGAATAAGACTGAGGAGTACTTGAAGACACCTTCGGAAGGCATTTTGACCAAATTTTCATGAATATTGTCAGCAAGGTATTGGGAAAAAATAAAAATGGCAGCAGGAGGCTGACCAGGTGTGAAAGTAGATAAAAAATGTACCACGGAAACATCATCATGCTCATCTGTGAAATAACCAAGAATAAAAGACAACATGGAGATGATATGTCTTGTTTTTTCAAAAAAATTTGCACATGGGTAAGGAGGATTTATCTTGGGAATTTCTATAGATGAAGGCATGAAAGTTTGGAATATCTAGAAACTCTTGGGGAAGTCCATATTTAGGTATAACTATGTGAGAGCTTCAATGGACAAAGTAACTTCATTTGGTCTGGATAGGATCTCGAGCATTTGATTGATTGACTCCATAGTAATGGTAAACAAGATTTCCTTTTGAGAGTTTATTATGGCTCTTTGATCAGGGAAACAGCAGGATTGACATAGTCTAATCACTTATGGGCACGAGAAGGTATGTGGGACAACATATTTTGGCGAATTGGATTCCCATATGAAAACTTCATCAGCCTGATCTATGGATTTTTCATGGCTCTACCAGTGGATCTCAAGAAGGTTAAATTATGTGGTTGTGTCATTTATCTTAAAATCTTTATCAGCCATGGGAGTGTGTTCTAGATCCACAACATGAAGTTGTAGAGGATTGATGCTTACTACTAATTTGGAAGCCATTGTTCTGTTTGATTTATCAATTTATTACTTTTTGACTTAGAAAAAACTGATTTAGGCCTTTTAGAGCACCTCAGAAAGATTATAAAAATTTTGCAGACTGGTTTAAGAAGCTAATTGGTCAATTATTACTCTATCTAATCAAAACAGTCTTAGGTATTGGTCATACTATGAAAATATGTCTAGGGTTTGTAGAAAAAAAGGATTTGGAAAGCTACGGGTATTTCTTTTAGGTCTACAGAGGCTTCTATTGGATTTAATTGATAAAATTGTACTAGCTATGACCAAAAACAATCTCTGGACCTTAAATTGCTGCAAAAGGACTTCTAGGATCAGTTTTAAAGGACTGAAGGGAAAAGAAGGTTTCCTTTATTTTGCAAAGGGTTCTATTTGAATTCAATTACTGATTAATTTCTTTTTAGATCAAGAAACAAGCCTTTTCTTTGAGGAATACCTGGGAAAAATGAAGATTTGATTTGCAGAAGGGTTATGAGGTTGCAGAAAACTTCTCTGAGGCTTCAAAGGTCTTTATAGTGCTTATGAATGTCTTATGCACAATTTTAGCAGTGAATTGGTTAGATTTTGGTTGAATTTCAGCTTAAAATAGGGTTTACATCTAATTTTTCGATATGAAATGCTTCTTCTGCGGAAAACTGTAATAGAAAGGATGAAAAGGCACAATTGGGTGGTTTACATGCATTTTTAATCAACCGTGATTACATTGAATGCACGGTCAATTTGAATTGGTAGGGTGGTTTGTGCAATGGGTAGGAGCAACCGCATAGTGGTTTTCGCAATAGCCAAAGGTGGTAAGTAGTGTTATTTGTGGTGATGTTATCAAATAAGAATTAGACACATAGCATGGAGGAGGGCCCTAAAAACTGTGCATTTTGCATGGTTGGGGTTATGCTAATGATCCGGAAAAGTAATGTGTGACAAAGTACTAGGACCATCAGATCTGATTGGTTTAGATTCGATGATTGGGAAGATGAGACAGAGTCATTAGATTTTTAAAGGCGTGGGGCCTAGGACTTTATAGTCAATGCGGGTTTATCTGTTTTATGTGGATTGGTTTTAATGTATTTGGTCGGGGTTTGATATATGGGATATGGTTAAATAAATACCAATTAGTTTAGGGAATATGTAATATTATAATAGGTGGGATAGTAATCTGTGGGCCCAAAACATATGCAATATTCCAAACCTGGAACAAATAACAACACATGACTGGAAAACACATTTTCCAGGAATGGCTGCTACATAAATGAAAATCAGAATTTGGATCCCTTATATTGTAGTATCTAAGTCTTGAATCCAAGAGGGTATCGAAAATAAATCCTTCTAGGTGGGTTAAACAGATCTCCCACACCTAGTTTCCTTGAAAATATGCCCCAAACAGGACTGCAGCAATATATAAAATAAGTAATGGATATGAATCATCCAATAAGCTCATAGGAAATTTTAGAAACACATAGCCATAAATCAAAGCTACATCAGCAAACTATACTTCATTTTATAAGCCAAACGTTGGGGAAAAGCAACAATTTATGCCCTAAAAATGTTAATTTCAGGTATGAGCGTACAAATAAGGGAAAGTGACAGTGTAATATCGTATCTTAGGTCATAATAGACTTACATATAAAATTTCAGCCCAAAACAATGACTCTAGCTATGTTACACAGTTCTACCACCCCTGATATAGCTTAAAAATGCCCAATCCACAGGACTTGTGGTATGCTGAAATTTATGAAGCACAGGTAGCATGATTTTCTGAAGGTGATGGATGAAATATAGTATTAAATTCATTAAATCATATCTATATCTTGTTTTATACAATTTTCAATAGGTAAATAGAAGAATTACATGAAGAAACCCTCAATATTGAGGTGCTGCAACAACAAGATGGGACTGCAAAGCCTGATAGCGTTATTTTATTGATGCTACAGCTGATATATATTACACATCATATCTAGAGCATATTTTTACATAAAAATATAGATCCAATACGGATTTGTGTACTATATGGGCTCCTTAATACATTCCCCTTGGGGATCTGAGCAAATCATGAACATCAGTGAGTAGATTTGAGATTTAAGATGCAGTTTTGAAGTAATATTCAGGAATTCTACAGTAAATAGAACCGGATGCAAATCAGATATGAAATGAACATGGATTGGATGGCCAATCCATGGATCACCACAGTGCAAGGAAAACCCCTTAACACCAGAGATCACTCCTCCAAAACGTTGCTCAAAACCCCTGGAGCTTCCCTCTTGCAGATAACGTAATTATGGGAGAGAAAATATGCTGTTTTCTTCAGTACTCAATAGGCCTGATGCCTAGATCTGAAAATGCAGCTCCAATGATACAATACACTCTTCCAGGAGGTTAAAAGACACACTCACTGAGAAGAGGCACTAGATTTTCCTAGATCTTAATAGATCTAGCTTCCACTGATGCAGCTTACAAAAAGAATCAAACCCTCAATAGGATTTGAATTGTGGTTGGAATATGAAGTTGGGCGCAAGCCTGATAGTGGACAAGATAGAACAAGTCTCCTCCAAGAGTTACTCAATAAAGGAGGTGGGATTCCCGACCAGGAACACCCAAGTGCTAAACAACACTATTCTCAGCTAAATAGCTAGAGAATGAGGTTTTTCTAAACAAAAAATACCTTCAAAAATATGAAATGATCAACCCCTCTATTGGTGTCCTCATCCTTCTTTTATAATGTAGGAACCTTGCCAAACCCTAAAACACCTTGATGATTTAGCCTCATTCACATGAGTGACCTCCAACATGAACTGTGTTGTGCCTTTAGGAGATACATTGCACGTAGACAACACTGTGGATTTGGTCCCGTTGACCTAGCCAAGTGGCCCAGCCTTGTTCACACTTAAGTGTGTTTATGAAAGTAGCTCAGATTTAGCTTGTTTCACATTGCATTGATTTATTTTGATGTTTAGGAGTCATTATTCGTCCTCCTTTACAATTTTATTCATAATTATGAAAAAAAAAAACAAAATTGAATATTCCTATTATCTTGGGCTAATTAGGAATATTACAGTCCTCCCCCTTCAAAATGTTGCTTGTCCTCAAGCAACTACGAGGTAGAGAAAAATTTCTCCCTCCCTCTTCTTCTGGCCTCATCAATGGATCCCACCATGGCTGAAAATGATAGGAAATGAATTTTTCTTCCAATGATTCCCTCCAAGTGTATGATAACAAAGTGTACATCATGAGAAAATGGAAGGTAGAAGTGGTGATCTCCTTGTTTCTCAATGGCCTCCTCAAGGTAGGAGTGATGAAAACATGGGAAGCCTTGTTCCTGATGAGAGACTTCCTCACCCATGCAATCATCCAAATGAAATGAGCCATTCTAGATAGCTCATCAAAGAAAACTTCAACCCCAGATCTATTCAATGTGTTGGGGCTGAATGGAGAGTTTAGATTTGTACATCCAAGTGGTTTCTCCCTACATTTATGGTAAGCATGTGGAGGTTGCTGATATTGAGCTCAAATGTTATGGCCTCCAAGATTGGCCCAAGCTACACCACAAAATGAATCAACCATGAAGTGCCTCTTCAAATAATGCATATTCTCCCAATCGCTCCTCCTACATGAAGGAAAGAGGTGTGATATGGAAATCATGGTATGCCCATTGTTTCTCCTGAAACATACATCATGTGAAATAGGGAGAATCATACTCCCAATGGGCATATTCAACTTCAAGCCCACTCTCCAAACAAATCATCCCATGAGAAAAAACATATCAGCAATATATGGAAGAAAAATACAATGAAAACAAGTTGCCAAATGACAACCGAAGAGTGAATCATAGTTCCACTCATGGAACCAGCGTAGTGCATCATTTGCCTGCATCAAACCAAACAATAACAAGTGCTTTTCCAACCACTTTTTTGCTGCCACAAGGATTTTACTAGATAGCATCATGAAAGTACAAAGTGGTGTCAATGGTGCACACCAAAAATCATGTGGCTTCCCCCACAAACCACCAATGAGATAGCCAATCTCGGTGCTAAAAAGGTTGCAAGTACATCATTATACAATATGCAAGAAGGAACAACTCTTCTTTATACATCATGTTGCTCGAACAAGGAAAATAAGTACAATAAAAAATGTGAAATTATACCTCCTCCATCATGTACTTGAGATCTTGAGCTAAAATGGCTCAACTGGAATTTCTCCCTCACCTCCAATGAGTATGGAAGTGGATGTGACCTCCTCTTCATTAACATCGACGCTATGCATCTCTCCATATGTTAAAATTTGTCATGCTGGCTTCCCTACCAAGTGAACTCCTCCATCAGAGGGAAATATGCATCAAAGTGCATGGAAGAGAAGTCCTCATGTGCTGCATGTAGCAGCTCCTCCTTGAGACTAGAAGATCTATCCAAGAAGATCCTACCACAGGAATAGATGACCACATCATCCACCATGTATCTATCATCTCCATCTAGGTCATCAAGAGTCATGCATGCACCAAGATCCTTGGAGTACTCTTCCAAAATCTGAGACCTCCAATAGGGATCAATCCACCGAAGAGACAACACTGGTGATCTAGCATATGAAGCTCTCCTCATGCTGCTGCCTACCACTTTGACATCCCTTTGGCCAAATTCATCCTCCAAACTCCTCACCTCCCTAGAATCCAAGAATGGTGAGCCAAGAGGCAAGATGTCTCTCACCAATTCTATATTTGGTGGCCTCCCTGGTGGAATGCCTCCATGTAGTGAGACATCAAAGTCTGAAGTGGAATGCATGTATGAGTGGGCTGATTTGTCCCTCTCTTCTTTGCGCAATGCAGTCTTCTTCCCTTGTGTATAATTCTTATGAGAGATATAAGGGTGAATGCTCATCATACCTTGATGTTTATCCTTCTCCTCTTCTTCCATGTATGAGAATTCCTCATCCTCAATGAGAGACCCTTGATCTCAGTCATCGCTTGAAGGAAAAGACTCCATGTCTTCAAAAATAGAAGAGGGCTCTTCAAGAAATGATGATCTTGCCCTTGGCAAGCTATCCTGCATTTTTTTATCACCTTTAAAATTATGGAGTGGAGTTGGTTCAATAGGTCTCTCCAACTCATGCAATGTGTTTGGGTGTTTTCTTTTAACATATGATGGTTCACAATGTTCTTTATCAAATCTCCTCATCAATCCTTTAGTGAACTCAACATAAGTTTCTACATTTGCATGAAAAAATGAAGTAGAATAATTAAACCACCAATCATGGGCCATACCTTTGAGGTGCAGTGCTGCTACTCTGATGGCTTCCTTCTCTGAAACTTGGTGTATCTGAAAATAGGAATATAGCTCTTCTACCCAAGGTTTTGATGTGCACCCTTCTGATCCATCAAAGTGAGATAGGAAGATTATACCTCTCTTGCTTCTTTTGTGGCTGCTAGATCTTGCCTCCTTGAGTTTGAAAAACCCTTGGAAGTCTAAGTGCTCTCTGAATCTCCATGATTGAGATTCATACTCCTGAAGATAGTCACTCAAGGTATCCTCCCTTGGTGCATCTTCTCCCTCCATCCTTATTGCAGTCAATGTGGGCAATAGACTGCGCTGTGGATCTGCATGTGTGGCTAAATGCTCACACCCATCATGAAAATAGTTAGGGCTTGTTTCAAACCCTTCCATAAATCTTCTACACTCCTCCCTTCCCATCTCCTTTAGATATTATTTAATGCCTTCCAAGGTATGGAAAAGAAGTAGGGAGATCTCCTCTTCCGTCATTCCTCCTTCTCCTCTTTCTCTCAATAAGAAAGTAGGCATGTCATAGTGTTGCAGATAAGATTGTGTGAATGATTGATCACACAAAGCATAAGAATTAATGGGGCTTTCTTCATGAGAATAAATCCTTGAGGGATTTTCATGTCTTCCCCTATTCATTCCCCTGATTTCTTCCTTCAATTCATGCATGGCTTGAGAGAGTGTTAGGAACAGCTAGTAAGGCATGACTAGAAAATTTTTTTTCCAAGAATGGCTGCTAAATAAATGAAAATCATAACTTTGATCCCTTATATCTGAGTATCTAAGTATTAAATCCAATAGGGTTTCAAAAATAAATTCTTGTAGGTGGGTTAAACAGATCTCCCAGACCTAGTTTCCTTGAAAAGATGCCCCAAGGAGGGACTGCAACAATATATAAGCTCAGTAATGGATATGCTGCATCAAATAAGCTCATATGACATGTTAGAAACACATAGCCATCAATCCAAGCTACATCAGCAAACTATAATTCATTTTATAAGCCAAAATTTGGGGAAAAGCAGCAATTTATGCCCTAAAAAGGTTAATTTCAGGGATGAGTGTAAAAATAAGGGAAAGTGACAATGGGATATCGTATCTTAGGTCATAAGAGACTTACATATAAAATCCCCCCCCCAAAAAATTACTCTAGCTATGTTAAACAATTCTACCACCCCCGATATAGCTTAAAAATGCCCAATCTCCATGACTCGTGGTATGTAGAAATTTCTGAAGCATAGACAGCATGATTTTATGAAGGTGATGGACGAAATATAGTATGGAATTCAGTAAATCAGATATATATCATGTTTTATACAATTGGAAATAGGTAAACAAAATAATTCCATGAAGAAACCCTCAAGATGGAGGTGCTGCAACAACAAGATGGGACTGCAAAGCCTGACAGTGTTATTTTATTGATGCTACAACTGATATATATTAAAAATCAGATATAAAGCAGATATTTACACAAAAATATAGATCCAATACAGATCTGTGTACTATATGGGCTCCTTAATACATTCCCCTTGGGGATCTGAGCAAATCATGAACATCAGTGAGTAGATCTGAGATCTAAGATGCAGTTCTGCAATAATATTCAGGAATTCTACAGTAAATATAACTAGATGCAAATCAGATATGAAATGAACATGGATTGGATTTTCAATCCATGGATCACCACTGTGCAAGGAAAACCCCTCAACACTAGAGATCACTCCTCCAAAATGTTGCACAAAACCCCTGCAGCTTCCCTCTTGCAGATAACGCAGTTATGGGAGAGAAACTATAATTTTTTCTTCAGTAATGAATAGGCCTGATGCCTAGATGTGAAAATGTAGCTGTAATTATCCAATACACTCTTCCAAGAGGTTAAAAGACACACTCATTGAGAAGAGGCATTAGATTTTCCTAGATCTGAATAGATCTAGCTTCCACTACTGTAGCTTAAAAAAACAATAAAACCCTCAATAGGATTTGAATTGTGGTTGGAAGATTAAGCTTGGTGCAAGCCTGATAGTGGACAAGATAGAACAAGTCTCCTCCAAGAGCTACTCAATAAAGGATGTGGGATTCCCGACCAAGTGCTAAACAACACTCTTCTCAGCTAAAAACCTAGAGAATGAGGTTTGTCTAAATAGAAAATACCTTCAGCAATATCAAATGATCAACCCCTCTCTTGGTGTCCTCATCCTTATTTTATAATGTGGGAGCCTTGCCAAACCCTAAACCACCTCAATGATTTAGCCTCATTCACATGAGTGACCTCCAACCTGAACTACGTTGTGCCTTTAGGAGATACATTGCATGTAGACAACGCTGTGGATTCGGTCCTATTCACCCAATCAAGTGGCCCAGCCTTGTTCACACTTAAGTGTGTTTATGAAAGTAGCTCGGATTTATCTCGTTTCACATTGAGCATTGATTTATTTTGATGTTTAGGAGTCATTATTGGTCCTCCTTTACAATTTTATTCATAAGTATGAAAAACAAAACAAAATTGAATATTCCTATTAGCTTGGACTAATTAGGAATATTACAACATATCACAACATGAGGAATTAATACTATATGTTATAAGTAGAACATGGGCTGTGAATCCCGGATGCAGGTGACCTCTAAGGTTAGCCATACGGCAGCCAGACGAGGTGGCACATGGCCCAGACACATGGCCACCCATGGTCTCCAGATGCAGTCATTTAATCGCCCTTATTGCATCTACCGACGCTCATTTACTCTGCCCGCCAGTCAATGCACCCACCTGCTATTCAAAATGCATTCGCATGGTCATCTCCCTCCATCGCCTCTGTCGTCGAGCTGCAATTGTCCCCCTCGAGTCTTGGAGCAGAGCTTCTGAATGCGTGCAGGGAGGCGCTGCAGTCTCCTTTGTTGCATCGAATTTGTCCCTGGCATGCATTTCTCTCACAGCTTCCACTATAGTTTGAATTTCGTCTTTGTGCCTTGTAGTCCTTCGGATCCTTGGTTCTTTTCTCCTCTACCCTCACATTCTGTCACTCCTCCGCCACTGTACTCTCCATCTCCCAAATGTATTTCCCCCAGATCCACCATACCCTTCCGCCACTATATGCCATGTCGCAGAGGCAGCAGCCAAGGCAGAGCTTCCAAACCTCCAATTTCTACTCATTCTGACACCTCCTCCCCATCACTCGATAATTCCTTTGGGCATTACCCTGCCACCCGTAGCGGTCGTGGCCAAGACTGGTCTTCAAGAAGGTCTCTCTCCCTACCTCTTATTTCTCTCTCCACCATTTATTTTGTTACATTGCCCCGCCTGGAGACGGTGACCTCTCTGCTGCCCACCCATTCTGCTCAGTTCCATTACACCTATACCATGGATAGACCTCACATTATGGCCACTATCACCATTACCTTAAAAGAGGAAGCTCTCAGTGCTGAAAGCCCACATCCCAGAAAATTCCCTAAGAATTATCCCTCAGACTCTGTGACTAAGAAGCTTATTGGTAAGGGGGTGGTTCAGGGTGCTCCTTCTGTTGTCTTACAGGGTGCTCCTGCCTCCAGCAGCAGAAGTAAAAGCTCTAACGGTAGTAGCGAGGATTGGTCAGGAAATGATGGAGGTCCTGATAGTGCACGCACCACCAATGTCCCCAAGAACACAGAGGATGACACTTGTGACAAGCATGCAAATGACACTGAGGAGTATCATTGTCTCATTGTGGAAGAGACACCTCCCCTAGGAAATGCCACATAAGCTATAAGGTCTTTTACGGTTTCTGGTTTTAGGTTCCAAGTATTTAGGACCCTAATTTTCTTCTATTTTTAACGTTTTTAAACAGTTATCTACTCTCCATGTTCGAAGGTGGTTTCCCACTACGGACAACTGTAAAACAACAAAGTTGGTTGGTTTCCCCTTCGGGGACAGTCACTGTTTTGAGTTTTTGTATAACTATGCCTCTAGAATAGGCTAGAACTGCAGAGGCCCGAGCCTCCATGTATTATATGTTTCATAATAGAATTTAGCCTTATTTAGAAAAAAAAACGTGGGTTGGGAAATAAATATATAAGGAATTAATATATACAGGATTAAAAGGTATATAATGGGAGCTAATACATAATATTAAATATGAATAATGTACAAATGTAAATAAGTGTGGGTTTTGTATAATAGAGGGGAAGTGTAAAAATAACATCGGTTTTTAGTGTCTTTTTTTTTTAAATAAAGGGAAATTAGTTAAAGGGATTTTACTTTTCCAAATGAAAATATACATTTTAACTTAGGAAAAGGGATTTTTTGTAGGGAAAAGAAATGAAATAATGGGGAAAAGGTAAAATTAAGAGGAAAAGGTATTTTTACAAGGAGAAAGATTTTGAAAGGAAATTAGAAAATGAAATGACAAATTTTCTACTATCCATGCTTGTGAAAAATGCTTCTACCTACCCATCAACTACCCTCACAATTTTTCTTCATTTACATGGGTGCATTTGAGCTAGCAAACCCTTATTCATTTTTCTTTTAACAACAAACTATCTAATTCTATCCTTATTTCCTCCAAGGGCTTAGATTAAACTATTGAGCTCCTTATTATTCTCTACCTAACTAGTGATCTACAATGATTAAACAGTTTCGCTAGATCTTTATTCTCTATCTATCAACATGAAATTTAAAGCATGAAAGGTCAAGATTAAGAAGTTTGAGCTTCATGTATTGTGTCATTTTTTAACAATCTCCACACAATATTAACTTGCAAAGTGAAGTAAATAGTAGTGGAATTTGAATTTGCATCACTTTCATGTTCTATTTTTATCTCGTTTTTGTTTGGGGTTCATTTTCCGTTATTTTTTGATCTTTTTCCTTTCAATTCCTTTGATTTTTCTTTAAGGACTTTTACCCTATATACATTATTTTTTTTCTAATATGGGAAAAAAAATTTGTAGAAGGAAAAGTATGTACATATTACAAGACTAATAAAAACCAATTCAAAATTATGAATCCTATTATTATACAACCCTAACACCATGGATTTTGAGATAAAATTCTGTATGGATGTTATTCTTCATAAATCTTAATTTTAATTCTTTTTCCGAGGCCATATTTTACCTACATCGTTATTTTCTTTGGGGGGCATTTTTTTCTTCTTCTCTATTCATGTAATGCAATTCTATGTTCCCTAACTCCTTACAAGGTTGAGCCTCCTTCAGTATGTCAAAGTGATGCATAGGTTCTTACTTCTCATCTTACTTCCCTGTCAGCTTAGAACTAGGAACACAACTAACACACACTGAATCCATATATAAAAACAATGCTAGTCACAAACTCTTGGCTAAAGGGGTCCTGAACTAGGTTCAAAAGTTTAAGGTTTGCCAACAAACCCCTATACTACTAGCCCTTTCGGTAGTGACCTGCTTCCGTAGGCCAAAGTCTCACCCAAAGCAGTATGGGAGGGTGCTCGAACTAGATTTCCGCACCCTGAGAGAGAGTAGGTAAGTTAAGTAGATATTTGTTCCTAGCTTATCAAGCTTCGCATTAAATGGATCTAGTTACAGGATTATATCACAGAGCTCATATCTAATCATTACCTTCGCATCCACATGCATAATATCAATCTATTAGCACAACAACGATAATTGCAGCAATCAACAGATCATAGATTCATGTAACAAAAAAAGATGCTTTCGCAACTTAATCATAAAACCCAAGTTCCCATAAATCATAATAGAATAGATCCAGATCACATCAGATATCAAAAGTACTTTGCATATATATTAATACTAGAATCTTCTTACAATCCCAAAATACCACCTGTGCACACAATGAGCAGGGTCTGCACACAGCAGGACTAAGGAGCTCCATGCACATATCTAACAGGAGTCCTTCCCCCAAAACCCAAAAATATATCTAATAATCCGTACTTATCATCAACCTTAATTCTTTCCTACCTATGACTCAAAAAGGTTCATCTATTTATACTGATTTAGCCTACGCATCCAACGGTCTATAAACTATGCTTTGCAGACTCTTGCTCTACCATTGACCCATTACAATGCATTCGGGGCTTTGAACCACCCAAAAACCCCTGCATTAGACTAAATATGAAAAAAAATATACAAAATTGGATCAAATTCGCAACTTTAGGAGACCCTGTTCCAACAGTCCCCCAACGTAATCTTGTGACTCGTCGCGAGTCACTGTGATGGTGGGTTCTCCACCTACACCTGCAAAAATATGATCACCTCGGCTAATGGTGGTATCACGCCTTCACTCTGAGAAACATCATTCTGTGAAATGTCAACCAAATTTTCTGAAATCGGGCCTTCTGTCGTGGAGGTGAAACTCTTGAGAGTCTGGTTGAGCTGCTTAACCGCAACATCAACATCTTGTGGAATATTGAGGGCCTCAGCAGCCCAAGGCTTCAGGGGGTCGCCAAGGACCTTCTTCTTCTGTCGAAGTTCATTAATATCTACTTGGAGGGTGTGACTAGTGCATAGTCGTGTCTAATGCTGAGAAGGAACTAAAGTGGACAAGATGGCTTCTAATGTCTCGAACTCTTCTTCTTTCTGCTGCAGGTCCTAGTTGATGCCTTACAGGATCGGGTCACGCTGGACCTTGGTCCATACCTGCATGGATGTTTCTAGTAATTGGACACCCTGCATGATTTTCCCTGTAATGACGTTCGTAGCCATGATGAAAAGTGCATCTCATTGGGCCCGTACCTATAGAGGTGTTTCGAGCTACAACTTAGGCTGCAGATCAGTGATATGCTACTCCATCTGTGTCTTGACCACCTGAACTTCCTCCTTCGAGGCCTTCAGCGCTGTGACCAATCTTTCAACCTTAGCCTAAGGGGTGGCTGTGGTTGGGATATTTGTGGTAAAATCTGCGTAGAGTTGATGAATCACGTTTTCAAGCTCCTTTTGCTTCATAGTGGCGAGGCACACTTCAACGTGCTTTGCATCAATTGTCTGCTCATCCACGTCGAGATGTTGGTGCACTTGTTAGTCCCGATGGTAAATTTCTTGAAATAAAGAGGTGTAAAGACCCTGCAAGGCGTCATGAGGCAACCTAGCTAAATTCAGTTGGACTTCTGTACTAGCCTGGACTTGGATTCCCAGGTCGGGTGGGCTAATCACAAGGGTTGTGCCAGGTAGAGAACATAGGCGGCTTTCATGTGTAACTAGTGTTGCACTACTGGTGGCTGAGGGCATGCATACCTTGGTCACACTATTTTGCAATGTGTATGTCTTCAGATGTAGCACATGAAGCTCAGCCTAGATTGTGTCGACCATAGCTTTCTGTTGTTCCTCTATGTAATATCCCAAATTGAAACTGCTCAACAATGCATGTATAAAAAAAGCATTTTCAGAAGTATATGCTGCATAAATAAAAATCAACCCTTGGATCCCTTAGATATGACAATATGACACCTAAATCCAAGAGGAGATCAAAAACAAATCATTCTAGGTGAGGTAAACAAGTCTCCCACACCTAGTATAGCTGAAAATACCCAAGAATGGGACTGCAACAATATGCAAACAATACTCCAGTAAAATAACGAAATTTTAACTGAAAAATATTAGGAGGCCAATATGGAGGCTCAAAAATGACATTTACATCATCAATTCAGATTTATATTGAAGCCCATGTGTTATAGAGTAGAAAATAAAAGACTTTACATGAAGAAATCCTCAAAATTGAGGTGCTGTAACCATAGAATATGACTCAAAAAACTTGATAGTGTTATTTTTATTGGTTGAAATAGTAGTATATTACACTTCATATCTAGAGCAGACTTTCGTATAAAAATTTAGATCTATATCAGATCTGTACACTAGAAAGTCTCCTCTACAAATGCCCCTTAGGGTTTTCAGCAGTACATGAAGTACCTGGAGTAGATCTGAGATCTAAGGTAGCAGATCTGCAGAATGATTCAGAAATTCTCAAGTAAATACAATATTATTCAGATCAGATATGAATATGACATAGATTCGATCTGAAATCCACGGATCAATGGATTCGATCTGAAATCCACGGATCACCACAGTCAAGGGTAGATTCCCAACACTAGAGATCTCTCCTCCAAAAGTCTGCCAAAACACCTTGTAACTTCTCGCTTGCAAATAATGTAGTACTGAAAGATAAACTACTCTGTAGGCTTTATAAAAATGATGGCCTCAATCGAAGATGTGGATCTGAAGCTCCAAGGATCCAATACTCTCTTTCCAGGGGGATAGAAGACTCTCCCACTGAAAAGAGACAATAGAAAAGCCTAGATCTGAGTAGATCTAGCCTCCACTTACTATAGATTACAAATATAACCAAAGCCTCAATAGGATCTGCGTTTTAGTTGGAAGAAGAAGCTTGGCCTTAAACCTCATAGTGGAAAATAAATACGAGACTCTTCCAAGAGCTCTTCAATGAAAGAGAAGGATTCCTAAACAAGAGATCCTTGTGCTAAACAACACTATTCTCTTCTAAACAACGAAGAGAATGAGAAATTTCTAAACAAACAAATTCTTCTAAAATAATATGTTCATCAACAACCTTCTCATGCTTCCCTCCTCTTCCTTTTATAAGATAGAGATCTTGCCAAACCCTAAACCATCTCAATGATTTAGCTTCTTTCACATGTGCCACCTCCAAGTAGGACTGCACTATGCATCAAGGAGGTTCATCCCCTCTAGACAATGCTATTGATTTGGTCTTGTTGACCCAGTCAAATGTCTCAATCCCTCTCACACATAAGGGTGTTTTATTAAGGTAGCCCGGATTTAGCCTTGTTTACATGGGGCATTGATTTATTCACTGATGTTAGGAGTTTTTATGTTCCTCCTTTATACATTTATTCATGAACAGAAAAGTAAAGAAAATTTTCATATTCCAATTAGCTTGAGGCTAATTGGGAACATTAGAGTCCTCCCCTCCAAAAATTTGCTTGCCCTCAAGCAACTGATAAGGTGAGTGTTGCAACTTATTTCCTCCTCCATTGGTGACACAATCAAATGATAAGCTTCTCCCATGAGCTAAGTGATCACCAATCCATCCATCCATGACTTCCTCCACCAAGGTTCTCATGAGATGAAAACAACTCATCCCATAAGGAAACAATAAATCATATGAAACAAACATGGTTATCCCAATGCCCTCTGTGAAATATAAGATATAAAGTACAAGGAGTGTAGTCATCCCATAGGGCACATGCATGCCTTCCCTCCTTCCTCCATACATCTCCATAAAAAGTACAAGTACATCATCAATATAGGGGATCAAAACAATGTTTAAACAAACAAAAATTTGTGCACATGGAGGTGGGTCATAGTCCCACATGTGGAACCAGCGTAGAGCATCCCCTGCCTGCATCAAATCAAGATGTGGTAAGTCGTTTTCCCACCACTTACTTGGTGCCGATGTCATCTCACCATAGCTGAAAATGTGAGATATATTTGGTGCCTTTGGGAAGCACCCATCATGTTTCAAAATTTCGATTTTTCTTCCAAGGAAGTGGAAAAATTCAAAAAAATTTGTGGCCCAATATTAGCCATGAGGCTTACAAGATATAATGTTCCTCCTTCGATTCATGGCCTGCAAAAACATGGTATAAGAATGCATGAAATCATAATGTAAAACATGTGTAACAAGAGCATGCTCTTCACCAACAATCCTCCTCACATCAATGGAGTGGTGCATAGATCTATTCTCTTCCTAAAAGAGAGAAAGAGAGGGCTGATTTAACTCTTTCATAGAGTCATGTTGCTGCTCCAACTCCAAAAGGTTCATGCATCCTTGAAAATGCTGATATAGTTCTTTTTCAAAGCCCTCCCAATAGTAGCTCCTCAAGATGATGTTGTTGAGTTGCATAGAGTATGTGTGGCTGAAATAGAGCTCTTCATAACCCCTTTTGTAGTAACTTATCCTTGATCTTGGAGGCTCTAGACAAGAATATCCTACCATGATTATAGATGACTCCATCTAAGATTGAATAGCTTCCATCATGTAGCAAGTCATCAAGAACCATGCAAGTGTGAAGATCCTTGGAATATTCTACCAGCAGTTGGGATTTCCAATATGGATCTAATTTGCCCAACAATGACAACGCTGATAATGTGCCATATGAAATTTTTTCCATGTTTCTGTTATTCTCTTTGACATCCCCTACGTCAAAGGTGTATGTTGGAAGGTCATGCCTCCCATTTGTCTCCTTATTGACATCTCCCATGCCAAAGGTATAACGTGGAAGGTTACCATTCCTTCTTTGCTGCCTCTCTTGCATATGCACATGCTCAATAGAAAATGGAAGTTCTTGGAAGTTAGTCTCCCATGGAAGGCTATCATCTATCCAAAACCTCCTTGGCTCCGCCAAAGTATTCATGTGTGACCACCATCTCTCATCATGTATGGAAGAGGGTTCTCCAAACAAGTTTGTCTTCTGATTCAAGGATTGTCTTCCTTGCTCCATGATGGTGTCATTCTTTCACCTTGAAACAACCTTTCTCAGCACAATATGAGATGAGAGAATGGATAATGGTGTTAAGGGAAAATAACTTTCCTTCTTCTTGAGCCTTCCCCATACTCTCAGTGTTGTAGTATGGTATTCTAGTTCTCCCTTCCTCCTTGGATCTATGAAAGGAGCATCAATGCATAAAACATATTTCATCAAATATGAACCAGGTGGTCTCCCAGGTGGTATACCACAAGATAATGATGTCTCATGGCACATTCCCATGTGAGAAAAAGATGGGAACATCTTATGACTGCTTCCACTTCTTAAATTCATCTCTGATTTCTGTGTGGAAGTATCATGAAAATGGGGTATCACTCTTATGGATGCAAAAGTTTTTTTGGCTAGAGCAATTTCCCCGTCTGCTTCTCCATGTAATACAGGATCACCTCCCATCATATTAGTGTTGTGATCCTTCATCTTCTCTCCTTTACCCACCTTCTGCAAGATCTCACAGTATATGGTGCTCCCTTTAGATGTAGTTAAATCATGAACACCCATAATCTCCTTGGTGTCAAGAGTCTTAATCACAAACAACCGATCTGTCATAGTGGGTGTTCCCAAAACTGAATGCAATGTCGGAAAAAATTCCCTCCATTTTGTTTTCGCATTGTCTATCATCATAGACACATGCTGCTCATTCTCTTCATGTGTAAGATCCTTGGGGCCTTCTTGCAAACATATAAGAGCCCTCTTAGTGGAAGCAATGGCTTCATCTCCATCTCCCAATAAAAATAGATCTCCTACTATTGTCATAGCGCATAAGGAACCTTTCAGCTCTTCTTCCTTCTTCTCCTCGCCAATGGAGCATGCCTCATCAATAAGAGATCCTTTCTCTTGATCTCTTCTTGAAAAAGTAACACTCATATATTCTTCTTGAGAATAATGTTCTTGCTGAAGTGGGGCCTTTGCCCTTGTAAAATCATGTAGTAGACATTGAACCCCTTCAACAATGTCTTAGAATGGAGTTATCTTCATGGATATTTCCATCTCATGCAAAGGTTCTAAATTCTTGGGCTTAGTTTGTTTACCCAAAGAAATTTCAGATGGCATAACATCAAATATTTTCACTACCTCCTAGTGAACTTTGCATAAGTAGAGATGCTTACATTTTTTAATGAAGAAGATTCAAATAACCACAAGGCATAAGCCTTACCTTGGAGTTGAAACACTGCTACTTTAATGGCTTCTTCTTCTTAAAATTGATGCAGTCAGAAATACGTGTCAAGCTTCTTTACCCAAGACTTGGCTGAGCTCTTGGGTGATCCATCAAATGTAGGTAAGAAATTCCTACCCAAAGTGGGCTGCATGCAACCTCTTCTTCTCTTGTATATGCTATATCTTCTTTCTTATTTTAGTTGAAAAAAATCTACGAAGATTATATGCTCTTTGAATTTTTTAGACTGAGATTCATATTTTTGGAGATATTAACGAAGAGTCTCCTCTTTCAGTGTCTCTTCTCCTTCTTCTTCACTTGCTAGGAATGTAGGCATGCGAAAACGTTGCAAATCTGATTGTGTGGCTGAATGATCGGACACAAAGTATGAAGAACTGGGGCTTCCTTCATGTGCAAATCTCTTCAAGGGATCTGCATTTATCTCTTTCCTCATTCCCCTGATTTCATTCTTCAGCTCATGCATAGTTTGGAACATAGTTTTTGAGAACTTTTTCCCTTTCATTCTTCCAGATAAAGGGGTTTGACCCTTGTCTTATTTTTCTTTAGTGTATTAAATATTCTTCTTCAGTATTTTATTTTCATGAAAAAACATATTGCCTTCTTAGAATGCATAGGTTGTGCCAAGATGATGCTCTGATACCACTGTAATATCCCAAATTGGGACTGCTCAGGAATGCATGCTTAAAAAATGAATTTTCAGAAATATATGCTACAAAAATCTAACTAAACCCTTGGATCCCTTAGATATGAAAATATGACACCTAAATACAAGAGGAGATCAGAAAAAAATCATTCTGGGTTAGGTAAACAAGTCTCCCACACCTAGTATAGCTAAAAAATATGCAAGAATGGGACTGTAGCGATATGCAAACAATACTGCAGTAAAATAACACATTTTTAACTGAAAATCAGTAGGAGGCCAATATGGATACTCAATAATGAAATTTACATCAGAAATTCAGAGTTATATTGAAGCCCATGAGTTATAGAATAGAAAATAGAAGACTTTACATGAAGAAATCGTCAAAATTGAGGTGTTGCAACCATAGAATATGACTGAACATGCTTGAAAATGTTATTTTTATTGGTTGAAACAAAAATAGATTGAAATTCAGATTTAGAGCAGATATGTGTACAAAAATTTAGATATATATCAAATTTGTGCACTAGAAAGGCTCCTCTACAAATACCCCTTGGGGTTTCCAGTAGTACATGAAGTACCTGGAGTAGATCTGAGATCTAAGGAAAAATATCTACAGAATGATTAAGAAATTTTGAAGTAAATAAAATAGTATTCAGATCAGATCTGAATATTACATGGATTAGATCTTAAATCCACGAATCACCACAGTGAAGGGCAGATTCCCAACACTAGATATCTCTCCTCCAGAAGTCTGCCAAAACACCCTGCAGCTTCTCACTTGCAAATAATACAGTAATGGAAGATAAAATATGTTGTAGGCTTTAGAGAAATGATGGCCTCAAGCCAAGATTTGGATCTGAATCTCCAATGATCCAATACTCTCTTTCCAGGGGGATAGAAGACTCTCCCACTGAAAAGAGGCACTATAATGGCCTAGATCTGAGTAGATATAGACTCCACTTGTTGCATATTAAAAAGAAAACCAAAACCTCAATAGGATATGTGTTGTAGTTGGAAGAAGAAGCTTGGCCTTAAGCCTGATAGTGGACAAGAAATACAAGACTCTTCCAAGAGCTCCTCAAGGAAAGAGAAGGATTCCTAAATAGGAGATCCTTGTGCTAAACAAAACTATTCTCTTCTAAACATCCAAGAGAATGAGAAATGTCTAAATAGAAAAATTCTTCTAAAATAATATGTTCATCAACAACCTTCTCATGCTGCCCTCCTCTTCCTTTTATAAGATAGAGATCTTGCCAAACCCTAAACCATCTCAATGATTTAGCTTCTTTCACATGTGCCACCTCCAACTAGGACTGCGTTGTGCATCAAGGAGGTTCATCCCCTCTAGACAACACTATTGATTTGGTCCTGTTGACCCAGTCAAATGTCTCAATCCCTCTCACACATAAGGGTTTTTTATTAAGGTAGCCCAGATTTAGCCTTGTTCACATGGGCATTGATTTATTCACTGATTTTAGGAGTTTTTATGTTCCTCCTATATACATTTATTCATGAACATAAAATTAAAGAAAAATTTAATATTCCAATTAGCTTGAGGCTAATTGGGAACATTACACTCTAAGGCTTCCCATCTGTCCTCCGCAGCCAGAGTGACTACATCATCGATTTGTTTGAGGTCCCCGTCGGTCAACCTACTATCTCATCTCATTCTGCCCCTTGCGAGCGTTGCTTCTTCTGGGGTCCTTTGACAAGCTCGGTTGTTTGTTTCATGCCTCAAGGGGAGGAAGGTCCTCCTGCATCCATCCCTTCTATACCCAGGTCTGGCTGTGAATCTACTTGAGTCTCCACCTCAGCGTCCTTCTCAGTGGTCTGCTTCTACTACACATCCTTTTGTGCTTTGGCACTCGTGTCCTTCCTAGTGCTCTTGGTCGTGCCTCTGGTATCCTTTATTATGACAGGGGGGGTGAATTTTGATGTAGTAGTTCCTTCGATGCCCTTCATGCTATTTTTTAATCTGATCTTCCAGTTAGGAGGCTAGAGCACAATGACACTGTCAATTTCTTCATCCGCCACCATATAAGGGAGCGAAGTCCAGACTGTATCCTTGTGTGCTCTGATCTGGACGTTGTGCATAGTGATCTGGAATGCCACAATACCCTTGTATCTATCATACATGGAGAGGGACAACCGTGGTTGGGAGTTAATGGCTGCGGCCAAGCTGCTCTAAAAGAGGCCCCATAAAACTTTGTTTTCCTGGAGATGTTGCAAATCCTTATAATCCCATCATTGCACATGTCCGTGGTAAGCTGAGGGAGAAATGACTCTGCAGGGGCTTCCCAGGAAACCAACACTATGAGGAACAATAACCAAGAATAACAAAAGGCATGGCCCTACCCCTGGGACTCGTGGACATTAGTCAGAAACTCATCACACAAATACTAGGCCCAGTTAAAACATACCCCTTTCCCGCATTGGCCTCCTAACTAAATTACGTAGGTTGGGATAGAGGTGACCTGAAATTTTCTCATCATCTTGCATGCGAACAATAGAGTGTCCAACTGCATTCCTTGATCACTGACAAACTTGATTATAAAACCCTGATTATTTCACTCGACATGGTAGGTTTTGCGCACATACTCAACAGTTTCTGCCTTGTACTTTTTTCCCACGCGCTCCAGAGGGTTTGATCTATGCATGGTGATGCAGGAGCATAAAGGGCATTTTTTATTTTGTAAATATGTTAAAAGGGGGTGTGATAATTTTTAATATTTTATTAATTAATTTGAATAAAATAGGAGAAGGTGAGGATTTTTGTAAATATCTTTTTATTTAATAAAAGGATATGAGGGAATTTAATTAGTTAAAGGATTTTAGGGATAAAGATCTATCCTTTAGGGATGTTGAGAGATTTAGGGGTTTGTTGAGGAATTGAAGGGATTGAGCATTTAATTAAATGATTTTTTAAAATTGTATAAATACGAGGGGGTTTTGAGAGAAAAACACATTAGAGGTGTGAGTGAGTGTGATTGAGAGCAAGCTTTAACAGCCAAGGCTGTAAGCCTGGCAAATTGTAAGGGCCATGAACGTTGGATATTCGGCCAAAGAAAAGGCTGTAAGTGATCTCTTTTTGTTTATATGAAAACAATGTTTCAGATTTATATATAAACCATTGATTGATTGATTTCTGGAGTTAATGGCATTATGGGTTATTGAGTAAAATTTGTGTAATTCAGTGACATCGAAAGTGAATGAATTTCACTGTTGCAAATGTGTTAAATGAATTATAAACCATTAAGAGCTGTAGTATTGTTTTGGTAATTTGTGAGATGGAGCGTTTTTAGCTGTTTGAAATGCTTGGTCGATATGGTTAAATGTTGATTTGTATATGTAATGCATAAGCAAGTTGGGCAATCAAAGGGCGTTGGATGCAGAATTCACTTCAGATTCTGCCTATTTTGAATGGGACAGAGTATCGATCAGAAGCAAGGGCTTGTTAGTAAAATTCGATCTGCAAGTTAATTAAAAATGCAAGAATGAACACTGAGCGTTCCAATTAGAATGAAAAGGCATTGTAAGGATCGATGGAAATCGAGTCAATCAAATATGCTATAGCGTTGAAAGTGAAGAGATCGGATCGATGGAAATTGAGTCAATTAAATCTGCTACAACGTTGAAATGGGGCGTATGCAATCGAACAAACTTCAATTGGCAGGTTTGAATTCGCATAAATTTGCTGGATAAATTCTGTTTGTAAATGTCAGGATGAATTGAAGAGATCGATTAGCACTGAAGAAATTTGGACTCTGTCTATTCTGAATTAATGAAACAGTAACCTCAAAAGTCGATTTGTGTTATAGCAAGACGTGGAAAAATCGATGTGTATCAATATCGATTAAACCTTTGCTGTAGCATTAAATTGGTGTTTGCTGTATGTAGAGCTGAATTTGTGAATGTAGCCTTCGATAAGTCATAATGATTGTGTTCAATGCATTCAGATGTTGTTTGGTTGCATGATGAGTATTGGATAACATGTCAAAAGTGCAGTGGAGAAGCAATGGAACGGTTTTTCTAGACGTTGAAGAATGTATCGGTTCATTTGCAATCGATCATCAGAGTTCTGCTAAAGAAAAAGCAGCGTTTTGATAATCCAGAAATAACATGCCGAAAGGTGCGATCCAGAATTGATAAAAGTCTGATGAAATAAATCTGAATTGACAGCAGTGTTGAAGGCGCAGTTTGTCGGAGTATGTGAAAAGGTTTGAAAAGTCTTGCTAGTTGTTCTATTCCTGGACACTATTGAATTAAAATCGAATTGCTGGATTGAGCTGTAGGAGCGCAGGTTGAATGGAAAATAGAAGATTGAGAGGAGAGCTGATTGAATGGGTAAGTTGCAATGATTGAAGGACGTGTTAAATGATAAATGTTTGCATGAAATTGATGTGAAGTGGCATTGAATGGTCAGGGTGAACTCTGTTTTATATTGTCAATTGGTTTTATTCGTATATGGGCGTGGTCAAATGTGCATGCGTTCAACTAAAAAAAAAGTGAAGGTTGTTGGGAATTATATTACCAATTGACCATATGAATGTCAATACAAATATGAACTTCTATGGTTTTGAAAAAGGGCCATCGTTCTGAGGTTTGGGTGGAATAAAATCTCATTGATAGTAAATTTTAAAAAGTCCAAAAACTTTAAATGTTGAAATCATATATTTGATGAGCTTACATATGAAGTATTAAAGGGGGATTCAATATTGGCATTTGAAATTGATGAGTTGAATTCTAAATGCTATTGAAACTTGGGTTTAAGTCCCATGAAAAGGTGATTGTTAAAGAATGGTTTCATACCATTGTAAGAAGAGGTATGGAATATGGAATAATGATTTGAATAGTGAGTTGTTTGAGAACTTGATGTCTATGGAATGGTTGTGATGGAAAGTTTTGAAAATGCCAGTGATTGGTATTATTGATTTGGGTAGGAAGCTGAGAAGCATGTTTTTGATATGTGTTTTATATGAAGATCCTGGTTATTGCAGGCCTTGCCTGCGTCACATGGGAAGGCCAATAATTCTATGAACCAACACAACTTCGATGGGGATCCTATCCTAGATCCACAAGAAGCCATCATGAATTAGGGCGAGCAACTGTCGGGCTAGTCGGTCCGTAACGTTGTAGTGAGCGACATGTGGCATCCTTAGCAAGTTCAGGAGCCCAGACCCAGCCAATCCATGCACCCAGCACTAGGGAACAATTTTTATCTCATCGTTTGCCTAAATCGTGTCAAGGTATAATTCAGGCACTAGTTCAGGGAAGGACTCTAAACTAGCGAAGTCGTGATTGTCAAATTTAATCTCATGAAGCTTTCCAATAGGCTCACCAATGACATGGACATCTCATGAGGTTAACGACATCTGAAAATAAGTGATCAGGCTGTCAAGGTTCTTTGGTGTGCGCGTCGAGGTCCTGCACGAAAAATGAAGGGAGGTAACCAGTTAATCGGGCCAACAGGCTGGGCCTCCTCCTAAGAAACATGCACCTGGGGTGTCACCTTCGGGGATTTTATGTTCCATAGGCAAGTACGAGGCTTTCCCCCATCACATTTCGTAGGTTTTAGGGGTTTCCCTGAGCCTTCTGCTTTTTCCTTGCCCTCCTTTGTAACGAGTGTGGAGAGAACTTCTTTAGCCTCAGACTCAATCTCCACTAGTTCCGCAGTTCCTTGTTCCACCGAGGTCACTGGTTCCAAAGGTTTAGCAGGGTTCGTGGCTGTCATTCTAGCATGAAAGAAAAACTTGGGATTGCTACTGTCAAAGGGATTAGGTTGCTCGAACATGAAATAGATGCTATAGGCACATAAATTCTTATAACACCAATTCGGCAAGGACAAACATGCCAAGTACAAGATATTCAAGTGATACAAAACCCTTGTCTGATCTAGCTCGCCTGTTTTATAGCTTTTGCGATTGCCCAGAAATAGGTTAAAATTTACGTGGAGCTTACCATCAAGTAAACGGTAAAAAATCTCTAGAAATTGCATCATTAAATGTTGGCTGCCCACTCCATCCAATGGTAATTTTTCCTTTTTACCTGATTTGACTATTCCAATGCTTATTTTTCACACCCTAGGTGCACTCAATGTACCCCTGTGCTCCTAGTGTACCCCTGTGCTTTGAGTATACCACCTATGCTCCCAATGCACCTGCTATGTTCTGAGTCTATTCCTTCTAAATTTATTTCAACGTCTCCAGCACACTTCCCCAGGCTTCCGATCTTGTGGTGTTATCCTACGCGGAGCATGGTACCTATTGTGCTTATCTTCCTTGGTGGGGCTAGCCCACTTCATACAACTACTCTAGACATATATTCATTTGATCCGATATGGTTTGAGCTGACTACCATTGATGTAGCTGGGTAGCATATCACTGTGCAGGATGGCTAATCGCATAGCTCCGCCATCCGTGATTTCCTTACCTGTATAAGGCCCAGGCCAGTGTTTTTAGAACTTCCCTGGGTGTTTCAGAAACAGACTATCATATAGTAGGACTAAATCATCCTCTATAAATATTTTTTGATGAATATGTTGATCATGCCAAGCCTTAATGCGTCTTCTGTACCTGTTGATGGTAATTGGCGATGAAACGTTCTTCCTCCAAAGCCACAAGCTGTGCTAACTTTTCCTCCATAATATCAGACTCTGCCATGTTCATGAGGGCTGCGATGCATAGACTAGGAACAATATATTCCATGGGCATAATGGCCTCCTTACCATAAAACATCATAAATGGTGTCTTCCCTGTCAAATTTTTACCGGTGTTTGGTAAGCCCATAGAAAATATGGAATGTGAACATCCCAGTCACTATGCTTGACGTTAGAAACCTTAGTCAGTGCATGCTCCAAGACCTTATTAAAGCTTTGACTGTGTCATTTTCCTAAGGATGATACAGAGTGATTTTCACATGATCTATCCGAAATTCTTCTGTCAAGGCCTGTATGGTTTCATTGACAAAGTGCGTACCTCTATCTCTCATTAGGATTTTTAGACATCAAAATTTGGTCAGAATCTGTTCAAAGATGAAGTGCGCAGCAGTATTGGAAGTGAAATCCTTAACTGATTGTCCTTTGGCCCATCTAATCACATAATCAGTAGTAGTTATAATGTAACGCACACCTGTCTTCTTTCCGGGGGGGTTTATAGGTCCTACAAAATCGATGGCCCACTTGTCAAATGCTTGCAGGGCCATTTGTGGTTGGAGGGGAATTTCATCTATGTGGGATGACCTTCTAGTGCATTCACATGTATCGTAGGCCTTACAATAGTCGTGAGAGTCACTATGCAGGGTAGGCCACCATAATCTAGCTCTTAAGACCTTCCATACTGTGGCATTTCCTACGTAGTGACCTCCTACCACCCCTTCATGGGATTTCTCCAAGATATAAGGCTTCTCATGTTCCAAAATGTATCTTTGCAGCACTTCATTTGATCCCATGTTATAGAGGTGACCTGCGATGATGGTAAAATCTGCAGCGTGGCTTACCAATTCTTTCTTCTACTGCACCAAATACCCCATGGGTGCTATGCATGTAGTCAGGAACTGAATAATGTCAGTGAAATGTGCATCGACTACCTTAATAGGAAACAACTGTGCATAAGGAAATCCTTCCTCCAGGTTAGTTGGTTCCTCGCCAGTGTCGATTCGGGACAAGTGATCGGGCCCAACATTCAACCTCCCTGGTTTGACAATGATTTCAAAGTCATACTCCTCAAACAACAGAAGCCATCGATAGATTTCCCCCACCAACACAGGATTATTCACTAGGTACTTCAAAGCTCAATGATCTATAAACATTTTTAAGTGTTCCCCTAATAGGTAATGGTGATACTTCTATAATGCATAGACCATCACATATCCCTCCTGCTTTGTGGGGGCATATTTGTGCTCCGCACCCGAGAGTTTTCGACTAGTGAATGCAATTGGGTGATCACTGTATCCCTCACCAGAATGTGTAAGTACCACTCCTAGGGCTATTCTGGAAGCATCAACATGGACATGAAATACCTTCGCCGAATCAGGGAAAATAAGGATAGGCGCAGAGATCATCTTTTCCTTGAGGAGCTCAAAGCTCTTTTGACATTCGTCATCCCAAAAGAATGAAACATCCTTCTTAAGCAGTTTTTCTAGAGGGGTTGTGAGCAACATGTATCCATAAATAAACTTTGTATAATATCCTATATGTCCGAGGATCGAACGTAGCTGCTTCTCAGTCATAGGGACTGCCAGATTGATGATCACGACAACGTTTGCAGGGTCCACCATTAGCCCTTGTCGGAAAACTATATCTCTAAGAAAGATTCCGAAAGGCACACAACAGATACATTTGTTGATATTCAGAAAAATCTTGTGCTTTTGATAGGCATGCAATATCATGCACAAGTTCAAAACATGTGTCTTTACAAATCCAAAGACAATCCAATCATTAAAGTATGCCTCCAGAAATTTTTGAATGAACTCTTCAATACGGAAACTACTACCCGTGAGAATATGGCAGGAGTATTTTTAGGCCCAAACGGCATGACCATATACTGAAAGGATCCCCATTCAATGAAAAAATATGTTTTTCTATGATCTTCGGGTGTAATTCTGATTTGCTGTTACCTTGATAACCCATCGGCGAAGGAATACGCCTCGTGGCCTCGTACACTATCAAGGATCTCATCAGAGAATGGTGTAGGAAATGGATCATGTATGCATGCATCATTCAACTTTCTTAAATCTACATAGATGTGGATTCCCCCTTTGTCTTCTTTTCTTGAACCAACATAGGACTCACCTAGTCCGATTGTTCGACCAGTTCGATGATACCTACAACGAGATTTTTATCGATTTCTTCCCTAACCTTCTAGTTATACTTAGGGTTCAGTCGATAAAGGGGTTGCTTTACAGGGCATGCATATGGTTCTAGAGTGATGCACATAACCTATAAGTCGCCCGTGATACCCTTAAGCTGTTGAATTCTTAGTTAAACTAAGAGGGGCGGGGGGTGAATCAGTTTAACACATACATGAGCCTTTTAAATTTTTCATTAGCTTATTCACAACTTATTTTTATAATCAACCTTAGTACATGAACAATCTTAATATTTTGCAGCAAGTATTAAATTAATGTGTCATCAAAATTATTATGAGAGCAGCAAACATTATGCAGATTTGGTGAATCATATTAGTACACAAGCAACACAAATAGAGACAGCAGATATAAGTGGAAACCCATAAAGGGAGAAAACCAAATTTTATTATTTTTGTGATGCAAAGGCAAGCTCCAACTCCCTCTCACCACTGTTTTTCTGCAGGCACCAACCCACAAGAGGCTCCAACCTCAATTCTGCAAGATACAACTTGCAAGGAAGCTCCAACTCCCTTCAATTTTCTGTAGGCACCAACCTACAGGAGGCTCCAACCTCAGTCAGCTACAAATGACAGCTATCAAGCTTCAACTTGATAGGGAAGCTCCAAATTCCTCAATTTAGCACAAGAAATGCTTACTGATTTACCTCAGATATCAGCTCTATTTTGTAGCATCTCTTTCTTCTCCTCTCTTCCTAATATTCTCTGCCTCAATGTTCTATACTTTTCATTCTCTATCATTACTCTCTCTAACATCCTATCCATGTCAGGTTGATATTATATATAGAGTTCATTACATGAATATTTTTATTCCACAAGGAATTTGGAGTGAACAGCCATGACTCTTTGACTTCTGTCTTCTCATTCCTTTGTCCAACTCATTTAAAATTATAACAATATGTACAAATTTCCATGTTACAGTGGGATTTTTCTTTTCCTTACGATACTTGACTTTGCATCACAAACAATATAAAACAAATAAAACATTTACATTTTTAGTTACAATATATAAACTTGACTTAGCCCTTGGCTTGTTGGTTTTTTCCTTTCTGTAGCAGTCATGCAGCTGTCCTGCATACTTTGCTCATTGTATTTTTCATATTTTCCTGTTTTTTGTGCTTTATTCACCTGTCCAATTCATTCCTGTTCACCGAACTTTCATCTCTGCATTCTCTCCTCTTATTTTTTCTTTTCCATACCCATTCATCCCACTCCACTCTCTTTTTCATTTTCTCTTTGATTCAGTTCCCTGTTCATTGCAGTTATATAACTATTGTATGTACAACTGCCTTTTAATCAAACATAAAATAACTCTTGGCATTTTTATAAAACATTTTTAACAGCACGGATATATTTTTACTCACAATCTTTATCATGAACCATCAACAATTTAACCTTTGGTTTCATGTTTACAAGAAACGCTCATATAATATCTTCGGGCTCCATATCATTTCACACTGTATAATTGAACCCTCTATTTAATTTTAACTGAATACATTCGAAAGTCAAAAGATTGTAATGTTAACTCCTATTCTCCTTTCGACATAACCACTTAACCCACGCTGGCCCACACAATTATATTTAGATTATTTCATAAACAACAAACAAACGATGGCCCATACCTTGGAATATAAACTTCATCTTTGATTAAACCCGACTTCCGGCGATAATAACCTTGGCCTTTTCGTTAGGTGTAATGTATCCACATATATTATACATCCTTCCTAACTCAAATGTTAAAACCCATAAATAAACCTTGGCTTAGATTAAGTCCCAGCACTAATCTTTATAATGTTTGGGCCCCAGCATTTAACATACCTCTGTGTAACTTCGATAACGATCCAACGGTTATAAGCTCATCGCGTTGCTTCAACTAATCCAACAGATATCGCTTGGTTAACTTTCACGCGAGTTAAAATTCAAAAGTCGCGTGTTGGACTGGACCCCAGCACTTAAACGGCCCTTCATATCTGACGGTGGAGAACACGTCGTCTTGCTCCACACAATCCGACGGATATCTCTCGGCTTAGATGCATGAACAATAATGTGTGATGAGAGTGGTTTTTGGGACCCTGTCGTATGCCACGTGTCAGTCGCTCTATGGAATCGCTCTAATTTCTTGAATACCGCTTGCCCGTCGAAAGAGGTATGATGAAAACCTGAATCCCACCTTTACTGTTCACTCCGCTCTTGGTTCCTCTCCTTCGCTCAAGGTTCCATCCACCTTTATTATTTATGAGTTCCACTCTTCTTTCTCAAGGTTCCATCCCTTTGTTCTGTCATCGCTACTTTTCTCTTAGAGTAATTGTCAAATTCCAGGTTGTAGCTATTCGAAAACATTGATACAAGCCATGTCAAATGTCCAATTAAAGCAACCCCCACAGGGTTGGGTTCACGGCAACCAACCTCGGCATTTCATAGTTTCAAAAATGCGTGTAGGGCCATCATTTACAATGTATTATATATATAGGTTTCGATCATAATCTGTTTCCTAAAAATTTTCACAGGAAATTTGGTTCAAAGCTCTCAAATTCCCCCTTTGCAGCCTTGGAAAATCATCCTCAAGCCTACCGTTACCATTTCCCGCATCTAAAATTCATTATGAATGGTTAAAAATTTCATATTTGAAATATCTAAGGTTTAGCCCTATCGGCCCTGGCCCCTCTGTTTTCTTACTCTACGCGACCAAAGGCTATAACCACGTGCTAGGCCGAAAGGCATTTACCAAATGCATATCGAGCATGTTCTGGGTTGTCCGATCAGACCATAAATCAACGTACCACATCTCTCCTGCCTTGTTGTCCCTGCCCCACGTCCACTGTTTAAAAACCGCCCGGTATTCATCACACCGCCTTTCGGCGGTAGGCGGTAATCCTCGTTCGGCCAACGATTCCACTCAGCGCTTACCACACGTCCCAGTGTACGGCCTCGAAACCGCTCTCCATCACGCATTATTGTTCGACCCAAGACGCGCAGCGATATCATTGTCAGCCGTCCAATCTGAAGGTCTCCATATGACAATTGTCATACCTCGAAGCTGCATGAATATTAACCCAAGCCAATAGCGTCCCTGGCCCACTGTCTATTGCCTCCGGCACTCTTCCAACCATCGATCTCCTCATGAGAATGGACGGCCAAAATTTCATTATCCCCGCTATTGACCTGGTCTTCTTCCACGTTAGCATCCCACATGTTATCGCATTCCCCCTCCGCCAATTATACATTAAATTCATATTTTTATGTTATTGTTTCGCATTACAAATTCTGGCCAGCCCTTCTGCCACTATTTCCACTGCATTTTCTTCATCATCACCCTGAATGTTTCCGCCACTTCATCACGACGCTATGTTACACAGTCGCTCCCACTGCATTGCCGCCCCCCATGCATTGATTTTCTTCACAGTTTTGTGTGTTTTGCAGGTTGAAAACGGCGGCGAATTGTCATAATTTGCAGCCTCCATTACAGAGGCCACAAGCACGTTAAAGGAAAATGATTCAGAGGTAGAATTTATGAAGAAAGATTTGGGAAGTTGTTACGACACGACTCTCATTAAAAGAAGTAGGTTTAAAATCTATCAAACCCTCTAGAGTTATTCAAAGCGTAGATTTCTACAGTTGAAGACATTAATGTTGCGGCAAAGAGTATCAGTGGAAGATCCAGGAATTTAGTGTCCAATATTGAAGATCTTCAATCTTTATTCAGGGTCTAGAAGGCAAAGAGTACAATGCACAAAAAAAAATACCCTCTAGGTCTTTTTCCTTCACGAGAGGACAGAATGTTGGTATGGTTATCCCTATATCGTGCTCCTAAAGAAATTTTCACCTAGTGCATTCACTTCAGAAGGCAGGTTACATAGTACAAACAGCTCAGCGCCGTCAAGCAGTATGGGTAGGCACATCTCCACCATTTTGTTTTAATGATACAATTAAATGTTCATCACCTACCTCTTTGTTAGGTTTTAGTTTCTCTTATAAAAACCATGAAGAAACACATTGTAAAGATTCCAGATTTTATCAAAAAATTATGAAGTGAAAGGATTTTTGTATACATTTTGTAGAACTCTTGTATGAAGGCTCAGAGCCCATAGGGTCTCAGTGAGGAGGAGTTCAATCTGTTAAAGAGGATTCTGGTTTTTGGTATTTCACAGTCTGTAATCTTCTTTATTGTGTTATATTGATAGAACATTTCATTTCATCCATATTTCTTGTATCATGTTTTGGAATGTGGGTGGCTCACTGATCTCTAGTATGGATTCATCCTAGTTGATGCCCATACTCAGATCAGTCAAGCACTTTAAATATGGCGCATGCATGATATTATGTTCCATTACTCAACTTAACCATACTTCTGCTGTATTAGTTGCTTTGGGAGGGTGCTTTTAAAATGCTATTATCATGTATGGATTCTTATATTGGTAAGCCCATGCATGGTGGTATTGTATATCTAGGTATCAGCTCAATGTTGACTAGTATCTTCTCAATATTTCTTTCACTACATCCACCTTCTAATAATTTATGTTTGTGAAGTATTTCTGAATCGTCCCGCTTTATAGTAAACTGTCTTTGAATTTTCTGTTTCTTTTGTATTAGAGTTTTGCATCTTGTCGCTATGGTACCTCTTTCCCTGTGTCAGTTTCTGAGAGTTTGGTCCCATTCTAGATTAATATTCCCTATTTATAGGAGATAGCATGTGAGCTGAAGTTGACAACTTCGCACATTACATTATATGCTCCTTGCTATGCTAAGATGTCCTAGGCACTGGTCTATCACAACTCTAGGCTGTCTCTAGGAGCTACAACATCTTTCTGGTGTCATTGCCAGGGACGAATTTAAGAAAATAAGAATCCCTGGGCCTCGACAAAATCATATTCACTCTCTAAATAGGTGAGCACAGAGAGTTGAGAGTTGTATATCCTTCAACTTGGCGACTCCACATTTGCTATTTGATAAATCTATTTGCAGTCTTGGCTCCTTGTAAGCCACACCTGAGGTCAGATTAGTCTAAGCCAAAGACACCTTTAGTGTCTGACCCTGACTAGATTATACGTAGAAAAAATTGGAGGGAGAGGAGATCAGCCTGTTCCGAAAATCCTGAAGTGCCTATAGAAGATTTTCCTTCTTCCTCCTCTCAAGACTTTCAATTGCAAATTCCCAACTCCACTGTGGGAGATACTGATTATTATTATTCGGATAGTCCACCCCGAGAGGGTATCATAAATAAAAGCATTCTTCATCCTACTCCTGAGGTTGAAGAGGTCAAGGAAGTAACTGAAGTATCTGCTATTAATAGACCTTCGTTCCCCGCAACCCCTCAAGCTGCAGTTGAATATATTCCTATTATTGTTCATACTCCACTTCCACCTCCTCCTCCTCCTCTGACTCATCAAAATATTTCACTACCTCCACCTCCTCCAATGGCTAATGTTCCAGCCTTTTTAATGAATAAATATGCTCCCCTGGCATTACCCCAAGTGCTGAATGATATGCCCCAGGATTATCTGAAGGTCTTGCCAAGATTCAATGGAGAAAATGAAATCGATGCTCAGAAACATCTTGAGACTTTCTGCTCCTTTGCAGAGAACTTTAATGTTGAACATCTAGATGTGGTTTTAAGATTGTTTGTGCAATCTCTAGATGGTGAAGCTCGAAAATGGTTTAAGACATTGTCTAGCCGTTCTATTACCACTTGGGATAACATGGAAGACACTTTTCTCAGGAAATGGGGAGAAAAGAAAGATCATGGAAATTGTCTTATTGAGTTCAATACACTAAAGAAAAGACACAATGAAGGAGTGTCAGAATTTATCAAGAGATTTAATAAATTATATCTGAGTCTCCCTGCTGATATGAAACCCCATCAAACTGCTGCTAAAGTTGTTTTTGTAGCAGCCTTTGATTCATAATTTGGCTTCTCTCTCAGAGAAAGAAAGCCTGCTACCCTGGATGATGCTCAGGCAGACACACTAGAGTTGCAAGCAAAAATTTTCCTCCACTGGCAAATCAAAAGGAAGAGCTAAGAAAGATACCAGAAGAAGGGGCAAGGAAGAGGTATCTACCTCTAACCTAGATAGAGACTCAGCCAATGAAAAAATGGAAGAAATGAGTAAATTGATTAAGAAAATGATCAAGCTTGAATTGGAAGCCAAGAATTCAGCCTTCAGGAATTTCCAGAATGCTCCAAACAGAGGTTACAATCCTCAATATAGGAAACCACCCTTGCAAATATTGCCAAGGGAAGCAAAGGAGAAATAGGATCAAGTGCCACACCCATTGTACCTAGAAGGTCCAGTAGATGACTCCACTGAGGACACTGCCTATAGGCTGGAGGATGAAAATATTTCCTTTTCAAATAGTGATGGAGAAGAATGCCCTTTGCAAGGAAATGATGAAGCTGGGTGCTCATCGCAAGAAGAGGAAAAGACCAGAAACACAGATGAAGCAGAATTTGATCATTATTGTAAACAATTTGATGATTTCATGCAAGCACATTCCAATAGAAGATATGATCTCAGATCTTCTAGGAAGAGGACTCGTACCCAAGAGCAAGAAGACGAGCTACCCCAAAAGGAAGCACCTACTCAGAAGGAGTCTACAATGCAGATAGCTGCAGACAAAGGTAAGCAACCTCTAAACAAACCTTTGCAGTCTAATGATCAAATTCCTTCTTCTTCAAAAGTAGTCATTCCCCCTAATGTTAAGTCTGTGTCTAAAGAAGTCAAGCCCCTAGTTGAAAATAAAGATTCAAAAGAGGTTGTGATAGAAAAGTTCCCTCCTGCTTTTAGTCTGCAAAAGGAACTTGAAAAAGTCAAAATTCTAGTCCCCTTGACTGAACTATTGAAACAACCAGCATATCAGTCTCAAGTCACATCTTTCATGCTCCCTCCAGAAGCACCAATCATCCCAGATAGTCTCAACCTTCAAGAAGAGAGACCCATGGTAGTTTTTGGCCCACATGTCGAGGAGATAGATCCCTCTGCTCCTCCCTTCTATGTGTCTCTAGTAATCCATGACCTGCTATTACATAACTGCATGTTAGATTTTGGAGCTTCCCATAATCTTATGCCTTTGTTAGTCATGGAACAACTAGGTTTACAAATCACACGTCAATATAAAGACCTCTAATCATTTGATTCCAAAAGAGTTAAATGTTTAGGGATGATCAAGGATTTGGTGGTCAATTTGGCCCAAATCCCAGCAAAAAGTGTAGTGATGGACATAGTGGTAGCTGACATTCCAGCTCGTTTTGGTATGTTGCTATCAAGGTCCTGGGGAACAAAAATGGGCGGATCAATTAAAATGGATTTAACATATGCCACTATCCCAGTTTTTGGTGGCCAATAGAGGAGGTTGTACAGGGAGACTAGATTTGTCAAGATGGTGACAAAGGTTGACAATTCTGTGAATTCACCAGTCTACAGTAAAGAAGGAGATTTTTCATGCTTGATGTTGGAAGAAGATCAAGATTATGCTCATGAACCATCCTTCTGCCAGATCAAGAGTGAGCAGCCCTCAGAGAACATGGAAGCAGGAATATGGACACTACATTTTGATGGAGCAAATTATAAAGAAGGTAATGGAGCTGGAGTGCTATTGATTTCTCCTACAGGCATATGGGTGCCATTCTCCTTCAAACTAGAATATGAAGCCACCAATAACATGGATGAATACGAAGCACTCCTGTTAGGATTGCAGACAACCAGGAGCATGGGTATACAAAGTTTAAAAGTTCTGGGAGATTCAAAACTAGTAGTCAGACAAGTCAGGAATCAGTGTCAGACCAAACATCCTAGGCTAAGGGCTTATAGGAATGAAGTTTGGGACATGGTAGAAAAATTATTCTTGGAATTCAATATCCATTTCATGCCTCGAGAACAAAATAGGATCGATGATTCCCTTGCTGTGGTTGCTAGCACATTTCGACCACCTCAGAACCCTCTTTTAAGATATGAAGTTGAGGTGCGTTATCGGCCCTCAATCCTAGACAATATCAAACACTGGCAGGTATTTGAGGATGAAGAACAGATGAAGAGATTCCTGGAAACAGTAGGAGAATTCTCCAATATGGAGATTGATGATGAAGAAGAGGTAGAACCTGAAGATTTTCAAAAAAGAGATTGGGAGGAGAAAGTGGCAGGAAGAGAAGTGTTGCAGCTAAAGGGAAATATTATACCTAGAGGGCTGGTGCCTCTAGAAATATTATTTGACAAGAATGATGTCTCATTGTAGCCCAAAAAAGTGGTAGAAGAAAATCAGATTGAAGACCTGAATTTGGGTACTGAGGCTGACCCCAAAATTGTCAAATTGTCCAAGAAGATCCCTGGAGAATATAAAGAGCTATATCAGAAATTATTTCAGTCTTACAAAGACATGTTTGCATGGTCCTATCAGGATTTGGAAACATTTGATATCAGTATTGTGTAGCACAAAATTCCATTGAAGACAGATGCAAAGCCCCATAAGCAGAAGCTCAGACAAATCAATCCCTTGCTACTGCCTTCAATTAAGAAAAAAATTAAAAAGGTGTTGAAGGCCAAAATAATTGTGCCATTGAGGTACTCTGAATGGGTGGAAAACCTTGTCCCTATACGAAATAAGAATGGAGAAATAAGCCTGTGTGTGGTTTTCAGAAATTTAAACAGAGCATCCTTAAAGGATAATTATCCACTTCCCAAAATGGATTACATCCTGCAGAAGGTGGTTGGATCTTCTAGGATGTTAATGATGGATGGATTCTCTGGTTATAATCAGGTGGCTATAATTCGAGAAGATCAAAAGAAGACTGCTTTCACCACACCATGGGGTACATTTATGTATGCCAGGATGCCTTTTGGATTGATTAATGCAAGGACCACTTTTTATAGGGAAATGGACATTGATTTCATTGGGGAGAAAGACAAGTTCTTGGTAGTCTATCTCGATGATATCACTGTATTTTCAAAAAATGATGCCAAGCACATTGAACATCTTCGAAGAACTTTTGAGAAATGCAGAAGGTATAGTCTCTCCCTTAATCCTCAAAATTCTTTATTTGCATTAGAAGAGGGAAAACTTTTGGGCCATATCGTGACTAAAGTTGGGGTGAAGATAGATCCTAAGAGGTTAGAGGTTATAAATGGTATCTCTTTCCCTAGAAATAAAAAAGAAGTACAAGTATTTCTAGGGTGCATAAAGTTCTTGAGGAGGTTTATCCCTAACTATGTTGATTGATCCATATTTATGCAGGAACACAATAGAATATAGAAATAACCATGAACATAGAGATGCAGTGGAAATAATGCTTCATTTCATTAATATCAAATAACAAAAATATGCATACAGGCATAATGGAAATAAAATAGCTAGGGTGCTGGTAGCGAATCTCTGAGAAGAGATGTGATGGCTACAGACCTCTGAACTGAGTTACAATGAGGCTCGAGGGCCTATTTATTGTTGAGAAACAATGTAGAATCTGAAACGTCCAAAAACCTAACCGTAGGAGATGAGGCGCCAAAACTGTGGGCGCCCGTTTGGGTAAATTGGTGGTTCAACTTCCCGGGGGCGTAACTTTGGCACCTGATCTCTGTTTTACGCGCTCAATAGCTCGTTAGAAAGATCTATCCAAGGAGTGAAACTTTTGAATGAGAAACATCGATCCATGGAACCATGTTTCTCTCCGTTTTCCCAAAAAACGTCGTTTAGGGCCTCAAAACGACTCCGGAAGTTCAGGACCCAAAAAAATGCTAAAAATAGTAAGTTTTGTTGCAACTTGAAAATTCAAAGAACTGATGGTGGGGGTTCAAATGGAATAGGTGGGTGGCCACCAATATCCACCTGGATCATTAAGGCCCCGAAACGGCTCCGGGAGTGGAGGACCGGAAAACCTGCTAAAAATAGTAAGTTGTGTTGTATGTGGAGAGCTGCAAGAATTGATGGTGCTAGTCCAAATGGAGTAGGTGGGTGGCCACCGATATCCACTTGGATCATTCCTCCCTCCTTAGGAAGCAATGGTCCCCATTGCGTTGAGATCCTCCATGAGATGAGGAAAATTTTGTTGAACTGAGTATTAGATGTGTTGAAGATGTCAAGGACCTGCGGGTGGACATGCTGGATGCATTTAGTAAATTTGGTTTCTTTATCAGCCTTAGACAGTACATGTTTGGATTATGTATGTGTAGTTGCAGGATGCATGGAAACATCAGGCGGTGGTGCCTTGGGAGTCAAATCAATGGAGTGCTTGTCCTGACAGTGTAGAGGAACCTCTATGAGTGAGGGAAAAACTTCCTCGTATTCCTCCATCACTTTGTCCATCTGCTGCAGCCATGCAAGGGAGCCCTATTTTGAGGTTGTGGCCACAATAATTTTCTTTCCCCGTGAGTGAGTTGTAAGGAAAATGAATTTCCTGGCTTGGGAAACAATCTTACTGCGTTGTTTTGCAGTAGTCAAAGAGATGACAGGAGGTGGTACTACCTCCGGTATCCTGTACAAGTTATTTCCCAAAGTAATAATAATAGCACGAGGTCTAGACTCATACACAGCATGTCACCTCCACAAGTATGGTTGGCCCAATAATACATCGGCTACATCAAGAGGAGCAACATCACACAATACCTCTGGTGAATGAGCGTCTTGCCACAGACGCAGCTGGCGGATGCGGAGATCTCTCCACAGGTGGAGCCTCGATGGTATACGGTACATGGATCATGGTTGTGGTGAGCCTTGGGACTCTGCTGAGGCAGGGTTCTTTTGGCTTCCGCTATCGACGAGAAACTACAGCGGAGAACCCTTCACCCACATCTGCGACTGGAAGAGGCGCTCCCCCTCCTCTGGATCCTCTGGACCCTCCTTTTGGATCTTGGTGGTGGAAAAAATGGCACTGGGGTCTGCATCAATGATCTGCTTCCCTTTGTCATTGCCTTTGTCTGGTTTTAACTCAGGATCAGAAAATGCATCTGATTCAGGTGCCTTTAGTTCAGCCACCAAAGACTGTTTGGCCCGACACTCGTTTGTGCTATGAGTGGGGCTATTATGAAATTCACACCACTTCCCTGTGTCCTTCTTTGGATTTGTGGTGTTGTTCTGAGTCGCATTGCTTTGGCCTTGCCCCTTGTTCTTCGGTTCGAGGGCACCTTTCGGATTCGCAGATCCAAAGTCTCGCTTCTTCTGCTTAAATTTCTGCTCGATCTTGGCGGCATAGCGATATGCCGTGCCAAGCGATGTAATGTCGAGGAACTCCATTTCCTCTTGAATGTGTTTGTGCAGACAACCACGGTACTTGAGCACCAAATGTCTCTCTGAATCTTTAATACCCAACTTTGTGCGCAGGGTATGGAACAGATTCGTCAGTTCGTGCACATCTTGATCCTTTTGTTGCCGCAGCGTGGTCCATTGGATGTATTTGTCTTCATAGCTCCCCACAGGGTAATATTGTTCCTTGATGCCGTCTCGGAACGAATTCCAAGTGGGTGTGGTCGAGAACAGAGAGGGTTCCCCTTCGCCCTCTTGCTCACAGTAGGTTTCCCACCAGTCTTTGACATGGGGGGCGGCTTTGAGGAGTGCAAAAATAATCTTTTCTCGGTCAGAGAAGTCATGGACCGAGAAATACCCTTCCAACAAATTTAACCATCTGTCTACAGCGTCTGCATCTATTTTTACTTCAAATATAGGAATGTCAAAGTTTACCTGTACCTTGAAGGGAGTGGCGCCTCCAGAGTGGCTGTTGGATGCAGATGCGCCATATGTGGGCAGTCGTTGAAGGATTTGAGCAAAATTATCCATCATCGCGTTCCTTTGTTTCTCGAGGGCCTCCTCGAGCAGTATTTTGATAGGATCTCCTGCTCCCTCATCTTTCTTTTCTTCCGCCATGGGAGGTCGTCGGGGTTTGCGAGGCTGATCTTGCAAGGGTTCAACGAGATCGAGCCCTAACTCCTTATACCCTGACCGCGTTGGGGACATGCAAAGAAAAACAAAGAAAGAGCAGTCCCGCTCTGATACCACTGATCCGGATTTTATGCAGGAACGCAACAGAATAAACACATAACCATAAATACAGAGATGCAGCGGAAATAACACTTCATTTCCTTAATATCAAATAACAGAAAGATGCTTACAGACATAATGGAAATAAAATAGCTAGGGTGCTGGTAGCGAATCTCTGAGAAGAGATGTGGTGGCTACAGACCTCTGAACTGTGTTACAATGAGGCTCGAGGGCCTATTTATTGTTGAGAAACAATGTAGAATTTGAAACGTCCAAAAACCTAACCATAGGAGATGAGGCGCCAAAACTGTGGGCGCCCGTTTGGGTAAATTGGTGGTTCAACTTCCCGGGGGCATAACTTTGGCACCCGATCTCCGTTTGACGCGTTCAATAGCTCGTTAGAAAGATCTATCCGAGGACTTCAATTTTTGAATGAGAAACATCGGTCCATGGACCCATGTTTCTCTCTGTTTTCCCAAAAAACGTCGTTTAGGGCCTCAAAACGGCTCCGGAAGTTCAGGACCCAAAAAACTGCTAAAAATAGTAAGTTTTGTTGCAACTTGAAAATTGAAAGAACTGATGGTGGGGGTTCAAATGGAATAGGTGGGTAGCCACCAATATCCACCTGGATCATTAAGGCCCCGAAACGACTCCGGGAGTGGAGGACCCGAAAACCTGCTAAAAATAGTAAGTTGTGCTGTATGTGGAGAGCTGCAAGAATTGATGGTGCTAGTCCAAATGGAGTAGGTGGGTGGCCACCGATATCCACTTGGATCACTGATATAGTTAGGCATATAACAGATATGTTGAAGAAGAATAATGAGGTAAAGTGGTCACAAGAATCACGGAAGGCATTTACCAGGATAAAGAATGCTTTTGCAGAAGCCCATATGTTGGCTGGTCCAGATTATGATAAACCTTTCATGATTTTCTCTTTTGCATCACCTCATAAAATATCAGGAGTTTTATTGTAGAAAAATGAGGAAGGTTATGAGCAGCTGATTGCCTTTTTCAGTCAGGTGCTCCGTGATGCAGAATTAAAATACAACATATTGGAAAAGCAAGCATACGCTCTAGTGAAATCCCTCAAATCATTTCGTGTATATATCTTACAGTCTCACATCATTGCATTTGTGCCTACAGCTATTGTAAAATATATTCTTATTCAGGGAGACAGTGAAGGAAAAAGGGGCAGGTGGATTGCCAAAATACAGGAGTATGACTTAGACATCCGCCCTACTAAGCTAATTAAGGGACAGGGGCTTGCCAAAATTTTATCTGAATCAAACTATCAAGCCCTGGGCATAAATTCATCCATTATAGCAAGTGAAGAATCCGAGGAGAAAGAAGAATGGCATGGAATTGGAGTAGCTACCCCAGAGACACATCTAAAGTACCTCACCAGTCCGTGGTACAAAGAGACAGTAGAATATCTCCTCACACTCAGCTGCCCTCCAAGTTGTGACAAAACTAAATACAGAGTGCTCAGATTGAAATCACAGAAATATATAGTCGCCAATGGCCGACTATACTAGCGAGATCCCTCAGGTATCTTACTCCTGTGTCTCACAGAAAATGAAGTAGAGAGTATTATAGCATAATTCCATGAAGGAATCTGTGGAGGCCATTACAGCAGGAGGGCCACAGCTCATAAAATTCTGAAAGCTAGCTTTTATTGGCCAAAGCTATTTGGAAATGTTTTTGCCAGAGTAAGAGCATGTGATAAATGTTAGAAATTTGCTGAGAGATAGAATTCCGCACCGTTTCCCCTGATTCCAGTGAACATAGATGAACCATTCAAACAATGGGGTATTGATTTTATAGGTGAGATACATCCCCCATCAAGTGGAGAACATAAATGGATATTAACAACCATAGATTATTTCACTAAATGGGTGGAAGCCATACCTGCAAGGATTGCTACAGATAATGTGATCATAAAGTTCATGGAGGAGAACATCATATCCAGGTTTGGCTATCCTGCTAGGATAGTAACTGATAATGCACAGGCCTTCAAGTCTGCAAAATTTGTGAATTTCTGCCAGCAATACAATATCATACTGAATCACTCTATAGCTTACTATCCACAAGGGAATGGCTTGCAGAGTCTTCAAATAAAACTCTGGTGAGGGCTTTGAAGAAGACTATCAATGAAAATAAAAAGAATTGGGATTCCCAATTGAAATTTTCTCTATGGGCTAATAGAATCACCAGCAAGAGATCAACTGGGAAATCTCCCTATGAATTGGTATATGGACGAGCAACAGTTTTTCCTGTATATCTGGCTTTACCAGTGGCTCGATTCATGCAAGAAGGCCAGGAGGAACTTGATGATATGATTAGAAGAATCAACCAACTGGTGGAATTATAAGAAACATGGGGCCAGGTGAACCAGAGTTTAATAGAATATCAAGAGAAAATGAAACACATTTTTGATCAACACGCAAAAGATAGGAAGCTTCAGATTGGTGATTTGGTGCTCAGATGGGATATCCGGAGAGCTGAGAAGGGAAAACATGGTAAATTCTACACTCTCTGGTTTGGTCCTTTCAAAATTGTGGAACAGGGGGGCAATAATACTTTCAGGTTGGAGAATTTACAGGGCGACTTGCTGGATGCCCCTGTAAATGGTCAATTTCTTAAACCCTATTTCCAGTTCTAACTCAGGCTGAGAAAGCCTGATGTATTATATTGTATGATAGTTTCCTTTTTGTTTTCGTTTGAATAATGTTGGTGTTGTGATGAATTATAAAGTGAAAAAATGGTGGTGCTGGAAAACAGAGTCTGTATATGGGATGATCAGAGGGTCTGCGAGTTCTCGACACATCCAGGAATGAACGTACCATCCCCAGGTGGAGCCAATGTTGATCATAATCCACTTCCTAAAAAATTTCACAGGAAATCTGGTTCAGAGCTCTCAAATTCCCCCTTTGCGGCCTTCGAAAATCATCCTCAAGCCCATCGTTACCATTTCCCGCCTCTAAAATTCATTATGAATGGCTGAAAATTTCACATTTGAAATATCTAAGGTCTAGCCCTATTGGCCCTGGCCCCTCTTTTTTCTTACTCCGCGTGACCAAAGGCTGTAACCACATGCCTAGCCAAAAGGTGCTTACCGAATGCATATCGGGCGCGTTCTGGGCCGTCCGATTAGACCATAGATCAATGTACCGCATCTCTCCTGCCTTGTGGTCCCCGCCCCATGTCCACTGTTTAAAAACCGCCTGGTATTCATCGCACCGCCTTTCGGAAGTAGGTGTTAATCCTCGTTCGGCCAGCAATTCCACTCAGCACTCACCATGCGTCCCAGGGTAGGGCCTCGAAACCGCTCTCCATCGCGCATTATTGTTCAACCCAGGACGTGCAGCGATATCGCTGTTAGCCGTCCGATCTGAAGGTCTCCATCTGACGATCGTCATACCTCAAAGATGCACGAACATTAACCCAAGCCAATAGCGTCCCTGGCCCACTGTCTATTGCCTTCGGCACTCTTCCAACCGTCGATCTCCTCATGAGAATGGACGGCCAAGATTTCATTATCCCCGCTGTTGACCCGGTCTTCTTCCACGTCAGCATCCCATGTGTTATCGCATTCCCCCTCTACCAATTATACATTACATTCATATTTTTATTTTATTGTTTCGAATTAAAAATTTTGGCTAGCCCTTCTACCACTATTTCCACTGCATTTTCTTCGTCATCACCCTGCATGTTTCCGTCACTTCATCACGACGCTCTGTTACACAGTCGCTCCCACTACATTGCTGCCCCCCATGCATTGATTTTCTTCACAGTTTTGTGTGTTTTGCAGGTTGACAACGGTGGCGAATTTTCATAATTTGCAACCTCCATTACAGAGGCCACGAGCATGTCAAAGGACAATGATTCAGAGGCATAATTTATGAAGAAAGATTTGGGAAGATGTTACGACACGACTCCCATTAAAAGAAGTAGGTTTAAAATCTATCAAACCCTCCGGAGTTATTCAAAGCGCAGATTTTTGCATTTGAAGAAATTAATGTTGCGGCAAAGAGTATTAGTGGAAGATCCAGGAGTTTAGTGTCCAATATTGAATATCTTCAATCTTTATTCAGGGTCTAGCCGGCAAAGAGTACAATGCACAAAAAACAATACCCTCCAGGTCTTCTTTAAGACGAATTTTCCTTCAGGAAAGGACATAATGTTGGTATGGTTATCCCTATATCGTGTTCCTAAAGAAAATTTTACCTAGTGCATTCACTTCAGAAGGCAGGCAGCATAGTACAAACAACTCAGCATCGTCAAGTAGTATGGGCGGGCACATCTCCACCATTTTGTTTTAATGATACAATTAAATGTTCATCACCTACCTCTTTGTTAGGTTTTAGTTTCTCTTATAAAAACCATGAAGAAACACATTGTAAAGGTTCCAGATTTTATCAGAATATTATGCAGTGAAAGGATTTTTGTATACATTTTGTAGAAATCTTGTATGAAGGCTCAGAGCCCATAGGGTCTCAGTCAGGCGGAGTTCAATCTGTTAAAGAGGATTATGGTCTTTGGTATTTCACAGTCTATAATCTTCTTTATTATGTTATATTAATAGCACATTTCATTTCATCCATATTTCTTGTATCATGTTTTGGAATGCGAGTGGCTCACTGATCTCTGGTATGGATTCATCCTAGTTGATGCCCATACTCGGATCAGTCAAGTGCTTTAAATATGGCTCATGCATGATATTTTGTTCCATTACTCAACTTCACCATACTTCTGTTGTATTAGCTTCTTTGGGAGGGTGCTTTTAAAATGCTATTATCATGTATGGATTCTTAGATTGGTAAGCCCATGCATGGTGGTATTGTATATCTGGGTATCAGCTCAATGTTGACTAGTATCTTCTCAATATTTCTTTCACTACATCCACCTTCTGATAATTTATGTTTGTGAAGTATTTCTGAATCGGCCCACTTTATAGTAAATTGTCTCTGAATTGTTTGTTGCTTTTGTATTAGAGTTCTGCATCTTGTCTCTACGGTACCTCTTTTCCTGTGTCAGTTTCTAAGAGTTTGGTCCCATTCTAGATTAATATTCCTTGTTTACAGGAGATAGCATGTGAGCTAAAGCTGACAACTTCACACATTACATTATATGCTCCTTGCTATGCTAAGATGTCCTAGGCACTAGTCTATCACAACTCTAGGCTGTCTCTAGGAGCTACAACAATAGGCATTCAACAAAAATACTCTTCGTCATACAGTAGGTGCCTCATTCGAACAGTGGTCTTTTATCCTCAACACAATTTTTAACACACATTCTCCATACACTTTCATCATTAAATAGACAGGCAGCTGTTAAGGAGATTCAAGACATTTTCTCATTTTCGCAGGAATTTAATTGTCAGGAACCTCTATATATATACACACACAGAATTTTATTCGATCACTGCACAGATAACCCTGAAACAATTTATTTCTTCACACAATGAGTTTAATTACAGGACTTTCTGGTTCTGGCCAAGTTCTCTACGCAGTCCTATGCATTTCTTTATGCAGGTCTTTCCACAGGACTGTCCTCGAATAACAGTTTCCAATATTTCTCTTTGAATAGAGGGAAGTTACATCATTGTGCCCACATCCACATACTTCAAAATGTGAATCACATGGAGACCATTATTACAGAGTTTAAACATCACTGGTTCTCGTACAAGTTCTTATTGAAATCAAAGCTCTTTCATATAGAATTTGTTTCATCAACTTCATAGCCTACCTCTTTTCCTTGTCCGCTGCTTTCTCTGCTTCCTCTTTTCCAACTCCTTTTCCATCAATGAAAACATTTCCAACAGTCTCCCCCTTTGGCATTGATGGCAATACACTTCCTCTGCTTTCCTTTTAGGACCCTTTCTTTTGTTGCTAGCTCTTCCTCCCCCTTTGACATAAATGGCAAGCGGTTGCACATTTCTTTAGTGTAGATTCTGTCCTTTGATCCTAAGGACCTATTTCATGCTTCTTTTGCTGGCTGATCTCCCCCTCGAATGATATTTTCATTTATGTTCTCCCCCTGAAACTATTCTTTCTCTTCATATCAGAGAGTAGCATCTACAGATACTACCCCTAGTCTATCTCTAAAATATTCAAATGGTTCTCTAGCAAGCGGTTTTGTAAATATATCTACTATCTGTTCTTTTGTTGGTACATACTCCAGTTTTACTATCTTCTGAGGCACTTGTTCTCGGAGAAAATGATACTTGATTGGGATATGTTTAGTTTTTGAATGAAGCACAGGATTTTTAGATATATTTATAGCACTTGTATTATCACATTTGATTGAGATATGTTCATCAATGCTTACCTTCATGTCTTGGAGGGTTTGATTCATCCACATGACTTGTGTACAACATGCTGTTGCTGCTATATATTTTTCTTCTGATGTAGACAGAGAGATAGATGTTTGTTTCTTGCTTAACCATGCCACCATACTTTCTCCTAGATAGAATGCACCTCCACTTGTAATTTTCCTGTCATCCACGCATCTGGCCCAATCTGCATATGTGTATGCTGTCAAAGTGAAGTTTTTTCCTTTAGGATACCAAAGCCCATATTGTGATGTTCCTTGTAGATATCTGAATATTCTTTTGACAGCAAGAAGATGATTTTGTTTAGGTGTTGCTTGATATCTAGCCACTAGTCCTACTGCTAGCATGATGTCTGGTCTTGATGCTGTCAGATACAACAGACTTCCTATCATGGATCTATAGAGCTTTTGATCTATATCAGCCGATCCATCATCAGCACACAGCTTGCATCCTATGATCATGGGAGTTGACACAAGTTTGTAGTCCTCCATTTTGAACTTTTTCAACATCTCTTTTAAGTATTTTTCCTGTGAGATGAATGTACCTGTGTTCTTTTGCTGAATTTGAAGTCCTAAGTAGAAACTGAGTTCTCCAATCATGGACATCTCAAACTCTTATTTCATCTCCTCAACAAACCCTTTTGCTAGTTCATCTCTGTTGCTTCCAAACATAATGTCATCAACATACACTACAACAACCAGGAGTTCATTTTCATGGGCTTTTATGTATAGATTGTTGTCTACTCCACCTCTCTTAAAGCCATGTTTTTGCAAATACTTATCTAGTCTTGAGTACCAAGCACAAGGAGCCTGTTTTAGTCCATATAGAGCTTTCTTCAGTCTGCACACATAATCTTCTTTGTCTGTTAAAGAGAAACCTTATGGCTGTTCCATGTAGACTTCTTCTTCTAGATCTCCATTCAGGAATGCAGATTTCACATCCATTTGATATACCTTAAAGTCTTGGTAGCATGCAAAGGCTAGAAACATTCTGATGGCTTCCATCCTGGCTACTGGGGAAAATGTCTCATCGTAATCAAGTCCTTCAATTTTTGGGTATCCTTTGCAAACTAGTCTGGCTTTATTCCTAATTACCTGTCCTTGCTCATTCATTTTATTCTTGAATACCCATTTTGAGCCAATGATATTTTTCTCAATTGGTCTAGGAAATAGTTCCCATGTATTTTTCTTCTCAATTTGGTCCAATTATTCATTCATTTCCTTCACCCAATACTTGTCCTTGCTGGCTTGTTCAAAATTATTTGGCTCTATTTGTGATAACATGGCTATGTATACTTCTTTTGTCTGTTCTATTAGCTTCCTTCTAGTTTGGACCCCTACTCTTTTGTCTCCAATTATCTGATCTTCAGGATGGTTCTTCTGAGTATACCTAGAAGGGGCTTTAGAGCTCAGTTCAACATCTTCTGTTGTCTTTCTTGTTTCATCATCATCTTGGTCTTCTTCTTCATGGTTGTCTGATGGACTGCTGCATTCTGTATCTTTTGTGTTGTTTGGAAGTTCTTCATCAAATCTCACATCAATGCTTTCTAATATTTTTCAAAGAGTCTTGTTGTAACACTTGTACCCTTTACTTTTGGAAGCATATCCTAGAAATATCCCTTCATCTGCTCTTGCATCAAATTTCCCAAGATTTTCATCATTATTCTTTATGTAACATTTTCTTTCAAAGATTCTAAAATTTTTTATTGAAGCTGGTTTCCCATGCCATAGTTCATAGGGAGTCTTTTCACTGCTTGGCCTTAAGTGAGCTTTGTTAAGGATATGCACGATTGTGTGTACTGCTTCTGCCTAGAAGGTTTGAGGAATATTACTCTCTTGCATCATGGCTCTAGCCATTTGCTATACAGATCTATTTTGTCTCTCTACTACTTCATTCTACTAAGGTGTCCCTGCAATATTAAATTGTTGCTTTATCCCATGTTCATTGGATAGGTTAGCAAATTCATAGTCTGTGAATTCACCTCCTCTATCTCATCTGATGCATTTTAGTTTGCATCCTATTTTATTTTCTGCTAATTCTTTGAATATCTTAAATTTTTCCATAGCTTTCGATTTATTCTTGAGGAATACCACCCATGCCATTCTGGAGAAGTCATCAATTATTAGCTTGAAGTAGGATTCTCCACTTGGAGTTTTAATTCTTGCAGGTCCACATAGGTCCATGTGCACAAGCTGGAGTGGTCTTCTTGTTGATAACTCATCTTTGGCCTTAAATGATGTGGGGGTCTGTTTTCCCAATTGACAAGATTTGCATATGATATTAGAAGGTCTTTTTATTTATGGCATGTCTCTCACAACTTTCTTCCTGTTTAGTCTGATGATGTGATCGAAGCTAAGATGTACAAACCTTTTATTCCATAACCATGACTCCTCAAGTTTTCTAAGATGACATGCTTCATCTTCCTCTTTCAAAATGTAAACGTTACTCTCTGTTCAAACTCCTTTGAGTAGAGTCTTACCTATGGTGCTTGATCTAATTTCGCAATATTGTGCTCTAAAAATAACTTCACAGCCTTTATCACACATTTGACTGACACTCCGCAAATTAGCTTTCAGCCCATCTACAAATAGTACATCTTGGGCCTTTCCTCTGCCATTATCTAGACTGACTAAGCCTTTTCCTTTTATTTTTCCTGATTTATCATTGCCAAAAGTAACATTGCTAGATTTATTTTCATCAAGAGTAATAAACTTTCTTCTGTCTCTAGTCATGTGTTTTGAGCAGCCACTGTCCAAATACCACTGGCTTTTCGGGTCTTGAATAGTTAGAGCCAAGTCACATTTATTCACCTTCTTTATCCATTGGAAGCATCCTTTTGTTTGGTATCTTTTGTGAGATGATGAACTGCTTCTTCTAAGAGGAAATTTGGAAGGCATGTATCCAACTTGGTTGCATACACAACATTTGATTATAATTTTTGTAGAATTGTGAGTATGAGAAAAATTTCATTGATTCATAAACCCCCTTGGGGTGTTGAACATCACTCTTTGTCAATACCTTATACACTCAATGATCTTATGGAAAAATTCCTTACAATAAAAACAGTAACCATAGAAATTATTTGCATACCTGATGTAAGGTTGTCTTCTCCATTTGTTTGTTTGAGACAGTCTCTACACTGTTTGCATCTTTTGCTGGTTTGAATTACTCCTCCTTGCATGAAAATATGAAGCAATGTGTCCCTGTTTGTGGCAGACATAACAAGTGGCATTCTTCATAGGAGGGAGGAATCTCCTTTTATGGCTTTCAAATTTGACATACTCAAGGGCATATAATCCTTTTTTTGTTGTCTTAGTATTTATTTCCTTGTTTGTTACTAGAGGTTTATGCTGATCTCAGTCTTCCTTATTACATGTTTTCTCTTTTGTAGGAATTGTCTGAGCTACTTCATCATTCTTATTTGCTTTTACAAAAATAATCTCTCTGTTTTCTTTTTCTTTGCTTTTACTTGATTCTCCTTCATAGGCTATTCCTGTTTTTATCATAGGAGATCTTTGAGCATCCAGAATTTCGTTCAACTTACTAGAGCTTGTTGTTTGAGAGGGATTTTTAGACACTTTCCTCTGAGCATTTTCTAATTTCTTCCTCAGACATACAACTTCTTCTTCCAGCCTCTCTTGTTCTCGAGTTTTATCCTTGATTTGCTGAAGTAACATGTCTTCTATCTTCTTGGCTTCTTCAAGCTCTACCTTTAGCTGCATGAGGGCTTTTGAATTCTTCTCTTCTCTCACATACTTGAGGAGAATGTCCTTTTGTTTTCTGCATTTTAGTTTGAATCTTTCAATCTCCTCCAGAGCACTTCTTAGCTCCCCCTCACGGTCAACTTCACCTTCTTCTTCTACATCTTCTAGCAGGAGTCCTTCAAGTTCTTCTATGGCCATCAATAAAAATTCAGAGGTTCCTTCTTCACTTGAGATTTCATCTAAGTCTTAAGATGTACTGCTATCTTGTTGACCATAGAAGGATTTTCTGCTGAACTTCTTTCCTTTCTGCCAGTTCTTTGATGTATTTTTCTCTGATTCTTGGGCTTGATTCCTTACTTTCTGGAGAGGACATTTAGCTGCATAGTGTCCAACTCTTCCACAGTTAAAGAATTTGAAAGGAAGTTTACCTTTTTATTTACCTGAGCCTCTATCCAATTTCTTGACGAATTTTTCTTCTTCTTCATCTGAGCAAGAGCATATGTCTTTCTCTTCTTCTTTCTTCTTTTCTGTTTTAAAGGCTACCTCCCTCGTATTTGGCTTCTTTTGTGGGAGCCTCATTTCATATGATGTTAGATTTCCATGTAGCTGGTTCATGGTCAAGGTCTCCCAATCAATTGTTTCTTCTATTGCAGACACCTTGGGATTAAATCCGGGTGGAAGAGATCTTAGAATATTTTGTACAATTACAACTTCTTTTATGGTTTCACCTAGAGCCTTCATGTTATTTACTATTTCTGCAACCCTTAGAAAGAATCTAGCAATGTCTTCATCATCATTCATTTTTAAGTTCTCAAACTGGGCTCTATAGACTTGAAGTTTGAAAGTCTTAACCTTCTTGTCTCCTTCATGGATGTTCTCTAGAGTATCCCACATTTCTTTGGCAGTGACTTTGTGCATTACTTTGATAAACTCTGCTTCACACAATCCATTTAAGATGGCATTCATGGCTTTTGCGTTAGTGACAAAATCTTTTTTGGTTTCTTTCTATGTGTCAGTTGCCATTGGGGCATATCCTAATTCCACAACAACCCAAACTTCTATTCCTAGAGACATTATATATGTCCTCATTTTGATTTTCCAGAAAGCATAATTTGCATCCATAAAGAAAATGGATTTATTGGTTGAGCATCCTTATTTACTAGCCATCTTGAGAACCTAGGATCTCCTTTCGGTTGATAAATTGGTACAAAGGAATCCGATCTGATACCAATTGTTGAATTATTAGTTAAATTGAGAGGGGGGGGGGGGGTGAATCATTTTAACACATACATGAGATTTTTAAATTTTTCATCAACTTATTTACAACTTATTTTTATAATCAACCTTAGTACATGAAGAGTCTTAGTATGTTGCAGCAATTATTAAATTAATGTGTCATCAAACTTATTATGAGAGCAAAAAACATTATGCAGATTTGGTAAATCATCTCAGTACACAGGAAACACAGATAGTGACAACAGATATAAGTGGAAACCCATAAAGGGAGAAAACCACATTTTACTATTGTTGTGATGCAAAGGCAAGCTCCAACTCCCTCTCACCACTATTTTTCTGCAGGCACCAACCCACAGGATGCTCCAACCTCAATTCTACAAGCTAAAACTTGCAAGAAAGCTCAAACTCCCTTCAATTTTATATAGGCACCAACCTACAAGAGGCTCCAACCTCAGTCAGCTACAACTGATAGCTATCAAGCTTCAACTTTCTAGGGAAGATCCAAATTCCTCAATTTAGCACAAGAAATGTTTGCTGATTTACCTCAGATATTAGCTCTGTTCTGTAGCATCTCTTTCTGCTCCTCTCTTCCTAATATTCTCTGCCTCAATCTTCTATACTTTTCATTCTCTATCATTACTCTCTCTAACATCCTATGCATATCAAGTTGATATTATATATAGATTTCATTACATGACTGTTTGTATTCCACAAGGAATTTGGAGTGAACAGCCATGACTCTTTGACTTCTGTCTTCTCATTCCTTTGTCCAACTCATTTAAAATTATAACAATATGTACAAATTTCCATGTTACAGTGGGATTTTTCTTTTCCTTAGGATACTTGCCTTTGCATCACAAACAATATAAAACAAATAAAACATTTACATTTTAAGTTACAATATATAAACTTCACTTAGCCCTTGCCTTGCTGGTTTTTTCCTTTCTGTTGCAGTCATGCAGCTATCCTGCATACTTTGTTCACTGTCTTTTGCATATTTTCCCATTTCCTGTGCTTTATTCACCTGTCCAATTCATTCCTGTACATATTCTTGTTCACCGAACTTTCATCTCTGCATGCTCTCCTCTTATTTTTCCTTTTCCATACCCATTCATCCCACTCCACTCTCTTTTTCATTTTCTCTTTGATTCAGTTCCCTGTTCATTGCAGTTATATAACTGTTGTATGTACAATTTCCTTTTAATCAAACATAAAATAACTCTCGGCGTTTTTATAAAACCTTTTTAACAACACGGATATATCAGTACTCATAATATTTATCATGAACCATCAAAAATTTAACCTTTTTTTTCGTGTTTACAAGAAACGCTCATATAATATCTTCGAGCCCCATAGCATTTCGCACTATATAATTGAACCGTCTATTTAATTTTAATTGAATACATTCGAAAGTCAAAAGTTTGTAATGTTAACTCCTGTTCTCCTTTCGGCATAAACACTTAACCCACGCTAGCCCACACATTTATATTTCGATTATTTCATAAACAACAAACAAATGCTGGCCCATACCTTGGAATATAAAATTTGACTTTGATTAAACCTGACTTCCAGCGATAATAACATTGGCCTTTTCATTAGGCGTAATGTATCCACATATATTATACATCCTTCCTAACTCAAATGTTAAAACCCGTAAATAAACCTTGGCGTAGATTAAGTCCCAGCACTAATCTTTATAATGTTTGGGCCCCAGCATTTAACATGCCTCTGTGTAACTTCGATCACGATCCAACGGTTATAAGCCCGTCGCGCTGCTTTAGCTGATCCGACGGATATCGCTTGGTTAACTTGCACGTGAGTTAAAATTCAATAGTTGTGTGTTGGACTGGACCCCAGTGCTTAAACGGCCCTTCATATCCGACGGCGGAGAACACGTCGTCTTGCTCCACACGATCCAACGGATATCGCTTGGCTTAGATGCACGAACAATAATGCGCGATGAGTGTGGTTTTTGGGACCCCGCTGTATGGCACATGTCAGACGCTCTACGGAATCACTCTGATTTCTTGAATACCACTTGCCTGCCGAAAGCGGTGCGATGAAAACTGGAATCCCACCTTTACTGTTCACTCTACTCGTGGTTCCTCTCCTTCGCTCAAGGTTCCATCTGCCTTTATTATTTATGAGTTCCTCTCTTCTTTATCAAGGTTCCATCCCTTTGTTCTGCCATCGCTATGTTTCTCTTAGAGTAATTGTCAAATTCTAGGTTGTAGCTATTCAAAAACATTGATACAAGCCATGTCAAATGTCCAATTAAAGAGACCCCCACAGGGTTGGGTTCATGGCAACCAACCTCGTCATTTCATAGTTTCAACAATGCGTGTAGGGCCATCATTTACAATGTATTCTATATACAGGCATTCAACAGAAATACTCTTCGTCATACAGTAGGTGCCTCATTTGACTAGTGGTATTTTACCCTCAACAGAGGTTTGAATGCACATTCTCCATACACTTTCATCATTAAATAGACAGGAAGCTGTTAAGTAGATTCAAGATAACCCTAAAACAATTTCTTTCTTCACACAATGAGTTTACTTACAGGACTTTATGGTTCTGGCCAAGTTATCTACGGAGTCCTATGTAGTTCTTTATGCAGGTCTTTTCGCAGGACTGTCCTCGATTAACAGTTTCCAATCTTTCTCTTTGAATAGAGTGAAGTTACATCATTGTGCCCACATCCACATACTTCAAAAGGTGAATCACACGGAGACCCTTACTACAGAGCTTAAACATCATTGGTTCTCGTATAAGTTCTTATTGAAATCAAAGCTCTTTCATATAGAATTTGTTTCATCAACTTCCTAGCCTGCCTCTTTTCCTTGTTTGCTACTTTCTCTGCTGCCTCTTTTCCAACTCCTTTGCCATCAATGAAAAAATTTCCAACATAAGCTCCGAAAAATTTGTCAGAAATAAGTCTTGATACTCCCTGAGTAGTTCTACAATATTGCCTACTCTCTCATCATCCCAGTAGTCCCCAATTTTAGCCAACTTGGGTTTCTCTTCCATACCAATGTTAACTTCTCACAACTTCAAAGGTTTCGTAACATCCATAGTGTGTAATGGAGGTCCTGCAACTGCGCATTCCCCCTCTGATTCTGGGATCGAGACATTGTGTGGATCTTCACCACACTCTTCTATGGTGATATTGCAGTAGTTGATAATATCCTGCATTTGTGTTTCCCATGTAGGTATTTCGCATGCTACGTAGGGGCTGGATTCACCAAATACAAAGGTATCGATATCCTGCAAAGCTTCATCAAGCACCTTCGATCCTCCTATTAACCTTAATGTCCCCAAAAATTCATCCTTCAAGGTTTCCCACTAGCGGGTGTGTTGATGTGGCTCCACATCTAAGTACCATGTAGTGGGAATTGGTCCCAAGGCACAAATAAACAAGTGAACCCATTCTTTTGTAGTAAGATCCCACCACTTCTCCATCCAAGTGAACAAATTTTCGTGCAGATCCCCTGGGCCAAGAAATATCTAGACGCACACGTTGGCCAGAGGCTCAAATCATAGGACCATCATATCCTGAAATTCCTCCCAATACTGGAATGCCCCCTTATGTGTGTCCCACCATCTTGTAGGTGTTGCGCGTAGAGCCAGGTTAAGGGCCCATACACTTTGTTATCTTGGAACCTGAGCTTCAAATATCCGCAAAAATTCTTTTATACTACCGGAACCATCCAAGTAGGGTAGTTCTCTTACCTTGGAGGATATGAAATGAAAGTCCCTGGTGATTCGTAGGCAGTGCAGCGCAAAGACATCATGCAATTGGTTTTTCCAATTTTCCATTTCTTCGTCGGAGTCGAAAAATAATTCACTATCCCTTTCCCAACAAAGCACACCATCGGTCGTAGGATTGATTCAGTCTTTGTCCCTCATAGTTAACTTATAGATGTGATCCACCTCTTCTTCCTCACGCACCATCTCTATATACCTTTCTCCTTCTACGGGATCTAGCGGTACTATCACCTGTGTTCCTTCACTTTCAAACACCATGCTCCTCTTTTTTAAATTAATAATAATGCCCATATCTATGGCCTAGTACAATCCTAGGAGCACAGGATAGGGGTCTGCATCTTCTACAATCCGAATGACCTTGAAGTCAGCCCAAACCTTGACCCCTGCGATGTCTACCACGGTATTTGATAACATTCATAATGGTGTGATCTTCTGCTAATTAGCCATGCGCAGCTAGATAGTGGACCATTCTAACTTAGGTTCTCCCATTCGCTGCCAAGTTTGCTTAGGTAGTATGTTCGCATCTAAGCCTAGGTCTAGAATAACCTGTTCCATTTCATAGTCAACAATATGTGCAGTTAACTGCATCTCCCTACCAGTGCATTTCTTATGCTTATATAATTTGTGTATGTCTTTAATTTCCATAGCTGGGATTTTTCTTTCTGCGCAACTATCTATTAAAGCATGGAGGTTTTCTACAGCATTTTGTTTTTGCAATAGCTTCATACACACCTGCAGTAATGGTTTTACCTCATCATTTGCTTTGAGGTTTGCGGGGGCTTGAGGAGTAGATGTTGCAACCTTAGCGAAGTCTTGGAGAGCTGCGAAAAAGGTTTATTTTTCCTTTTGTAAGTCGAAACCTTATTTTTTAATGGCTACTTTCTAGATAAGAGGCTCCGCCTCAAATTTCTTTGCAGCTCCCTTGGTGGCCATGGTGCTGCGTGTTATCACATTAACACTTAGACCTTCATCTTGAGGCTCCATCTTAACCTTTTGTACATTATGCGTAGGTGCCTATTGCTTCTCTTGCATCATGGCTATAAGAATTGGGTAATCTTCAATCACATGATCCAGATGTCTATAGTATCTGCAGGATTTCCTCGCAGGGTTCATGCAATCCATTGAAAAGTGCTTGATTTCCCCATAGTTATAGCAAATCGGTTGTCCTCTTCCCCTACCTTCGCTTCCTCCTCGACCCCTACCCCTAGATGGGAAGCCTCCCAAACCGGAGGGATATCTTCGTGAGGAAGGGTCCAACTGTACCCTATATAGATTTCCTTGATCTATCATCAAGTCATACATCCAACAATTATGTTCATCCTGACCTATAGATCTGCAGAACCTGCACCATTGTTGCTTTATTTCTAGAACATATGTGGCAAGGAGGGGGCAGTCGTTGGTATCATGCAGCCCAATAATGAGACAATCGTCACACCAAAGCACCGGTCCACTTGGTCATGGAGCTTCCCTAGAACGCAACAGAATGGTCCCCTGGTCTGCACATAGTCTGCTAACAAAGGATAATTATCTTTGGTGTGGCCATTCAACCTACATTGTATGCACCATCTTTCAGGGCTGGCTTCTGTTACTCGCTCCTTTTGCAGATTCTAGATCTCCATGTGCATTGATTCTAGCTGGCCTTGTATTTTTTATAATCCCCATTGGATATCATCCCTTGGCATAGCCTCCAACTTCATAGCAATCTCCAAGGCCTTCTCCTGTGACTCAATGGCTTGATGACACATTGGTATGCGTAGGTGGGGCAGTAACATAGCAATGATCCATTTCATGTGCTGTCTATCATCAGACATAAATCCTCCTTCTCTAATTACCTTATTTAACCATTAGTAAGCCTCCCATACAAACTCAAATGGTCCTTGCTTGAAATATTTCAGATCGTTCACTATCAAAGAGTAGGACTTACGCTTCTTGAATTGCTGCTTCAAGGCATTATTAATCTTCTTGATGGTCACATTCGCATATTGGTCGATGTATCCCGTATACCAGTCCAAGGCCCTTCCTTCAAAGGCCAGGGATAGCTGCGCCCTTTTCACAGCATCACTAGCTATGTTCTACACAATCCATACCGATCCTATGACAAACCAGAACTGATCCATATATTCATCCCCTACACCCTTGAAGGTGGGTAGCTTCATGTGCGAGGCCGTATCATCTTCCGGTGGTGGTGGGGGTGAGTTCTTACCCCTATGAGGGTTCAACGGTGGTGTAGACGACGAGCTATGTGCAACATAATTTCTTACTAGAGTGTAGACAGATCGATCTCATTATTGATTAGTTCTGTAGTATTTAGCACTGCACGTTGTGCCCTCACTTTGATCGGAGCTCATTCACTCTGTATGACTACACAAAATTCTTTTTTCACCCAATAAGATCTTAATTAGTAATGGCAGAGTTTTTAGAAACTTACCTCGGAAACCCTTGAAGAATCTTCATTCCGCCTTAGACTAGGACATAAATTCATCAATCACAAATTCTATCAAAAACCCTCCTATTACACTGTCCACCCATTGATCTACCATGTGAATGATGGTGTTATCATTATTTTCTAACTACTGAATCAATTCTGGGGTCCAATGTGTGACCTGTTCATCCTTCCAACACTTCTGGAAATCTACGAGCCTTGTGAGCCACTCCTAAAGCTCGATCACAAATATCACAAAGAAAATTTCATAGATTCTTGTGAAAATTTTCTTATTCTTCCACCTCTCTGTGGTTAGCTTTTCACTGCAATTCTCTCTCACTGTGAATTCCTGAATTTTCTTTTCGAGCCACTCGTTGATCTCTTTCTTCTTAGGTATCTAATGTGTTCTTGGCATTATGTAATCTCTCTCTCAAAATTCTTCTGGTCGCAGTAATGGAACCATTTGCTGGCTCAAGGGGTCCTGAGACAAGTTCGAAAGTTTAAGGTTTGCTAACAAACCCTATACTATTGGCCCTTTCAGCAGTGACCTGCTTACGTAGGCCAAAGTATCACCCGAAGAAGTACGGGAGGGTGCTAGAACTAGGTTTCTGCACCCCGAGAGAGAGTATGTAAGTCAAGTAGAGCTACGTTCCTAGCTTATCAAGCTTCACATTAAACATATATAGTTACAGGCTTATGTCACAGAGATCAGATCTAATAATTACCTCTGCATCCACGTGCGTAATTCCAATCTATCAGAACAACAATTATAATCGTAGAAATTAACAGATCATAGATTCATATAACAAAAAAAATATAATTTCACAGCTTAATCATACAACCCAAGTTCACATAAATCATAACAGAACAAACCCAGATCACATTAGATATTAATAGTACTTCGCATATATATTAATACCATAATCTTCTTACAATCCCAAAATACCGTTTGCGCACACTGCTAGTAGGTTCTATACACAACAGGACTAAGGAGCTCCACGCACACAACCAATAGGAGTCCTTCCCCAAAAACCCAACAACATATCTAAAAATTCGTGCTTATCATCAACCTTAATTCTTTCCTACCTATGACTCAAAAAGGTTCATATATTTATACCGATTTATCCTACGCATCCAATGGTCCAAAAACTGTGGTTTGCAGACTCTTGGTCTACCCATGACCCGTTACAATGCATTAGGGGATTTAACCCACCCCAAAACCCATGTGTTAGAATAAATATTACAAAAAATATACAAAATTGGACAAAATTCACAGCTTTAGGAGACCTTGTTCCAACACCTACATGCACTTCTAATAGCCTCTCCAGCAATAACGCCAAAAATGTTGGTCAGATTAATTGCCTTTTAGATTAGGATAAAATAAACACACTCCGACATAATTTACTCAAGAAGGGTAGGTCTTGTATTTCAATTTTATTATAGCATACGAAAGAGTCATGAATAAATAACACTATTTACAATAACTCTTAAAATGTTGCTGCAATTATCACTCTCAACATTCAAAAATTGTTACTGTCACACTCACAAAAATCACTTGATCAGTCAATAAATCTTTCAAAAGAAGAAACACTCATCCACTCAAAAATTCATTTAATAAAAGAACACACTTAATGAATCTAGAAAGCATCGTGTAGAAACCACACAATAGTACTTCAATAAGAATCTCCAAACAATAATACTAGATTAATATAGAGTGCACATAATCATGATTGGTCTGGTTCGTGATGTAAGTTATTTAAAAAATAACTAAAATTACCATTCTATAATCTAATCAATGAGTAACTCTAATGCATCAAAAGAATTGTAACTATAACAATAACAATAAAAAAATTGTGAAGTAAAACTAAGAGAAGCTTAACATACATCTATATTACTTTACAAACTCAACAATACCTACCAAAGAGGAGGGTCATTCCTCCTTATCAAGGAGTTAATATACATGGATCACAAGCTACTCAGTAAAGAAGATGTATGATGCCAAAAAATCATAAGTGTTTCACATATTAAAAGTGATTGCAATTACATAGTTTTCTCCCAAGATTATAATGTGTATGCTTCCCACTGCGAAGCATAGGATCTTCCCTTCTATAGATTACATTATATCATCTTTAAAACATAACAAAATGATGATCTAAATCGTGAACCTCTTGTAACATATGAAAAAATTTAGCATTTTAATAGCCTTTCCAAAGTAACAAAATACCACCAACTAAAAATCATACTATCAATGATAGAATTACTTTAGTGGGAGTGGTCAATGCTCACTTTCACCAAATGGAAGCTCACATTGACCTAGGCGATAATTGGTGGGAAGACAGAGGATCCAAGAGACAATGTATCAATGCAGCGGTAATAATATCAACACATCTTTACTTTTAGAATCGGAAAAATAAATTCAGAAAATAACATCTGTGTAAACAACATGTTGAGTTAGCCAAACTTTCCCTATAGCAACCCCTTGTCATTTTTTCTAATAAAATCACCTAAAACAATCAACGTCACACCGAAATATAAGCAAGGATAATAAATTAAATTGACATAGGAAAGAAGCATGGATTGGTCTTAAGGTGAGAAATAAGATAACAAGGTGTGGCTTTTGATGTAAAAAATGTGAGAAAGATAGGGAAAATGGATAAAAAAAATACGCCAAATTTGTGTTCCAACATGTTATTAAATGGAGTTCCTAGAAAGTCTATTTATTTATTTGTGGATTGTAAGTAGTTGATTGGTTGTAGTAATGTATACTTTGGATGAAGACAGAAAAGGGTTTTTTATATGTCTTAATATGCTTTGGTGGTACGGGTCTCTAGAGGTGATGTAGTTTGGGACATGGTTATGCTTTATAGTTATTAATTGTTTTCTAAGGGAAGGCATTCAAAAGTGTTAAGAGATGAGTTAAGAGAGAAGGAAGTTGGTGGTGAGCATGTTATTATATGTTCCTTTAGATATAGGAAAGATGACTTAAGAGGTGAAGGGGGTGTGGAAGCATACTTGGCATTGCCTATTATCAATGGTAGAAAATGAGGGAGTAGACATAAGAGATAAACAGCTTCTCCAATCAAGAAAAGGAAAACATGGAAGTTCAAATGAGAATATAGTTTTCCATAATGTTGATTATAAAAGGAAAAAAGAATAGGGAGTGGATTATCAATGATTTTGTTGTCTTTGAACTGTAGACATATGAGTCACCTTCCAAGAAAATAATCTTTATAAGGGCTTGTGGAACTCAAAAACTAGACCATTTATTATACTAAGAATATTTAGGGTAAGGTGATAGGATATGATTTAATTTAAAAATGGTTCTTCTCGTAGTTTATCATTTAAAACTCAAGGTAGATAATTGGTTGTTTAATTTGGGAATCGAGACCAAGATCTATTGTATAAAATAGTTCTTCAACCTCTGAATTAGTTCATGGTATCTTAATATTGTCACAAGAACTAGAGATGGGAGTTGATCCTTTTATCTATATGACTTATGACAACAACAAAACTGAATTCGACCCCCTAAGGAGAGCTGGCCTCTAATGTAGCTCTGCCAGCATTTTTCTTCGAATTAACTCGGTAGGTGCCACACAGTCTCCTTCTGTTTCTCTTTGATTTTATTCATCAATTTCAGAGAAACTGATAAATAAACACATTCAGTAAACCTTGAGAAATTTATGTCTTCCCGAACTTTAATTATCTTGTCGGCCCTTATATTAAGGTTGTCACCCTTCAATATTTCATATCAATAAATCGACACTTTTTAACTAAATACCCTCAGGCCTCGGGCCCACCATACGATACGGATTTAACATTTTGTAAGAGGCATACCTTGGCTTATCTTCCATGCACCTTTACGTGCGATCGCCGCTCGATGGCCCGTCCCCAGATCATATGGTGTGTATCAATATCACACTAAGTATTTGGTGGAAGGTTAACGCGCGATGGGGGCAGTTTTTGGGGTCCCGCCTTATGCCACGTGTCAGCCGCTCTATGGAATCGCTCTGATTTCATGAATACCGCTCATCCCACAAAGGTGGTGCAATCAAAATAGCTTCTAGCCTTTGAACAATGATTGACCACGGCTTAATGATGTAGGGGAATTAGACACTAGCCAGCAATGTAGGAGGTTTTGTCCACATGTTGTGGCTAGGGGAGTTCAAATTCATCGAATTGTAACAGCTAGGTGTCAATACCTTAGCTGAATGTTTCATTTAGATTAGTTAGAGTCCATAGAATTCAAATAGGTTTGGATTCGATCTATCTGTCTTGTTTCAGTTAATTGAATAATTGTAATTAGGATTTTGGTTTTCCTAAATGGTCCTCGCAGAGGAACCGAACAGACAAATGTTTATGTATATAAATGTAAACCCTCGGATGTATATAAAGGGAGAGAGGGAGGAAGAGGAAGAGAGATTTCTGAAATAAACTCTGTGTGTTAACAAATTTTTCCAGTTAAATGATTTCAAAGCCTATTTTCCATTGGATTGACTCGGACCTTTATCTGTGAATAGATTGTTTAATTGTGAAGCGATTGAATTCTATGCATATATAATTACCGAGTTGAACTATCATGTAGATTCTGCATTCCCTTGTCTATTGATTCCCTCAAATTTGTTGGAACATGCTCTCTCGAATAGATCTCCACTCATAGAAGAAGTGTGCGTAAACCCTGGTTGCTGAACTATGTTTAATGGTAATAGAAATCCTGCTTGATAAATAAAATTATGTTTGTTCGTTGTTAATTGGAAATTCCTAATCGGGGTCAGAACCTGAGTTAACAAACAGAGAGTATACAAAGGACCGCACAACCCCAGATGAACCTTGGTTAGTCACTTTTCAAAAAGCACGAGTGGATTTATGAAGGCGGATTGCCCATATCGCACCGCTTTTGGTGAGTAAGCGGTATTTTCTGGTTGGGGAGTGATTCCATAGGTCTGTCGACACATGGCGAGGTAGACCAATGGAAAACCACCATTGCTGTGCACCATTGCGCATTAAACTTCATATCTGGATGCCAAGCGATATGCGTATACGCCGTCGATCTTGAGACTTGCTATCTAACAGTGATCGCACGCTGGACTTGCCTGAAGTTTAATAAGAGGTACAACGTGTGTATTTCATTGAAATCCACTATATATATATATATATATATATATATATATATATATATATATATATATATATATATATATATATATATATATATATATATATATATATATATAGACCCAAAATATATTAAAAGGTGGTTTATTTAAAAGAGCTATAGATGTCAGCAAGTGGGACATAAGCACTATGAGTGTCCAGAGAATGTGGGTGCTGGACCAAGAAATGCTGTTGTTGCCCAGGCTAGAGAAGAGGCAGAAATTGAAGAAGAAATTCTTCCAGAGAGGGGAGAGTCCTTGGTGGTTAATAAGGTCCTGTTGAAGCAAGCTAAAGAGGTCACTGAGCCTGAACAAGGAAGAATTTGTTTAGGAGCATATGAAAATTCCAAGGGAAATGTTGCCAGCTAGTCATTGATAGTGGCAGCACAGACAATCTGGTTTCCACTGAGGTGATAGAGAAGTTGAAGTTGAAGACAAGGGAGCATCCAACTCCCTACAGGGTGTCCTGGCTGCATAAAGGGCACCAGCTGGTTGTAAAAGAGCAGTGTGAGATAGAGCTGCAAATGGGAAAATATAAAGATAAGGTCCTGTGTGATGTAATTCCCATGGATGTGTGTCATATACTGCTGGGTAGACCTTGGCAGTTTGACAGAGCAGCAGTGCATGATGGCAAGAAGAACACTTACAAGTTCTTCAAGGATGAGGTACATCATACATTGATACCCATGGAAGAAGGAGAGCCATCCAACAGAGTGATTGATCCAAAGACCTTGTTGCTGAGCGGGAAGGAATATCTGCAGCAGATAGAAGAAGAAGAGGTAAGCTTTGCTTTAGTTTGCAAACCTAAGGTAGTTCTTACTTCTACAAATATTTCTGATTTGCCAGTAGAAATCCAAGAGATGTTAGACAATTACTGTGACATTGTTGTGGATGATTTACCTGATGAGCTGCCACCTGTGAGAAAGATCAGCCATCAGATAGATTTTATCCCTAGTTCAAATCTGCCAAATAAGGCAGCCTACAGAATGACTCCCAAGGAAAATGAGGAAATCAGGAGACAAGTACAGGAGTTGGTGGACAAAGGACTGATCAGAGAAAGTCTGAGTCCATGTGCAGTACCAGCAGTTTTGAGCCCAAAGAAAGATGGAGGTTGGAGGATGTGTACTGATTCCAGAGCAATTAATAAGATCACAATCAGGTACAGATTCCCTTTACCCAGAATTGAGGATTTGATGGACTGTTTGAGTGGTGCTAAATATTTTTCAAAGATAGATTTGAAAAGTGGATACCATCATATTAGAATAAGAGAGGGTGATGAGTGGAAAACTGCCTTTAAAACAAATGAAGGACTGTATGAATGGATGGTAATGCCTTTCGGGTTGTCAAATGCACCTAGTACTTTTATGAGACTTATGAATGAAGTATTAAAAGAGTTCATTGGTAAATTTGTGATAGTGTATCTGGATGATATATTAGTTTTCAGCAGAACTAAAGAAGAACATTTAAGGCATCTTAATCATGTCTTGAAGAAGCTGCACCAAGAGAAACTGCTGGTAAATTTGAAGAAATGCTCATTCATGAAGGAAGATTTGGTGTATTTGGGTTTTGTTGTTTCTGCAGAAGGATTGAAGATGGACCCAGAAAAGGTTAAGGCAATTATGCAGTGGCCTTCACCCGGGAATGTTTTTGAGGTAAGAAGTTTCCATGGACTTGCTAGTTTTTACAGAAAGTTTATAAGAAACTTCAGTAAGATAAATGCACCCATAATTGAGACAAGAAAGAAGAGTAAACAACCATTTAAGTGGACTGCCGAAGCAGAAAGAAACTTTAAAGTTTTGAAGCAAAAGATAACGAAGAAGCCTGTTTTGATTCTGCCTGATTTTACTAAACCATTTCAAGTAAAGTGTGATGCCAATGGACAGGATGATAGGCCTGTAGCCTATTACAGTGAAAATCTAAATGACACCAGAATAAAGTATTCCTCTTATGAGAATGAATTCTATGCAATTGTTGAGACACTGAAGAAGTGGAGACATTATTTGATGTCCAGGGAATTTGTATTATATTCTGACAATCATGCTTTGCAGTATATTGTAAAGCAGCCCAAGTTGAAACATAACCATGCTAAATGGGTTGAGTATCTCCAAGGTTTTAATTTTGTTTTGAAACATATAAGTGGCCAAGCCAATAAAGTAGCTGATGCTTTGAGTAGGAGGCACATGCTTGTTCAAGAAACAAATTTTGAAGTTGTAGGATTTGATTTTCTCAAAGAATTGTATAAAACAAATCCAGATTTCAAAGAAGCATTTAAGGCATGTAGTAACCCTATTTTAACAGATAGAAGCCAGTGGCTGGATTATTTCCTACAGGAGGACTTGTTATTTAGAATAAGCCAACTATGTGTACCAAAATGTTCCATGAGGGAAAATTTGATCAAAGAGAAGCATAGTGGTGGACTTGCTGGATACTTTGGTATTGATAAGACTTATGAGCAGATGATTCACTTCTATTACTGGCCTAAGATGAGAGCAAAAGTGGATAATTTTGTGAAGAATTGCAAAATCTATCAATATGCCAAAGGAAGGAACCAAAATGCAGGATTGTACACTCCCTTGCCTATTCCAAATAGGCCTTGGGACATGGTGAGTATGGATTTTTTTCTAGGATTTCCCAAGACTGAGAGAGGGAATGATGCAGTCTTTGTTGTATTGGACAGATTCCCCAAAATGGCACATTTTATTCCATGCTATAAAACTAGTGATGACACCCATGTTTCTAACTTGTTTTTCAAAGAAGTTGTTAGATTGCATGGGTTTCCCAAGAGTATTGTTTCTGACAGAGACACCAGATTTGTGGGTCACTTTTGGAGGACACTATGGAAGAAACTTGGTACCAAACTAGGTTTCAGCTCAGCTTATCATCCCCAAACTGATGGAAAAACTGAGGTAGTGAATAGGAGTCTGGGAAATTTGTTTAGAAGTCTTGTAGGAGAGCATCCCAAGAAGTGGGATCATATTTTTCCCTAGGAAGAATATGCATATAATGACTCACCAAATAGGAGCACAGGGCATATTCCATTCCATATTGTTTATGGAATGCACCTTAGAGGAATATCAGAGTTGAGAAATCTGGGAAGGGCAGAACTAAGGAGTTCAGATGGTGAGGAATTTGCTTCCGAAATCCAGGCCATACATGAACAAGTGAAACAAAAACTACAAGGCAGCAACATCAGATACAAAAGCAGAGCAGACTTGAGTAGAAAATAAGTTCATTTTGAAGTAGGAGATCTGGTTTTGGCACATCTGAGAAAGGAGAGGTTCCCAAAGAAGCAGTATAACAAGTTGAAGTTCAAAAAGATTGGGCCATGCAAGATACTTAGAAAGTTTTCTACAAATGCTTATGAGATTGAATTACCTCCTGATGTTGGAATATCTCCCATTTTTAATGTTGCAAATTTGTACAAGTATGAAGATGATGGTGCAGAAGAAAGAGCAGTAGAGAAGGAACATATTGAGTGGAAGGAAAAACTACCTCCAGCACAACCATTGCAACCAGAGAATATATTGGACAAAAGAGTGTTCAAGAGGACCAGAGGAAAAGAGTACTTTCAGTACTTGATCAAATGGAAGGACAAGCCAGAGGAAGATGCCACTTGGATGACTGAAGGAATGTTGCAGAATATAGGCAGATCAGTGGAAGAGCTCATGGATAGGAGCCCATAAAGAAATCTTCCCACGGGAGTTTGATGCAGGGGCATTAGACACTAGCCAGCAATGTAGGAGGTTTTTTCCACATGTTGTGGCTAGGGGAGTTCGAATTCATCGAATTGTAACAGCTAGGTGTCAATACCTCAACTGACTATTTCACTTAGATTAGTTAGAGTCCATAGAAGTCGAATAGGTTTGGATTCAATCTATCTGTCTTGTTTCAGTTAATTGAATAATTGTAATTAGGCTTTTGGTTTTCCTAAATGGTCCTTGCAGAGGAACTGAACAGACAAATGTTTATGTATATAAATGTAATCCCTCGGATGTATATAAAGGGAGAGAGGGAGGAAGAGGAAGAGAGATTTCTGCAATAAAATCTATATGTTAACAATTGTTTCCAGTTAAATGATTTCAAAGCCTATTTGCCATTGGATTGACTCGGACCTTTATCTGTGAAGAGATTGTTTAATTGTGAAGCGATTGAATTCTGTGCATATATAATTACCGAGTTGAACTATCGTGTAGATTCTGCATTCCCCTGTCTATTGATTCCCTCAAATTTGTTCGAACAGGCTCTGTCAAATAGATCTCCACTGATAGAAGAAGTTTGCATAAACCCTGGTCGCTGAACTCTATTTAATGGTAATAGAAATCCTGCTTCATAAAGAAAATTACGTTTGTTTGTTGTTAATTGGAAATTCCTAACCGGGGTTAGAACCTGAGTTAACAAACGAAGAGTACACGAAGGACCGCGCAACCCAGGATGAACCTTGGTTAGTCACTGTTCAAAAACCACGAGTGGATTTACGAAGGCTGATTGCCCATATCGCACCGCTTTTGGTGAGTAAGCGGTATTTTCCGGTTAGGGAGCGATTCCATAGGTTTGTTGACACATGGCGAGGTAGACCCATGGATAACCACCGTTGTTGCGCGCCATCGTGCATTAAAGTTCATATCCGGACGCCGAGCGATATGCGTATATGCTGTCGATCTGGATACTTGCTATCTAACGGTGATCACACGCTGGACTTTCCTGAAGTTTAATAAGAGGTACAACATGTGTATTTCATTGAACTCCGTGATATATATATATATGGGCCCAGAATATATTAAGGTCATTTATTTAAAGAGCGTCGGATATTCATACAAAGTTCCGAAGGGTTAACCATTTGTTATAAGGTTCGGCAGTGGAATATAAAGTTGAGAGAGATATATTTTAAATTTTCAAAGGTTTTCGTTTATGTTTATTTGATAAATAAAATCAAAGAAGTTGGGAAGACCACGTGACAAAGAACCAAGTTAATCAAGAGCATATGCTAACAGAGGGATATTAGTAGACCAGCTCTCCATAGGGGTCCGAATTCAGTTTTGTTGCGTCACTTAACGCCTTCCTCCTATACTCTCTGGGTTACTAACTCAGGTTCGTCCCTCCGTACAGGATTTTCAATTAACAACAAAATAGTCTATTTTTCTTATAAGCGGGTTCCTCCACTTTGACAAAAATCCACCGTTCGATGGAAACCACACTACAGGTGTACTCTTTCACTTACTCGAGGCATACATCAAGATCCAATACATCCTTCAAGGTTTCTTATAGGGTCTATCTCGACAAAGCTAATTCTGACCATTCAAAAGAAAACTACAATCGACAATGGACAAAGGGGCATGCGGATATTATACAGTAACTCAATTCAAAAATTATACACGGAACAGGGTTCAATCGCCTCACATTTAAACAAATTCCTTCACCAATATCAATTCAAATAAATTTGATAATGAACAAGCACCAAAGTTTATTCAATCAGAAGAAATTTCTTAACACACCAGTTCACTGCGGGAAATCTCCTCCCTCAATACATCTAAGGGATACAATTTATATACATTACAATGTGTCTCTTCGGTTCCTTGGTGAGGACCGTTTATCTTCTAACAAAAATTAATTACACTATTCGAATAACTGAACATGAGAGATGGACTGAACTAAACTATTCGACTTCTACTGACTGTAACTGATCTAATGCAACAGACAGCTGAGGTGTTGACACCTTGTTGTTACAATTTCAAGTGATTTTGAACCCTCCTAGCCACAACATGTGGACAAAACCTCCTACATTGCTGGCTAGTGTCTAATGCCCTTGCATCAGACTCCCGAGGGCAATTTTCTTCATGGACTCCTGTCCATAAGCTCTTCCATTGATCTGCCTATCTTCTGCAACATTCCTTTAGTCATCCAAGTGGCATCTTCCTCTAGCTTTTCCTTCCATTTGATTAAGTACTGAAAGTACTCTTGTCCTCTGGTCTTCCTGAACACTCTTTTGTCCAATATATTCTCTATTTGCAATGGTTGTGTTGGAGGTAGCTGCTTTTCCCACTCAATCTATTTTTTATCTGATGGTCCCTCTTCTACACCATCATCTTCATACTTGTACAAATATGCAACATTAAAAATGGGAGATATTCCAACATCAGGAGGCAATTCAATCTCATAAGCATTAGTAGAAAACTTTCTAAGTATCTTGCATAGCCCAATATTTTTAAACTTCAGTTTGTTATACCGCTTCTTCGGGAATCTCTCCTTCCTGAAGTGTGCCAAAACCAGATCTCCTACCTCAAAATGGACTTCTTTTCTACTCAAGTCTGCTCTACCTTTTTATTTGATGTTGCTACCTTGTAGCTGCTGTTTCACTTGCTCATGTATGGCTTGGATCTCTGAAGCAAATTCCTCACCATCAACGCTCCTTAGCTCTGCCTTTCCCATGTTTCTTAACTCTAATATTCCTCTGGGGTGCATTCCATAAACAATATGGAATGGACTCTTCCCCATGCTTATGTTTGGCGAGTCATTATATGCATATTCTGCCTGGGGAAAAATATGGTCCCATTGCTTGGGATGCTCTCCTGCAAGACTTCTCAACAAATTTCCCAGACTCCTATTCACTACCTTAGTTTGTTCATCAATCCGAGGATGATAAGCTGAGCTGAAACTCAGTTTGGCACCAAGTTTATTCCACAATGTCCTCCAAAAATGGCCCACAAATCTGGTGTCTCTGTCAGAAACAATACTCTTGGGTAACCCATGCAACCTAACAACTTCTTTGAAAAAAAAGTTAGCAACATGGGTGGCATCACTAGTTTTATAACATGGAATAAAATGTGCCATTTTAGAAAATATTTCCACTACAACAGAGACTGCATCATTCCCTCTCTGAGTCTTGGGCAATCCTAGAACAAAATCCATACTCACCATGTCCCAAGGCCTGTCTGGAATAGGCAAGGGAGTGTACAATCCTGCATTCTGGCTTCTTCCTTTGGCATAGTGACAAATTTTGCAATTTTTCACAAAATTGTCAACTTCTGCTCTCATCTTGGTCCAATAATAGAAGAGACTCAGCTGCTCATAAGTTTTTTCAGTACCAAAGTGTCCAGAAAGTCCACCACTATGCTTCTCCTTGATCAAATTTTCTCTCATGGAACATTTTGGTACACATAGTTGGTTTCTTCTCAATAGTAAGTCCTCCTGCAAGAAATAATCCAGCCACTGGCTTCTATCTGTTAGAACAGGGTTACAACATGCCTCAAATGCTTCTTTAAAATCTAAATCTGTCTTATACAATTCTTTGAGAAAATCAAATCCTACAACTTCAAAATTAGTTTCTTGAACAAGCATGTGCTTCCTACTCAAAGCATCAGCTACTTTATTTGTGTTAGAAAATTAAATATTACAGAGAAATGAAACACATAAAATATGCGGAAAATACAAGCACACAAAACACATAAAACCAGAGAGACACAAATATACGTGGTTCACCCAGTTTGGGCTACGTCCACCCTGAACAGCCAGTCCTTCCTTTATATTATCCAACAAAAATGAAGAGACAAAACCTATAGCAGATCCGATGTAATATCCTCTGTTCTCTCTCACAGTCTTCCTCTCTGTTTCTCACTCCGAGAATAAACTCATAATACACAGCCACAATACAATGCCCTCATATATACAAGGGGGTTTCCTTCTAGGGAAAAAAGCCCTAATCTAAACATAACTTCTACCGTCAGATCATTTGCTTAATGAACGGCCCAAATTGACTAGAAATTACTATACTTTTACAAGGCAATTTTACATTTATTTTTAGCTTCAAGGGCACTGCCCCCGAAGCCCAGCCAGGGGGGGGGCTCCGAAAAGCGCTGCCGCCCCCCCCTGGACCCCCCATGGCAGCAATTAATTTCAGGCGGCGTTTCCGCCCCTTTTTAAGGTACAGGGGTCCAATGCTATGATACAAAGTAAACAAGATAATCAGGCTCCACACCCAACAATCTCCCACTTCGAGACTGATTGTAGCAACTCCACTGCTGCTTTATTTGCTGGAAAATGACTCCTCTTTGGACCTGGCTGTTGCTCATCTTCATTGTCATCCTTGAAGACCAATTGAAACTGAGCATGTTCTCAGTTTCTTCCTGGTTACAACTTTTGTTAGCATATCTGCAGGATTCTGGCTAGTGTGTATCTTTTCCAGCTTCAACTCTCCATCTTCCAATACTGACCGTATGAAATGGTACTTGAGATGTATGTGTTTAGTCCTGGAATGAAATGCTGAGTTCTTTGCAAGATGAATAGCACTTTTGCTATCACTGTATAGTGTGCCCATATCATGCTTCTTACCCAATTCATCCATAAACCTTTGTAACCAAATCATTTCTTTACTAGCCTCTGTAGCAGCAACATACTCTGCTTTTGTTGTTGAAAGTGCAACAACACTTTGGATTTTTGAAACCCAACTGATAGTTGTTCCACCTACAGTAAATACATATCCTATAGTGCTCCTCCTGTTATCTCTGTCACCTGCCATATCTGCATCAACATATCCCTGTAGAGCAATGTTTGAACCACCAAAGCATAATCCTTGATTTGTGGTACCTCTCAAATATCTGAGAATCCATTTTACTGCCATCCAATGTTCTTTTCCTGGATTGTTCATATACCTGCTTACAACTCCCACTGCATGTGCAATATCAGGCCTTGTGCAGACCATTGCATACATTAAGCTTCCAATTGCTGATGCATATGGAACTTTAGACATATAATCCATGTCTTCTTGGGTCTTTGGGCACATCTCCTTACTAAGTTTGAAATGGCTAGCAAAAGGTGTACTAACTGGTTTTTCATTGTGCATATTAAATCTTTTCAACACCTTTTGTATGTACTCATTCTGAGACAGTGTTAATTTTCAATTTTTCCTATCTCTGGTTATTCTCATACCAAGGATCTGTTTTGCAGCTCCCAAATCCTTCATTGCAAATGAATTTGCCAATTTTCTTTTGAGCACATTTATTTCCTACATGTTAGACCCTGCAACAAGCATGTCATCTACATACAATAACAGTATAATATAGTTGCCATCATTTTGCCTTTTCAGATAAACACAATGATCAGAGTGACATCTAGTATAACCTTGTTCAGACATAAACCTGTCAAATTTTAGATACCACTGCCTTGGGGCCTGTTTTAAGCCATACAAGCTCTTCTTTAACCTACACGCCAATTTTTCTTTCCCTTTTACCTCATATCCTTCTGGTTGCTCCATGTATATCTCTTCCTCCAAATCGCCATGGAGAAATGATGTCTTTACATCTAACTGTTCAAGATGTAAATCTTCCGCTGCTACAAGACTTAAAATAGTTCTGATTGAATTCATTTTAACAACAGGAGAAAATATTTCATCAAAATCAATACCTTTCTTTTGTGCAAATCCCTTCACCACAAGTCTAGCTTTGTACCTCTGTTTTCCTCCATCTTCTTCCTTCAGCCTGTAAACCCATTTATTCTGCAATGTAGTTTTACCTGCAGGCAACCTGACTAAGTCCCAAGTCTGGTTATGCATTAAGGAGTCCATCTCTTCATCCATTGCTAGCTCCCACTTCTTCCTGCTTTCAACCTGCATTGCTTCTTCATAACATTCGAGTTCACCAGAATCAGTCAATAATAAATAATATAATGAAGGAGAGTATCGTTCAGGGGGTCTACTTATCCTGGTAGATCTTCTAACACCACTTTCAGGTGTTTGAGGTGCCTATTGCTATTGTGGTGGTTGCTGCTACTGTGGTTGTTGATTATTATTATTTTCAGGCACCTTTAATTTTTCAGATATCTCATCAAGAACCACGTATTCCTTGCTTTCTTTTTCTTGTTTCTTTTCCTGCAACTGATTCTTATACAAGACCTTTTCATTGAATATTACATCTCTGCTCCTAATGATTTTGTGATTTTCATAATCATATAAGTGATAACCAAAATCATTAGCACCATATCCAATAAAGGTACATTTCTTTGATTTTGCCTCAAGCTTTGTTCTATTTTCTTTATTAATATGGACAAAGGCCTCACAACCAAAAGGCTTTAAAAAGGAGTAGTTTACCTTTTTACCTGTCCATGCTTCCTCTGGAATACCACCATCCAAGGAACTTGAAGGCCCTCTGTTTATTAGATAAACATCAGTATCTACAGCACCTACCCAAAATTTTAAAGGCAATCCTGCATGCAATCTCATACACCTTGCACGCTCCATGATTGTTCTGTTCATCCTTTCTGACACACCATTTTCTTGTGGTGTTCTTGGAACTGTCTTCTCTCTACGAATTCCATGCTCTGAACAGTACCTATCAAACTCTTTGCTGCAATATTCACCTCCATTGTCTGATCTGAGACACTTCAACTTCTTTCCTGTCTCAATATCAACCAAAGCTTTCCATTTCTTGAAAGTATCAAATACATCAGATTTATTATGAATACAATAAATCCATGTTTTTCTAGTTGCATCATCAATAAAAGTAACATAATAATGAGAGCCACCGAGAGATGATACCTAAGCAAGTACCCATACATCTGTATGCACAAGCTCCAATTTTTCGCTCTTCTTTTCTTTCCCAACTCTGAGAAATCTGACTCTCTTATGTTTTCCATAAATGCAATTCTCACAGAAATCCAAATCAACATTCTTCAAACCTGGCAACAAATTTCTTGAGTGAAGAATCTTCATTCCCTTCTCACTCATGTGTCCGAGACTATGATGCCATAATGCTGCATCTGCTCCTTTGGAAGTTAAAGCATTAACAGAGTTAGAAATACCATTGCATAAATACAATGTACCAACCTTTTCACCTTTTGCTATTACCAGCGCTCCTCTGGTGACCTTCCAAGTTTTATCTGTGAAAGTTGTCACACAACCTTCACTGCCTAACTGCGCTATTGAAATCAGATTTTTCTTCAGATCTGGAACATGCCTTACCTCCTTTAGTAGCCATTGGTTTCCATTCTGTTTTTTTACAAGAACTTTACCCATTCCAACAATTTTACAGGGTTTATCATCACCCAAACGAACTTGTCCAAAATCTCCTTGGACATAGTCATGAAAATATTTCTTATCAAGTGTGGCATGGAATGAAGCCCCTGAATCTACAACCCAAGAATCAGTAACATTTTCGAAAGAAAGAATCAAAGCATCTTGTAACACATCACCTGTCACATTTGCTTCATGATTGTTTTCTTGCTGTGTGTCTCCTTCTTTTCCCTTCAGAGATCTACAGTCTTTCTTTAGGTGTCCTTTCTTTCCGCAATTCCAGCACACTATTCCTGATCTGGACTTGGATCTGCCTTTCCTTGATTTACTGCGATATCCCAAGCTCTTTCCTCTTTCCATTCTTCTTCCCCTAGACTCTGCACTCAAAGCATTACCTGATGTCTCACCGAAGCTTTTCTGTTGCATTTCCTCGCTAAGGATAGCACCAACAACATCATCAAACTTTAAAGTACTAGATCCAGAGACAGAGTTACTAATGGCCATTACTAAACCATTCCAACTCTCTGGCAATGAGCACAAGAATAAAAGAGCTCTAACTTCATCATCAAAGTTTACCCCTACAGAACTTAGCTGACTGGTAACTGTATTAAATTCATTTAAATGGTCTGCAACAGATCCACCTTCCGACATCTTCATATTAAATAGTCGTTTCATAAGAAATACCTTGTTTGAGGCCGAGGGCTTTTCATACAATTTCACCAACGTCTGCATCAAACCCTCTGTTGTTGTTTCCTTGAAATATTGAAGGCGGCGACGTCGCAAGACACAACCATCTTGTTTCGAGTGCCTTTCTATCGAGAATGTTCCATTACGCATCTGTCATGGTCGCCCGCCTTCTTTGTTTTCCGCTCAATGGTAGGTACGGATCTTTCGATACGGATAATCTTCTCTGCATCTTCCACGATGCAAAGTTTTGGCCGTTAAATTTCTCGACCCTAAACTTGCCATCGTCCGCCATTGCTCCCACTCGAACCCGGGATCCCTTTTTTTCTGTAGAGTTTATCGGTAAAATATACCTTCGGCTGCGATACCGGTGTTAGAAAATTAAATATATTCTGAAAATGAAACACATAAAATATGCGGAAAATACAAGCACACAAAACACATAAAACTAGAGAGACACAGATATACGTGGTTCACCCAGTTTGGGCTACATCCACCCCGAACATCCAGTCCTTCCTTTATATTATCCAACAAAAATGAAGAGACAAAACCTACAACAGATCCACTGTAATATCCTCTGTTTCTCGCTCCGAGAATACACTCATAATACACAACCATAATACAATACCCTAATATATACAAGGGGGTTGCTTTCTAGGGAAAAAAACCCTAATCTAAACATAACTTCTACCGTCAGATCATTTGCCTAATGAACGTCCCAGATTGACTAGAAATTACTATACTTTTACAAGGAAATTTTACATCTATTTTTAGCTTCGAGGCCGCTGCCCCCAAACCCCCGCCAGGGGGGGGGGCTCTGAAAAGCGCTGCCACCCCCCTGGAGCCCCCACGACATCGATTAATTTCAGGCGGCGTTTCCGCCCCCTTTTAAGGTACAGGGTCCAATGCTGTGATACAAAGTAAACAAGATAATCAGGCTCCACACCCAACAATTTTCTTGGCCACTTATATGTTTCAAAACAAAGTTAAAACCTTGGATATACTCAACCCATTTGGCATGCTTATGATTCAACTTGGGCTGCTGTACAATGTAATGCAAAGCATGATTATCAGAGTATAACACAAATTATTTGGATATCAAATAATGCCTCCACTTTTTCAGTGCCTGAACAATTGCATAGAATTCCTTCTCATAAGAGGAATAATTCCTTCTGATGTCATTCATCTTTTCACTGAAACAGGCTACAGGCCTATCATCCTGACTCAGCACAGCTCCAATGGATTCTCCACTGACATCACACTTCACTTGAAATGGTTTAGTAAAATCAGGCAGAATCAAAACAGGCTTTTCAATTATCTTTTGCTTCAAAAGTTTAAAGTTTATTTTTTCTTCAGCAGTCCATTTAAATGGTTGTTTGCTCTTTTTTATTGTCTCAATGATGGGTGCATTAATCTTGTTGAAGTTTCTTATAAATTTCCTATAAAAACTGGCAAGTCGATGGAAACTTCTTACCTCAAAAACATTTCTAGGTGAAGGCCACTCCACATTTTCCTTAACGTTTTCTGGGTCCATCTTCAATCCTTCTGCAGAAACAAAAAATCCCAAATACACCAACTCTTCCTTCATGAATGAGCATTTCTTTAATTTTATCAGTCGTTTCTCTTGGTGTAGCTTCTTCAAGACATAATTAAGATGCCTTAAATGTTCTTCTTTGGTTTTGCTAAAAACTAATATATCATCCAGATACACTATCACAAATTTACCAATGAATTCCTTCAATACTTCATTCATAAGTCTCATAAAAGTGTTAAGTGCATTTGACAACCCAAAAGGCATTACCATCCATTCATACAGTCCTTCATTTGTTTTAAAGGCAATTTTCCACTCATCACCCTCTCTTATTCTGATATGATGATATCCACTTTTTAAATCTATCTTTGAAAAATATTTAGCACCACTCAAAATATCCTTTAAATCTTCAACTCTGGGCAAAGGGAATCTATACCTAATTGTTATCTTATTGATTTCCCTGGAATCAGTACACATCTTCCAGCCTCCATCTTTCTTTGGGCTCAATACTGCTGGTACTGCACATGGACTCAAACTTTCTTTGATCAGTCCCTTGTCCACCAATTCCTGTACTTGTCTCCTGATTTTCTCATTTTCTGTGCGAGTCATTTTGTAGGCTGCCTTATTTGGCAGATTTGAACCAGGGATAAAATCTATCTGATGGCTGATCTTTCTCACAAGTGACAACTCATCAGGTAAATCATCCACAACAATGTCACAATAATTGTCTAACATTTCTTGGACTTCTATTGGCAAATCAGAAATGTTTGTAGAAGTAAGAACTACCTTAGGTTTGAAAAGTAAAGCAAAACTTACCTCTTCCTCTTCTATCTGCTGTAGATATTCCTTTCCGCTCAGTAAGAAGGTCTTTGGATCAACCACTCTCCTTGATGGCTCTCCTTCTTCCATGGATATCAATGTATGATGTAACCCATCCTTGAAGAACTTGTAAGTGTTGTTCTTGCCATCATGCACTGCTGCTCTATAAAACTACCAAGGTCTACCCAGCAGTATGTGACACACATCCATGGGCATCACATCACACACGACTTTGTCTTTGTAGCTGCCCATTTTCAGCTCTATCTCACACTATTATTTTACAATCAGTTGGTTCCCTTTATGCAGCCAAGACACCCTGTAGGGAGTTGGATGCTCCCTTGTCTTCAGCCTCAATTTCTCTATCACCTTAGTGGAAACCAGATTGTCTGTGCTACCACTATCAATGACTAGCCGATAGCACTTCCCTTGGACTTTGCATATGCTCCTAAACAAAGTCTTCCTTTGTGCAGGTTTAGTAACCTCTTTGGCTTGTTTCAATTGGACCTTATTTACCACCAAGGACTCTCCCCTCTCTGGTAGAATTTCTTCTTCAATTGCTGCCTTTTCTTCAACCTGGGCAACAAGAGAATTTCTTGGGCCAGCACCCACATTCTCTGGGCACTCATAGTGCTTGTGTCCCACTTTATAACATCTATAGCACCTCAGTTCTCTACCTCTGCCTCTACCTCCTCTTCCTCTGTAATAACCCCTTCTGCCTCTTGCATCACCCTCTGTAGATGCATTCTGAGTTGAGCTACTGTTAGCTCCATCCATTGGTGTAGTAGGCTTTCCTCTACCACCCTGACTTCCCTTTCCATGGAAAGTACGTCTCTTTTTGGCAGACTGCTTCCTTAGGAGTTTCTCCTCTGCTTTCAAGGCCATATGATATGCCTCTTCAACTGTCTTAGGAGACAGAAGACCAATCTCATCTTGGATCTCTAGCTTGAGACCATTCACATATTTGGCAGTCTTCTCTGGTGTGTCCTAAAATTACCCAGCTCTTATGTTTACTCTATAGAATTCTTCTGTGTATTCCTTTACTATCAGCAACCTCTGTCTCAGGTTCTGCATTTCCTAAACAATGTTAGGTGATAATCACTAGGCAAGAATTTAAATTTTAACTTAGCCATCATTCTGGTCCAGCTCTAGATATGTTGTTTGCCAACTCTCCTTCATTCTGCTTGCACTCCATCCCACCAAAGTGCAGCATGTCCATTCAGCTTTGTTACTGCAAACTTGACCTTCTTATCTTTGCTCATTTCTTCATATTCAAAGCACTTGTTCATTTCATTAATCCAGTCCTCCTGCAAAACTTGATACTTCAATCTTGGGCTTAACTGCAGACCCCAGAACAGTTCTGAGGAGCCTCATGTCAGGAGGAATCTCAACAATTTCTCCAGCTTCTTCTATCTCAGGTTCACTAATGTCTTTAGGATCTCTGAGTTGTATTCACTCCATGGCATCCATTTTGGCCTCGAACCTCTGCAATATCCCCAACACCTATGCATTGGCAACAGATCCGCCTCTCCTTCTGCCAGCACCTCTACCAACTTGGATTGCCATGTTAATTCTTTGCAAAAACAACTCAAAAACAACTCTGATACCACAATTGACAGCAAAAAAACTGAATTCTCCCCCCTAAGGAGAGGTGGCCTCTAATGTAGCTCTGTCAGCATTTTTCTTCGAATTAACTCGGTAGGTGCCACGTAGTCTCCTTCTGTTTCTCTTTGATTTTATTCATCAATTTCAGAGAAATTGATAAATAAACGCATTCAGTAAACCTTGAGAAATTTATGTCTTCCCGAACTTTAATTATCTCGCCGGCCCTTATACTAAGGTCGTCACCCTTTAATATTTCATATCAATAAACCGACACTTTTTAACTAAATACCCTCAGGCCTCGAGCCCACCAAACGATGCGGATTTAACATTTTGTAAGAGCCATACCTTGGCTTATCTTCCGTGCACATTTACGTGCGATCGCCACTCGATGGCCCGTCCCCAGATCGGACGATGTGTATCAATATTACACTGAGTCTTCAGTCAAAGGTTAACGTGCAATGGGGGCAGTTTTTGGGGTCTCGCCTTGTGCCACGTGTCAGCTTCTCTATGGAATTGTTGTGATTTCTTGAATACCGCTCGTCTCGCAAAGGTGGTGCGATCAAAACCGCTTCCAGCTTTTGAACAATGATTGACCGCTGCTTAACGCCTTCCTCCTATACTCTCCCGGTTACTAACTCAGGTTCGTCCCTCGATATAGGATTTTCAATTAACAACAAAGCAGTCTATTTTTATTATAAGTGGGTTTCTCCACTTCGACCAAAATCCACCGTTCGATGGAAACCACACTACAGGTGTACTCTTTCACTTACTCGAGGCATACATCAAGATCCAATATATCCTTCAAGGTTTCTTACAGGGTCTATCTCGACAGAGCTAATTGCAACCATTCAAAAGAAATCTACAATCGACAATGGACAGAGGGGCATGCGGAGATTATACAGTAACTCAATTCAACAATTATACACGGAACAAGGTTCAATCGCCTCACAATTAAACAAATTCCTTCACAAATATCAATTCAAAGCAATTTGATAATCAAAAAGCACCAAAGTTTATTCAATTGGAAGCAATTTCTTGACACACCAGTTCACTGTGGGAAATATCCTCCCTCAATACATCCGAGGGATACAATTTATATACATTACAATGTGTCTCTTTGGTTCCTCAGTGAGGACCGTTTATCTTCTAACAAAACTTAATTACACTATTCGAATAACTGAACATGACAGATGGACTAAACTAAACTATTCGACTTCTACTGACTGTAACTAATCTAATGCAACAGACAGCTAAGGTGTTGACACCTTGCTGTTACAATTTCAAGTGATTTTGAACCCTCCTAGCCACAACATGTGGACAAAACCTCCTACATTGCTGGCTAGTGTCTAATGCCCCTGCATCAACTTATGTAGATAGGTTCTTTTTATAAAGACTTTCTTAACTTTAAGAAACTTAATAATTAGTGTTTAATTCTAATGAGCGACTTGAATTTTTCCATAGGGAATGTTAAAATGTAAAGAAATGCGACACAAATGGATTCTTCATTACTTCTAAAAATTTAGATAAGAGAGATATTTTTTAGGTGATACTGGTTAAATTAGTAGCCCTTGAGAAAAGAGAAATGGGCTCACATGATTATGGAGACAGTAGACACGTTTTTAGTGTTAGAAGGTTTGTTGAATGATAGATGAGAGTCGAGCAATGGGTTGGCTTTCGAGGTGTCTTTAGACTATTTGCTAATTATACACGGCCCCATTTGGAGAATGGAGAATTGAGCTCACATGACTATGGAAACACCAGCCACGTTTTTAGTGTTAGAAGGTTTATTGAATGGTAGATGAGAGTCAAGCAATGGGTTGGCTCTCGAGAGACTTTAGACGATTTCACTTTACACTATTGGCTCTGGAGGTGACTTCACACTATTTGCCAATCATATTATGTCGGAGATGGATGAGGGGATGAAAATTAGCCTCCTTCCTTCAAATTTAATGGTCGGTGGATGGAGGATAAGTACTTTGTAAGGCAGGCGAGTGAACATGGATCACCTTTGAGAGGGAGAATAGGGAATCGACAACTATCCAATTTACTGCCAACCTTACAAGTCAGTGCTAGAAAAGAGACCCAGGAGTGGGAGTGAATCACTCGAGTTAGAAGGTAGGGTAGAGGGGTTATATCTGTGGGATCTGGCTGGTCTCCATAAGAGACAATTTAGTCATCAGTCCACTAATTATAAGAAAAATCTCAAAAGAAAGATCTCAAGACCAAGACCGTTTAGATGGAAAGTTCAAATAATCACACACATATAAGCTTCTATTCATATATCGTTTTACATGCATATTTACTCAGCTGCTCTTGGTGGTTTTTTTTTTCCTTTCACACACTACAATGACCCAGTCACAAACCTCGGCCACACTTACTAATTATGAAATTATGATAAGTTATCCAGCTAACTCAAACTCCATTTCTAATATTAAGCTCAACTTAAGTGAACTCAGCTCTTCATACATTGTATACACACCGGAGTAATTTACTATTTCTACCAAAATGTCTATTCGGAAGGCCTCATAAAATTGAAAAAACAAAATCCTGTGTATATGAAAAAGTTGCATATCTTTCCGCATAAAGTTGTAATGTGACACTCAAGTATCATATCTGTTTTTGTCCATTCCGTGATAAAAAGGGAAAACACAAAACTCAGTACAGGCTATATGATAAGTAATGATTTAACGATTTTACATCTTGTCATGCCGATCTTCGTTTTTCTTTTCCTTTCTGCGTGCCATGTTATCAACAGTTCCGGATGATAGTCATAACCTTTACATCTGTCCCGTCAGGGAATATGAAGGCCGCTGCATAATATATTCACTTTTATCTTCATTGTGCTTCGCCTTTTCTCTGCAAACTTCTGGAATGGATCTTCACAGTTGAAACTTCAATATATTCTGGTCTGTGGCCATCAAATCGAACTTACATCAACATTGTCTACTGGCACAGTACTTGAATCCAATCCCCGGAATCGAGTCCTCTTGTCGGTAGAAAAACAGCAAAACCCTAGTACCGTTCGGTTCTTTCTATGGAATGGCGAACATTATTTCCAATCAATGGAAATATTCAAACCTCTTCGTTATGGGTGTATGGGCTTCAAATCCTATGCAAACCCGTGATGAAGATAAATTTAGTGCTTCAACGACGAAAAAGAAAATGGCGGTTTTCAAAACCAAAAAGGAAAAAGAAAAAACCAAATGGGTTACGCTGGGTGTACCGTTGCATGATACATTTATACTAAAACAGCCATGTTTCAATTGTTGTATCCGTAGAAAATAGGAAGTGGGTTATCATATACACGCGAGTTTTTATTTTCTTCCTCTAATAAAAATTTATAACAATTTAATTCAGTTAGACAGTTAATATGTGAAAATAAACTAAATAGAAAATTTTTCTGATTAATCATTAGGAAAATAAACTTTTAAATCTTTTATTTTTCAAATTACTCGTAAATAATAAAGATTTATAATCTAAATATTATAAATATAATATTTATAATAGTGGATTCAAATCAAATGTTTAGATTTATGTGTAATGTATTTATATTCTTTTAATTGTTTTTATTATATTTTAGGATAATGATTAGTTTAATTATAGATAATTTTATATTTTTTAAGTGAATAGTAATCATAGTTTTTATTTATAGAATAGTTTTCACAATATAAATAATTCAAATATTCACATAGTAATTATGTTTTTTTTTAATTTTTTAATTAAATTGATTAATTAAATAAATGTTTTATTAACAAGTGTCATATGAATGAGTTATGTTATTTTGGGCAAGTAGATTAATATACCATGTTATTGTAACAAAGTCTATTTACAGATCTTGTTCTATTATTTTCAAATGTATGTGTTTAATTTATATAATAATTCTTTTATAATAATAAAAATCTGATGAATTTGTTCAAAATCTGTGATACTGATTTTTAAAAACTATAAGGTTTAAGTTGTTGATCTATTTAGTGTGTTAGTAGTTAGACTACCCCTTATAATAATAATTATAATGATATATTTTAGTTAGTTTTATGAATTTTTTATTTTTTATTTTTTTTATTCGATGAGGTGGGTTGTTATAACACTCATCACAGATTCATTTCCCTTCCCCGATCCCAGTGATGTATCTAGACATGTTGATGAAGATGGAGTAAAAAAAAAGTGAAAAGCGAGAAAAATGAAAGGTACTACCAAACTTACATAAAAAATATAAGTGACATGTATTATGAATTAAGTGCTTTGACGATTGTTGTGGATGAGTCCTATTAGCATTTATATTGATTAATTAAAAAATATTTTATATGTATAAGTGTCATATGAAGTGAGTTATAGCTTTTTGGGAATGTGGTCTTAATAAGCCATGGTATTGGCCCATGGTATATGAACAAACCCTAATTATAGTTTCAGAATTTCTCTAACATGGAGCGAATCTCCATGACTAAAAATCCTGTTTCATATCTTTTTTAAATTTATATAGGCTTAGATCATATTTCAATTTTTTCAATAATTAATAATAATAGTACCGTAATCATATAAAATAATATATTTATTTAATTAGTTTATAAATTTTTTTAATTCTAGTAATAAAAAATTATCATAAATTAAGTGTTTTTATGTTTATTATTTATTAATGTTTATCAATTTTAATAAACATATAATTTAAATAGCTAATTAATTATTAAACCAAAGTGATACCCAAATTGGAAGTTGGACAATGTTCTAAAATAATGTGAATATGATTTTGATTAAACATTTAATTTATATAACTAATTAATTATTTGTCACACCTATAGACTTAAACAAAAATTACCTAAAAATAAATAAAAAAATTACCTAAATTAAACTTGGCACATATTGTAATATCATCTAAGTTCTTAACCATAAGTTGTTATTACAACACATTCTCTAATCACATAATCCTAAACCCATCTTATAATAACATGATTCATAAATACAATTTATATGCATTAACGTCATATTATTATAATAATATGCTTCCTCTATATGAATAATGTATAGACTTACCTTCGGTTCCCTTTACATTAGGAGTCCTATTATTACATACCTCCTTCGCATTAAACAATCAAACAAATCAGCGTTAAAGTATATATATCATTCACTCCAAACTTTCGAAGTATATGCTTATCATATCCGGAAGTACTACGACCGAATATCGTTCCCGGTACATATGAACAAAACCTTGATTTCTCAGTACAATGGTTTTCATGTGATATTTAATACAATTAGTATGATATTTCCATTCGTTCTACACACAATTATTACTATGTGATTGGAATGTGATTCGGTTATAATTCTTCAAAGGACATCTAGCTTTTTTATTACTATGGTTGTACAACTGTTAAAATCTTGGGTTGTAAATCTCTCATCCATTGATGTGTGTAACCCTAGATCCAACAGATCTAAGGGTCTCTAGAGTAGTTAGGGTAACTACTCACCTGAGCGCGAACACTTAAGTCTCATTCCTTCACCGCGCTGGCTGTCATTCCGCTCTGCAATTTCTTGATTTGTTCAGCTCTGGCATTCATGTGGTTATGAGGGTACTGGCTTATGAAAGTTAAAGGCCATCTGCCATGCCACATCTTCGATACTCGACATAGGTAAACAACCTTCTCGCTACATGCCGTTGTTTATTTACTACAGAAAGGGTCATGTTGTTGGAAACTGGATCAGTTGAGCTAGTCTCTCTGGTCTATTGTTGGTCTCTGTATATATTTAGCCCATCACATTGGGTTTTAGGTTGCTCTATGTAGAAACATAGATCTCGTTTTTTCACCGCTGACAGTGAGCGTATTTCTCTTGCTCCCGTGGAGGGTTTCACTGTGCTCAACCTCAGTAGGCGTGTGTTCGGATTTACAAAGATATGCAAACAGATTAGAGCTCTGTATCGTGAAGAACCCTCAGGTAATATTGCTTCAAAACTGCCATGCACATTCTCATTTTATTCCCAATTTGATTATGCTTCGGTAATTTTGTGTTTTCATTTAATCGACTCACGGTGTAATTTTCTTCTATTTCAGGTATGGGTTACAGATTACTCCGCCAGAGAGAGAGCTCGACTCTCGTTTCCATTCCTCCATCGAGCTTACAGGTAAATTCTGACTAATTTCTTTAGTCCATAATTTATGTGCAAAAGTCTGTAATTCCTATGGTCGACTGAGGGAAAATCCACTGTGTGCACAGGGTGCCTCAAGAATTCGACACCACCAACATGATGCTCGTTTGAAGTTCTGATGTTTATATTAATAGAGTCTCATGGTTAGTGTTTATCTCTACCCGTGCATCTAGCGATAGTTTGTCTGTAGTAGTTGTTTTATTTGATTATGAGGGTTTTGTATACCTAGGCTCTTTAGCCCTTTTACCGAATTCTTTCAATGAAGACTTGAGATTACTTATTTCAGGATTGTATGTAATTCTGAGTTTTTCAAAGATTTTCAGGTGAAATTGAGAACCTTCCTGTGGGTACTTTTCTCATCGATTTTTTTATACATTTTTTAACTACGGGTTCTCGAAATTCCTATTGTATAATACTAGATCTTCATTATGGAATTTTTAAATGTCATTACATAAAGTTTAATATAGTTACATACAGTTGTCTTCTATGTCAACATGCATACTTTATGTTGTGAATTCTATTACTTTTCTATGTATTTTGAAGACATTTACATTACAGGAACTGCTATAATAATTATTCTAATTCATTTTTTCTTCTATAATAGGTTATAGAATAGTGATGAATGCAACAATGTCTCGGCCTGGGGACTGTGACCCTTGCCTTGTATTTACAAGGCTCGGGGCTAAACCCCAATGCCCTTTCAGTTACAGGAAATTTTCCTCTTTACAGTGTTCTACTACATGCAATTATTTATGAATTATTTTGAAGGGGTATGGAAAGATTAACTATTTATCCTATTTTGGAAAGTGATATGGAATTTACAGTATAATTATTTTAATAGAATATGTCCTTTTATCACTTAACTAATGAATTTTCCTATACTAGGTCTTTAAGATTATTGCCCATCATAACTCACTCATGCTTTATAAATCACAATTTCTATGTTACAGTTTTTAAGTAAACATTATCCTAGCATACACTATCAGGATACTCATATTCATTATCATTAATATAGTGAGGAAACTAAATCTATATTTTTAATTCTCGAATCAGTCCTAGTCTGTCAAGCATAGAGAAACATAAATCAGATATTCGTTTTATACTTATCTAAATGTATGTCTTGTTAACTAATGGTCCACCCAACCATGAGAGAGGAAATGCCATCCTCTTCTCCCCCCATGCTCCTTACTAGAGCCTTATGCAGCATACATTGTTAGTGATAAGGTAGGCCTCGGGATTTCCAAATCCAATCTACACTTCTCAGGGTCTAGAGCTTCACTGGAAAACTTGCCAACTCTGGACATCTACTAATCAACTTGCAATCGTTTAACCCTTAGCTTCCTTCTAAACATAACCTTTTCCCCCCTTTAGGATTTTCAATATATCCTTTTGTGGGAAATTAACTGTGAGAACTATCTCTATTTTTACTATGGGATCTTGGAAACAATTACCATTCAGTTAATTTCTTTTACTCCATAAAATCATCTATATTTTATTTTATTATAATTAAATTCAAATCCTACTAACAAATATCATATTTGTTAGCCAGTTCAATTAAAAAAAAAATAATGTATCATAAAGTCTGTCATCTTAATTCATAAAACATGGTGTTACATCTACCCCCTCTAAGGAAAACACCATCCTCGATGTTATTTAATTTTTCGAAAACAGTTTCAGATATGCTTCCTGCATGACACTTGTATCCTCCGAGGTAGCCTCCTCTTGGCTAAAGTGATTCCACTGCACCTTAAATTAGGGGATGAATCGCCTCTAGAGTGTTATTTCTCTCTGACAGAGAATACGCTGAGGCTCTACCAGAAACTCACCATTCAGTTCTAACTTCATTAGCACAGATGAACTTTAATTAGTTCCAAAAACAACCTTTCATAGTACCAAATCATAATGCAATCAAGACTTACATGTATATTTTTCCAACGTATCATATCTTTAGGGTCATGTATGTATTGTTTCAGTAGTGATACATGGAACACATTATATGCCAAAATATGACTAGGTAGTGCAAGTTGGTAAGCTATCGGCCCGATCCGTTCCAAAATTTGGAATGGTCCGTAATACTGGGGGGCCAATTTAGCACAAGAACTTCACTTAAAGGTGCTCCCCTTTGATTTAATTCTTACATACATGTGGGCACCCACCGCAAACTCCCTAAAAGTCATTTTTTGATCTGCATATACTTTTTGTCGGTCATGGGCTACTCTCAGGTTTTGTCTAATCTTCCTTTCCAGACTCTCCATTTCTTCAGTCATATCAGGTCCAAGCATCATTTTAGTTTGCGGACTACTCCAATTGATAGGGGTCTGGCACTGTCTAGCATTCAATGAGTCAAAATGACTCATTCTGAGAGACTCTTGATACCCATTGTTATATGAAAATTCCAGTAAATGCAAGTACTCTTCCCACTTTCCAGGCTATTGCATTACGTACATGCACAACATATCCTCCAGAATTTGGTTTACCCTCTCTATTTTCCCATCCATTTGAGGGTGATACGTATTACTAAATTGAATTTGTGTTCCTATCCTAGTAAACAATGGCTTCCAGAAGGAAGATGTAAATTTTACATCTCGATCTGATATAACGACTCTTGGAATACCATGTAGTCTAAAAATTTCTTTCATGAAGATATCCGCAATTTGTATTGTTTTATATGTGGACTTAACATGTATGAAATGATCTACCTTGTTAAGTCTATCTACCACGACCATGATTGGGTCATTGTTCTTCTTTTTTCGGCAACCTAGTAATAAAGTGAAGGGATATGACTTCCCACTTCCAGTCAGGCATAGGAATAGGATAAAGCAACCTGACTAGGTGCTGATGTTCTACCTTGACTTGTTGGCACTCCAAGAATTTGGTTAAGTACTCTGCAATATCTTTACGCATTCCCAGCCATAAATAGTATTTTCTAATTGTTGTTAACATTTTCTGATATCCAGGGTGTCCTACATAGGAAATCCTATGATATTTGTCCAGGATCAGCTTTTTCAGTATTATTTTATTTGGAATAAATATTTTTTTCTGGTATACTAGGAGTTGTTTTCATTAAACTCATATTCTGATTGTTTTTCCTCTTTGTTGCCATCTCTTTCTTGCTTCTATAAGAATTGATACTCAGGGTCCATTATTGCTGCCTCAATAATCTATTGATGGAACCTAGATTCCACCATGTTGAAATAGAGTTCATAGATGCCATGCAATTTTCTGCTCAAGGCATCAGTGACACAGTTCTCCTTCCCTTTTACATGTTTAATATCAAAATCAAATTCACTTAGGAATTCATTCCATCTTTCCTGGTGAGCATTCAAATCAGCTTGCTTAAAAGAGCTAGTTAAAATTCTATGGTCTAATCTTAATAAAAATATTTTCCCGAGTCAATAATGTCTCCACACCCGAAAGGCATGCACTACTTCTGTTAGCTGTAAATCATATGCATAATACCTTTGTTCATGATCCTTCAGCTTCCTGGATTCGTATGCAATGACTTTACTCTCTTGAGTCAAAACTGCTCCATCTCCTTTGCAGGCATCAGTGCATACCTCAAAATCCTTGCTTGGATCTTCCACTTTCAGTACTAGTGCAGTGGTTAATAATTCCTTCAAATTTTCAAAACTGTTTTGGAATTATTAGGTCCATTTATAGATTTTTCCTTTCCATTGTAGGGAGGTAATGGGAAAATATATTTTAGAGAAGTTATTGATGAAGCATTGATAATAACCATCCAATCCCATAAACGAACGTATGTCCACCACATTCTTAGGAACTTTCCACTCCATTATCCTCTTTATCTTTTCTGGGTCTACTGAAATCCCTTCAGCTGATATCACATGTCCGAGATACTGAATCTACTCTTTGTAAAAATCACATTTGCTAATTTGGCATATAGTTGATGTTCTCGCAACATATTCAACACTACACGTAAATGTTGCTTGTGTTCCTGCATATTTTTAGAGTAGATCAATATATCATCTATAAATATCAAAAAAAAATTATCCAAGAATGGGAAAACTATTCCATGCATCAAGCTCATTAATGTTGCTGGTGTGTTAATTGACCTGAATGGAAACACCACGAATTCATAATGCCCTTATCGGGTATGAAATGTTGTTTTTGATATATCCTCATCCTTAATTCTTATTTCGTGATATCCTGATCTTAAATCAATATTTGAAAATACTATGGCCCCCTTTACTTGGTAAAACAAGTCATCTATGTGTGGCAATGGATACTTGTTTTTGACAGTCAACTTATTAACCTGTCGGTAATCCATGCACATAGGCATAGTCCCATCCTTCTTCTTAACCAACAACACTAGTGCTCCCCAAAGAGACACACTTGGTCGAATATATCCTTTATCCATTAACTCTTGCAACTACATTTTTAATTTTGTCAACTCAGGTACACTCATTTTTTAAGGTTCTCTTGACACAGGTGCTACCCCATGTACCAAATCTATTGTGAAATCAATATCTTGCCTTGGTGGGAGTCCTGGAATACTCTCCGGAAACAAATCCAGAAATTCCTGTATAACAGGAATATTTTCCAACATGAGGGTTTCATCTATGGACTTTGAGAAACCCACCTGAATTGCATAAAGCTGACATTATTTTCTAATGCATTTACTCAACTGATATGTGGTAATGGGCGTAACTGAAGTGGTTGCTTAATTCCTTGAAACTCTTGTCGGGTAACTTCTTCATATTTAAGGTAGATAACTTTATCTTCACAATCCATTCACAACCAATGTATTTCTAACCAGTCCATACCCAATAAAATATCATATGAAACCAAAGGTAATATGTTCAACTCTATACTTATGTGTTGATCTCCGATGTCCAGTTCACAATTTGGGGCTTTGGCATTAACTCTCCTTTTGGCCCTCGTAGCCAATTGAGCCAACCATGGATTCTTAAATTTATGATTTTGCAATTTACAATTTTCTAGTATAAGGGGGTTTATATAGCTCAAACTGGCACCAAGGTCAACCAAAATGGAAACACATTGAGTTTGAAGCTTACCTTCCAGTTTAATCATGGTTGGCTAAAAATCAGATTCTCTATCTTCTAAAGCATCATTGATCCTGGGTATCTTGTGCGCCACATCTTCCACTATAGATGCCTCTTTCTGTTTAGGTGCCACTTTGTTTCACCCTTGATGAGGAAAATTCTTGAAATAATGTGCTTCGCCACATCCCCAACATTGTAATGGGGGTTTTTGTGGTTGTCCAAGGTCGAGCCTACTAGAAGCCCCTATATGACATTCTTCAGCTGCCCATCTAGGTTTCTGCTGATTTCTCCCACTTTGTTTATTTTCTTGGTTTCTCACATTGTTTTTATAATTTCCCAATTTTTTATTTTTAAAACTTGAGGGGCCCTTCTATCGTTTCTTAGGTGCCCAATTTTTACCCATTCCCCCCTTAGCGTTAGACTGCTGATAGCACATTCTTGCTTTCCTTATCACTTCATAGATGGTTTTCGGGTTCACAAACTCGATTCTTTCCTTCATGTGAGCAGGCAGGCTGCTCAAGAACCATTCTACCTTTGCTTTTTCATCTCTTAATTATGGTACATATCTTAATAGAGAGGTAAATTTTGTGATGAATTCATCCATAAACATTTTCCATAACTTCAGATCAAGAAAATCTCATGATTTATCATCATAAAATCATTCAATCAAGTACTTATATTTAAGATATTGCTGAAACTCATCCCATGTCATGTTCTAGTCTTTGATTCCACATACATTTTTACCTCCTCCGACCATAAATATGTAGCCTTTTCTCTCAATTGGTAGATAGCTAGGCGAGCTTTGAGTTTGTTTTTGTATTCATAAACTTGGAAGTACTTATTCATATTTATTATCTAGGCCTCCACCATCTCCTTAGCTTCTCCATCGAATGTAGGGGTTTTGATTTTTGAAATTCCCCTTGTAACTCCAATTTTTGTTTCTTCAACTCTTGCTAATTTGATATATTACCAGATTCGAATTCGGTATAAGTCCTACTCTTGTTACTCCATTGAGTTCGACTCAGCTCTAGGTTATCATGTACTTGCTATTGTTTCTCACCTTCTCCGTGGGTGTCCCTTTCCATACTAGGCTGTGTAGTGTGATGGTTCTGCTTATCCGAGACGCTCTTTAGTATATTTTCTTGTTCTCTCATGAACTTATCATTATCATTTCGAACTCGAGTCATCTCTATCTGAAGTTTATGTACCATATCTAACAATATATTTTCTGGCGTTTTTTCTCCTCCAGTATCCTACTGGTTTATTGGTGTTGGTTTACACTTAATTACACCCACATTTCTGGGCTGACTTTAGGATTGGGCAACGAATGGGTTTCCCATGTATTTCTGGGTGTTTGATGACTAGTCCCTCTCCTCATTGCAACTTCTGGTTAGCGTTTTTGTCATTGTGCATAGTTTTCAAAACAAGCACAAATTGAAAACATCCATGTTATCACATTGGCCTATCTGGCCCCAGCGTGTAAACTTTGGTCTAATACCACTTGTCACAACTATAGACTTAAACAAAAATTACCAAAAATTTAAAAAATTACCTAAGTTAAAATTGGCACATCTTGTAATATCATCTAAGTTCATAACCATAAGTTATCATTACAACACATTTTCTAATCACGTAATCGTAAACCCATCTTATAATAACATGATTCATAAATAAAATTTATATGCATTAACTTCATGTTATTATAATAATCTGCTTCCTATATATGAATAATGTATAGACTTACCTTTGGTTCCCTTTACATTAGGAATCCTATTATTTCATACCTCCTTCACATTATACAATCAAACAAATCAGCATTAAAGTATATATATATATATATATCTTTCACTCCAAACTTTGGAATTATATCCTTATAATATCCGAAAGTACCACGACTCAATATCATTCCCGGTACATATGATCAGAACCTTGATTTCTTATTATACTGGTTTTCCTGTGATATTTAATATGATTATTAGGAGATTTCCATTTGGTCTGCAGACAATTATTACTATGCGATTGGAATGTGATTTGGTTTTAATTCTTCAAAGGACACCTGGCTCTTTTATTACTGTGGTTGTACAACTGTTAAAATCTTGGTTTGGAAAAATCTTGTCCACTGATGTGTGTAACTCTAGATCCAATGGATCTAAGGGTCTCTGGAGTAGTTAGAGTAACTACTCACCTGAGAGTGAACACTCAGTCCCATTCCTTCGTCGTGTTGGCTATTTTTCTGCTCTAAAATCTCTTGATTTGTTTGGCTCTGGCATTCCTGTGGGTATTAGGGTACTGGATTATGAAAGTTAAAGGCCATATGCCATACCCGACATAGGTAAAAAAAATTCTCGCTCCATGTCCTTGCTTAATTACTACATAAAGGGTCATCTCACTTGAAACTTGCTTAATTGAGTTAGTCTCTGTGGTCTATGGTTGATCTCTGTATATATTTAGCCTTTCACAATGGGTTTTAGGTTGTTCTAATTCCAAACTTAGGTCTGGTGCTTTCACCACTGACAACGAGCGTATTTATCTTGCTTTTGTGGAGGCTTTTACTATGCTCGGCCTCGCTAGGTGTGTGTTCGGATTTACAAAGATATGTGAACATAGAAGAGCTCTGTATCATGAAGAACCCTCAGGTAATATTGATTCATTACTTCCATTTACAATATATCAGTTTATTATCAAGTTGTTTATGCGTCAGTAATATTGTGTTTTCATGTAATCGACTCACAGTGTAATTTTATTTTACTTCAGCTATGGGTTACATATTACTCCGCTAGAGAGAGAGAGCTTGGATCTCATTCCATTCCTCTGCTGATCTTACAGGTAAGTCCCGATAATTTATCTAGTCCAGCATTTATGTGCACAAGTCTATAATTCCTATGGTCGAGTGAGGTAAAATCCCCTATGTGCATAGGTTGCCTAAAGTATTTAACAGTGCCAGCATGATGTTCATTCGAAGTTCCAACATTTATATTAATAGAGTCTCATGGTTAATGCTTATGTCTACCCACACATCTAGCGATGGTTTGTCTGTATTAGTTGTTTTGTTTGATTATGAGGGTTTTGTATACCTAGGCTCTTTAGCCCTTATACCCAATTCTTTCCATGAACACATGAGATTACTTATTTTGGGATTGTATGTAATTTTGAGTTTTTCGAAGATTTTCAAGTTTAATTGAGAACCTTGTTGTGGGTACTTTTCTCATTGATTTTGTTATACAAGTTTTATCTACGGGTTCTCCAAATTCCTGTTGTATACTGTTAGATCTTTGTTATGTAAGTTTTAAATCTCATTACATAAAGTTTACTGTAGTTACATATATTTTTCTTCTATCTCTACATGCATACTTTATGTTGTGAATTCTGTTACTGTGCTAAGTATTCTGAAGACATTTCTGTTACAGGAACTGCTATAATAATCCTTCTAATTCATTTTTTCTTTTTTAATAGGTTAAATAATAGTGACTAATGCAACCATGTATTAGCTTGGGGACCGTGACCCTTGCATTGTATTTAAAGGGATCGAGGCTAAACCCCGGTGCCCTTTCAGTTACAAAAAATTTCATCTTTACATTTATGTTCTACTGCATGCAATTATTTATGAATTCTTTTAAAGGGGTTTGGACATAAAATATTTATCCTATTTTGGAAAGAGATATGGAATTTAAAGTATAATTCTTTTAATAGAATATTTCCTTTTATCACTTAACTCATGAATTTTCGTGTTCTGGGTCTTTAATTTTATTCCCCATAATAACTCATTCATGCTTTATAAATCACAATTTCTATGTTACATTTTTTAAGTAAACATTTTCCCAGCATACACTATTAGGATACTAATATTCATTCTCAATAATACAGTGAGGATACTAAAACTATATTTTCAATTCTTGAATTAGTCCTAGTCTATCAGGCATAGAGAAACAAAAATAAGATATTCATTTTATATTTATCTCAATTTTTTTCTTGTTAACTTATGGTCCACCCAACCATGAGAGATGCAATCACGTCCTCTGCTCCCCCCATGCTCCTTCCTAGAGCCTTATGCAGTAGACAGTGTTAGTGAGAAGATAGGCCTCAGGATTTCCAAATCCAGTATATACTTCTGAGTGTCTAGAGCTCCACTGGAAAACCTACTAGCTCTAGACAACTCCTAATCAAATTGCAGTTGTTTAACCCTTAGCTTCCTTCTGAGCAGAACTTTTTTCTGTCTTCAGGATTTTCATTATATCATTTTCTAGGATCTTGGAAACAATTACCATTCAGTTAATTTCTTTTACTCCATAAAATCATCCATATTTTCTTTTATTATAATTAAATTCAAATCCTACTAACAAATATCATATTTATTAGTGAATTTAATAATAAAAGAATATTGATGTATGATAAAGTCTATCATCTTACTTAATTCCTAAAACGAGGTGTTACATTATTAAACCAAATGATACCCAAATTTGAAGTTGGACAATGTTCTAAATAATGTGAATATGATTTTGATTAAAATTTATTAAACTCAAGTTGATTTCTTCCAAAGTGAAAAGCGAAATAGAAGACCATTTACAATTTTCAAAATAATAATTTTTGTTATGCAAAAAGTTTAATAGAAATATTTTGGAGATCAGCTTAGAGTGAGAAAATCAAATTAACCCAATAATAAAATTAAATATTGTAAATTCTCTTTCTAATTAATCAAAATGTTTGCAATAAATCCTAACTTCATAATATTTTAGAAACGGAGTTGTTTCATATGGAGTTTGAATCTTGATTTGACCACTTTTTACGTACCGCACGAGATGTAAAGGAAAGAGTTGGTTGATATGATGGACATTGAGTTAACTTCTTATAATAATAAGGGTGTCAAATTTTCTCGACCAATGTGATAAATATAATTATGTTATATATGGTTCTATTTTGGAAAATGGAGTTCATAATAATGTACATTAAGTTTTATTATTAATTAAGATTTTTTTATAAAACAAAAAGTTATAATTTGTAGGAATATTTATTTTGCTTAATTTTACATCACGTGTGAAAAGTTTTATAAGATTTTTATTTCTTATGTGATGTAGATTAATCAAGATATATTTAAAGATTTAAGAAAGTAATAGTTAATATAGAATTATTGTAATGATTCAAATGTGATGTTAGGAGATTTTTTCCAACTTATATAGAAGAGATGAGACGCTGTTTTATCTTGTGGTATCATGTTTTGTTAAACATTTTGACTATGTCATATTACATAAAAATAAAAAAAATTAAATTAAAAAATAGAAAAAAATTATACTTGTAATTATTAATAAAACATTTTGAGCAGGTCAAATAAATAATAAAATAAAAAAATTAATAATTATATCATGAGGAGTTCTTATCCAAGTATGGTAAAGATGTGTAACCTAATGTAATTTATATTTAGACTCACTTAAAATAAAATATAAATAAATAATTGATCTCCATAGTAGAGATGATGTAAATTAATATAATATAATTTAAACATTTTAAGTTGGTAGAAATATAATAAAATAAAAAATACACATGGTATTCAGGGGTGGTATTCATGTGAAATATAAAGAGAAATTAAACTAGATGAATTTTTATAACACTTACATATGCTTTCCTCCTCGTAGGGCTGAGCATGATATTCAACTCCATCCAAACGTGGGAGTTGAGCTAACTGAAAGGTATTGTTAAAAATTCATCCATAAATAAGATACATTCAAATTCATCTCATTCTACATACATTTATTTTCTTCACAAAGAATATTTATTTCCATTAAAGTATGTAGTCATGGCATACATGAAGCTCAATTTTCAATAAAATAGATGACATATTATAAAACATGTATTTTACTTAGTACTAAAGTTTTAAATATTAAGATTTATTTTCTTAATATTATATTATTGTGAGCTTCACAAACTATTTTCTCAAGTGTTATATTTTAATGAATTTTATAAATTAGCATAGATCCATTTAAACTTTTTTTTCCACTCAAAAAAGAGGTTTGCACCTCTACATATATGATGTCTCTAGGATCTCCAACCCAGTATGGAAGAGACAATGTAATTCCTTCTGCGAGAGACTCTCCAACCCACTGAAGTGATGTTGTAATGCCTTCTGCGATCTTATCCTTGCTCAAGAGAATCCTTCCCGTAAATCACATTTTCACATTTTAATTTTTCCTGTAGTCATGTTTCCAACAACTAAGTGTGGTTCATCATGAGACTGTAGTGTTAAACATGTTGAATCAGTCAAATAACATAAAAATAAAATAAAATATAAAAACTTTTCAACTAGTATAGAAGAGATGCTCTAATTTTTAACATTTTGAGTGAGTCAAAATAAATAAAAATTAAATTAAATTAAAATCTAATAAAAGAAATCAAATTATATTAAATTAAAAAATTAATATTTATAGTTATTAATAAAACATTTCTATTAAAGTAAAATAGTCCATTTATCCATACTAAAAATTTTGGGTCATTGTTTTCACAGCCCATGGTCTTTTCCCATGGTATAATTTTCTAATCTGACTCATGTGGTAGTCTATAAATTGGTGAAAGTGGTGAGTCAATAAATCGAAGGATTTGTGAGCACACTACAAATATTAAACTTGGAAGGTCTCACTCCTCTGCCTTAGCAGGACATGCACAAAATATTAACCATCACATCTGCATCGAATATGTTAGTATGAATCTTAATTCCAAGTATACAAAAAAATATCACTTTCGCTGCGCATAAAAAACATCCATAAAAATAGAAATGACTGCTAATATCTTCAGATCTGCAGTTAGGTGATCAAGATAAATGCTGCAAAAATCTATATCTATGCATTAGAAGACATTAAACAGTATAAAAAACAAGATTTACTCCATGTATCCAATAAACAAGACAAGAATATATCAAATGAATTTTCTATTAATGGCACCTGGGAGGAAAACACAAGAGGGTGTTCCCAGTTCTCCTCAATGGGATGGGTTCTTGTAAGTCCTCAGCGCTTCAGATTTAGAATTCCTCTTTCTTGATGGTGTAGAAAACCCAGGAAAAAATGGAAAAGTATGGCTATCATGGTGGATCAATAACCAAACCAAGAGTTGAGATCCAGAGTGATCTTTAGGCAAAAAAAAGGTGACAAATGAATGGGAAAAGCCTTCTATTTATAACAAAATATTGAATTATTCTAGATATTGGTACATAATTAAAATATTATTAACCAAATCAAGATCCAACTTTTATGGAATATTTTATTATATTTGTTGGAGGGAAAATGAATTTGACTTGAGTCAGATCCCCTTATTTGTAAATAATAAATAAATAAATGATTTATTTAATTATTTAAGGGATATTTAGCCATATTTAACAAAGAATATTATTTGAGTAGTGTTTAAATAGTTATTCTTAGAAAATAATAAGATAAATAATGATTTATCTAATTAATTTCCTTGTTTTGGGTTAAATATAACTAGGAATCTTAATTAAACTGTTTTTTAACTAATTATTCCTTAAGGAAAATCAAATAAATATGGATTTATTTAATGTTTCCCCATGGGGTTTCCTGTTTACACCATAAATAGCTTAATAAAGGTTTTTTTACTAAGTTATTTTCATAGTGAATGCAATTATACTTGGGGTAAAACTAGTCTTACATGGTGTACTTGGGTCCATCTAATACCAATGGGTTAGATGACCAAAAAAATGGTGTAACAGATTGTCCCCCAGCATGTGAGCATTAGGAGCTAATCATATGACCAAAGTACATTGTAAGAACTCAATCACTAGACGTCAAAGGGGAAGTCAAAGAGAGAGTAATGAAAGGTAGACCAAAGTGCTGAAAGAACTAGATGTTGAGGAGGCAACTTGCAGGTGTGACAAGTATTTTTGATGAGTGAGTTCCTACTATAGGCAGCAGGGTAGGTATACCTATGCCCGCTGAGGAGATAGTACAAATAATAAGCCGTTCAGAAAACCACGGGACGAAATAATATACGATATGCTAGCATAAACATGAGCCAGATAAATAACATGATAATGAATCCCACATACATATTGTTCCTGGGGCAACAGCCAGGACTTGTACAATAATATCTTAGTACATGGGATATAAATGCAACCCAGGTGCCCGTGAACACAGGAAAGGGCTCTAAAAATCTGACTGATACATTCAAACAAAAAGGCATTGTAAGCGGATAAGGTCGACATCATCAAATTTATGGAGCTGCATTGAAAGCTGTAATGAAGAGGTCATCCAAGTGTGTGAGGGGCTACCTGTAGGGCCACCCCCTCATGAGGGCTGAAACATCTCACACACACCCGGAAATCATCGATGTCAGCTGCTGCATCACTGAACCATAGAGTATACCGATCTTGATCATGCTGAAGGGAACTGGAACTGAGAACCAATCAATTGAAAGGGAAATAAGGAGTCCCTTTGCCTTATCCGGGGCACCGAGCAAGAGAGGAAGCTAGAACCAACGTACACCGCCCTCTAGACCTGTCTTTCAGAATGAATGAGTTGATGTCAAGAGAAGGAGGTCTGCCATAGGTGAGGTAATAAGGGATCCTCAACTAAGGCATGAGAGACAATAGTAGAGCGGCTGACAGACTGACACCAATGATGATAATAAAATGGGGGGGAATAAGTTGCGAATGGACGACTTCCCTTGTTAGAGCATATAGGGCATGAATGACTTGGCAACAACTGACACATCATTATGAGCGATAGGAGATAGTGGGACTGAAGGCCATAATGTGTGACACGAGAGAGGGACCAAATAATGAAGGATGGAGGACTATAGCGGGATGTGAAGGGACTCGGGATAGACTCCATGAAAGAAATGATGACTCAACTCGGATGCTCTAAACAAGGGGGACTTGATGGTGCTGCCACACAGGAAAAGGGGCCAATGGGACCATAAAAGCATGAGTACAAGATGGTAAATCACGACGAAAGTCGACACAGGCGTGGAAAAGTATGGAGGAAACATGGTGCCCTCGGTACGAGTGTTGCAAGTGAAGAAATTTGATTTTGAGGAAGGGTGAAGAGGCGATTCTTGGACAAAATCTGTCCTGGTGAAGTATCAAATCACAAAAAGCTAATGGATCCCCATTTGAGGGCTTGGTGAGATATTTCCAATGGTAAATATGGTTCGTCAAACTGAGCTACGGTTTTGTCATAGTAAGAAAAATAAAAATCGGGGGTTTTCTTTTAATATGGAATTTTCCTTCCAGTTTCACTCATTTTCTGGTGGAGTTGTGGTGAATGTCGTGAGGAGAGGAGGCCTTAAATCTTGCAGAGGTTGTAGCAGATAAACCGACCGTTGGAATTTAAGATTCGACAGTTGTAGGTAAGATGCCTAATCCTACTCTTTCATTTTCTTGGGTTGAAAGCTCAGCTTAGGTACCCAAAGCTCATGAACATGTCAGGTTGCACTTTCTTGGGGTTTGTTTTACGACTTGGGTAGTAGGTACTAGGCAGAAAACTGCTACCTATCCTAGGGAATGACTTGGAAAGTGGGATCTGTCAGAGAAAGGGGGTTTTAGTGCTGTTATGGGCTGAGATCCTGTATTTTAGGGTTGAGGGGCATGGGTGCCCCTAGGGATGTTATGGACATGCCGAAATGTATTTAGAAAAAGGGAAATATAAACACATTTTAATGATGTGGTTTGCCATTTCTTTTCAGGTATGGTTATGCAGTTTGAGAAAGGAAATAGACGATTACCAATGTCTTTTGGTACTGCATATATGAATCAAATAGACTTTAAGTTTCTGGGTCGGCATACATGGTGTTACTATCCCAAAGATATGATTTGGGGATAATGAACTGATGTTCTCCCAAAAAACCCATAGGTTGGTCAACCACAATGTCTATGAGACTAGGTTGCTGATGAAATATGAAGGAATGATCAGGGGTATCATCCCTAGAGCGATATTGAAGTGATATGGGACTCTAGAGGTCCTTCTAAATGTGGAAGAATAATGGGACTAGAGTCGACACGACTACATTCACTAGGAGAGTGGTGGAGAATTGTTTCTCCTAGTCTCTCAAATATGGGTGCCCCCTTACCAAAACATTGGGTGTCAATGTAATGGCCACAAGGTGCATGTGGTTCAAATGCATGAGTTAAATGTAAGAGGGGATAGATAAAGTCAAGAGTGGTGGCTACTTCCATAATGTCGTCATCATAATAGAAGATGGGGTGACTGATGGAAGAAAGACCCCCTGATGTGGTGAAGCTACCTTAATCCTCATCATGAGAGGAGAGGTTTTCATGTGCATCGTCACAAGGGGTGACAGAAGAGTAAGCAGACAGAGGATAAATCGATTTTGAGACTATGGGGCGTGCTAAAGGGAGGTTAGGTGAAACATCAGGGGAGGTCTCATCAGGGACTTCAGACCAAGGCCCCATTATCTCGACATCATAAGGGGGAATTTCAATGGGAGCATTTGTGTTCTCTGGTGTTGCCGAAGCAAGATGCAAATATAAGAGAGCGGTTGAGTCATGGCACTCGGCCTCAAATTGGCATAAGGCTTCTAAAGAGGAGCGATACTCTTCTAGGCGAGGAAAAAAGTGAGTATAGTGGCCATAGAAGTCACACAAAGCACAAGGGTGATTTGTGCGCAATGGTTTGAGTTTCGGGATGTAATCGGGTATAGCAACATATACCTCTGGGATATCAGATTTTGCAAATGTCTCATTGACCATGGACTTGAGGTGAGGCAACTCTAGACAAGTATGAGTGGCGTGGCTGATAAAATCACACAAAGCACACTGGATGGTATGCTTTGGAGGTCGAGAAGGGGCAGGGTTTGTCAAGGTAGCCATGTCCTTTGATTCCCCCTTATGAGCTTTGCCCTTCCTACATGAAGCGGTTGGAATGGGAGGTGGTTCCTGTTGAGGTGAATGAGGCACTGTTGCAGCAAGAGAAGTCATAGGGACTGGTTGAACTGGGGTCAAAACAAAATAATCTTTAGGTTGACCAAGCGGGGTAGCGGCTAGAGGATTGAGGTACCAGATGAGAATCCCAAGTGTCGGGTTAGGAAGAGAGAGGATGGCCATAACAGGTACTATGTACACTCCTGGTGAGGGAGCTAGGAATGGTATCTGGCCAGAGGGGTAATGACCAGGCGGGACGACTCCAAGATGGTTAAGGCCTAGAGAAAGCGTTCTAGGAGGATAAAGGTGCTCATGAGTCCCAGCTGAAAGTAAAGGGACATGAGAAGAAGGTTTAGAAGGCTGATTAGAGGACATCATGAAAATATGGTAGTCGGGGGAACCATATAAAATAGGTTGAGTGGCCACCTGTCCTTCAAGTGGTTGGGTAGCCACAAATCCTTGTTGAGGGAAAGGATCAGTAAACACATTCGGTTGACTAGGTGTAGGACTGCGAGGAACGGAAGGGATGGCTTGCTGTCCACTCAATGTTTCTTGAGACTCCCATAGCTATCTCATCTATGGAAGAAGAGGACAATCATGCATATAATGACCATAAACACCACAACAATAACATGCCTTGTTTGTACAAAGAGGCCTATCCTACTTGGGCTGAGTGCCTTGTTGCTGGTTTGTAGTTTTAGGACAATTACCTTGATTAGGTCCAGAATTACTAGGGGCAGCTTGATTTTGAGTGCCTTTCCTTTTCCCTTTTGAGGGAGGAGGATTAGTCGTGCCTTGCTGTGCATACATCTATCCCTGAGGGTGTGGTGGTTGCTGTTACGGGGGTTGAGAAGGAAAGGGAGGAGGAGGTGCTAATGCTGGAGGATCTCGAGCACTAGACTATGGATATGGATGAAAGGGAGGTTGGGTAGCAGTGTGATAAACAGGAGGTTGTGCAAAAAGGGGAGGCATGCTGTATCCTAGATACGTGATACCGGGAGGGGGGAAATTGTAGGAGGTGTTGGCCCCTCCTTGAGGAAAACCATAGCCCATGGGAGGTCGAGCATACAACTTAAAAAGAGCTCAAATGATACCGTCGATGGCGTGAGATGTCCCCGGTGCGTTGGCACCACCGGGTCTAGGAAAATCAGGTAGAATGCTATAAACATAACCCGACTGAGCGTAGATCAGGTCATGTTTTAACGCAATTTGGAGAGCGGCTTCTTCGGTTTGAGGAAAGTGCAATGTGATGTCTTTCTCGATAGGCGGCAAGAGAGTCCTAAGTAACCAGTCCATGTAGACATAGTCCTCGAAGGTAGGGGCTTGACATATGCTTCTTCTTCTCCGGCATTCCTAAACATGGTTGGATAGGTGGGTCGCAGACGATTGCCGAAAATAGGTCAAGAGCTCGATACTGGTGTCGTAACGAAGGGGAAGCTGGAAATAAGACATAAAGGCACGGGAAAGAGTCGCAAAGGTTGTATGAGAGGAAGGGGCCTAATAAACATAACACTTAGAAGCTTCACCGGTAAGCGTTCATTGGAAAAATTGAAGACAGACAGAGTCATCGGTAATGGAATTAGAAGAACACCACATGTGGAAAGATCAAACGTGATTTGAAGGATCTTGTCCAGCAAGACCTTCAAACTTTGGGATGTCTGAAGGGAGATTTTTTGGCATAGCAGGCCAACTAGCATCATGGTGTATGGGTCATTTATCAACTGGTCAAAGCCGGGAAGGCTAAGGCCTGCCATGAAAGGGAGCAAGGGTGCAGCGAGGGTAGTGTCCATTGCGGTCCCACTAGTGGTATTCCCGATGGGAGGGTCGGGGTTACCACCAGTATTAGGTCCTGCACCAGACATACTGAAGGTGTCAGGGGGAGAACCGAAGGTGGAATGAGAAGGAAAACCCAAAGGACCAGAAAAACAGTCGGTGTGAAGACTCGGTGAAGGGCTAAACCGAACCCTACGTGGAGGAGTGAGTTGTCCTACCGGAAACTAAGGATGAAGGCCAAGAAGTCTCCAGGATAAATGCCTTGGTGGCGCAATGGTGTCGACACAAACACGGCACAAAGGAAAAAGAGACCGACAAGGGTAGGGAGGTGCAAGATCAACTGATTACAGTTTCAAAACAAGGGCAGAGAGGTGCAGGATCAGTTGATTTCAATGTTTTAGAGTCTTTCCTTGGCGGTGTTAACCAAGCCCTTTTTCACTTAGGGTGTGTGTGTAAAAGTGTGTAAATTTTTAATTTTTAAACCCAGACGTTTATAGAGAAAAAGAAAAAGTGTTGCTGTATAGCTATAAATAAACCTGGAAATGACAATGTATAGGGCTGTAAAAACAGAAACTAAACAGCTAATAATGCAATAATCTAAACCCAAGGAGGCGGGTCTCTCAACAACTAGTCTATAGGTGAGTAAAAAACTAATTAAAACACAATAAAAAGGCTAATAGATCTAAGGTCAAGAGGGATAGGGATCTAGAAGACAAAATCTACTGGAAAGTGGTGCAGAAAGAACAACAGATCAGAGGAAAATTGTTGTAAAAAGAAGTGGAAAAAGGCTATCTCCAGGAGGGAAATGGAGTGAACACTAAAGGAAAACCCAAAAAAATCTAAATGAGGAGATTTGGATGGATAACAAGCTGATCTGAAGTGGATGTGAAGGTGAGGTATCAAATCTGAAAAAATGACCGAAGACTCTGAAATTTCAGACAACCTGCAACAACAAAAACTCTTCCACGAAAAGTGGAGAGTACTAAAGCCCTAGGGGGCTAGGTTCCCACTTAGTCGAGAAAAACAAAACAAGTACAGCTCCAAAATGGCTAGAGACAGAGGTCATAGAACCCTGAACAGAGGCACAGAAAAACCCAGAAAACTTCCAGGAAAATCCCTGCAAAAAGTCCAGGTCACAGTTTCTGACCTGTTTTCAGTAGAGGTCACACTTTTTGCCTATAAAGTGCACCCTGGAGGTCCAGGTTGCAGGTTTTGGGCTGAAAAGTGTGACCTTCACTTCTGGCACTCTCGGCGCCAGATTTCAGAAAAAAATTTCATCTCATCTACGACTGATGTCTGTCACCTACGCAATAGGTCCGAAAACACACGGAAGTCATAATTTTAATCATTTTATGGTTTTATAGGTTAAAAAAAACATCAAGAAGAGAAAAAACAAGGAGCTGAAGAGAAAATCTAGGTTTTGAAGCAACTGGATATGCAAGGATCAAAAAAACGATAGTGGTCATAATCGTAAACCTGTGTGGAGTCGCCAGTTGTTAGTAACAATCTTAATTCCAAGTGTACGAAAAAACACCACTTTAGCTGCGCATAACAAATAGCCCTAATAGCAAAAATGACTGCTAATGTCTTCAGATTTGCAGTTAGGTGATCAAGATAAATGCTGCAAAAATCTAGATCTATGCATTAGAAGACATTAAATAGTAGAAAAAAAAATATTTACTCCATGTATCCAATAGACAAGACAAGAATATATCAAATGAATTTTGTATTAATGGCACCTACGAGGAAAACACAAGAGGGTTTTCTCGTTTCTTCTCAATGGGATGGGTTCTTGTAAGTCCTCATCACTTCAGATTTAGAATTCCTCTCTCTTGATGGTGTAGAAAACCCAGACAAAAATGGAAAAGTATGGCTATGATGGTGGATCAATAGCCAGACCAAGATTTGAGTTCCAGAGCGATCTTTATGCAACAAAAGGTGACAAATGAATGGGAAAACCCTTCTATTTATAATAAAATATTGAGTTAGTCTAGATATTGGTACATAATTAAAATATTATTAACCAAATCAAGATCCAACTTTTATGGAATATTTTATTATATTTGTTGGAGGGAAAAGGAATTTGACTTGAGTTAGATCCCCTTATTTGTAAACAATAAATAAATAAATGATTTATTTATCATTTTAAGGATGTGGTTAAATAATAATCAAAGAAGATAATGATTTATTTAATTATTTAAGGGAGATTTAGTCATATTTAACAAAGAATATTATTTGAGTAATGTTTAAATAATTATTCTTAGGAAATAATAAGATAAATAATGATTTATCTAATTAATTTCCTTGTATTGGGTTAAACATAACTAGGAATCTTAATTAAACTACTCTTTAACTAATTATTCCTTGAGGAAAATCAAACAAATATGGATTTATTTAATGTTTCCCCATGGGGTTTCCTGTTTATACCATAAATAGCTTAATAAAGGTGGTTTTACTAAGTTATTTTCATAGTGAATGCAATTATACTTGGGGTAAAATTGGTCTTACATGGTGTACTTGGGTCCATCTAATACCAATGGGTTAGATGACCAAAAAATGGTGTAATAGAAGAGGCTAAGTTCATTGCTTTGGTTAACCATTTTCATCACCTTAAGTTAAGAGAGGATTTAAAAAATGAAACAAGACTCATCAATCTTAACATTTAGGTTTGTTTCTTTTAATTAATTTTCAGTCCCGTCCTCTTTCTTTCTTTACATTCTACTTTTTTAATAATTTTATTTCATTTTTATTTTCATTTTAAAGAATTTTATGAATTAATTTTTTTATTGTGAGATTCAAATATTATAGACTATGAACCATACGAATAAATAATTTTAATATTTTTAAAATAATTTTTAAAATAAATAAATGTATTAAAATTAAATTAAAATTAAAATTTAATAAAAAATAAGAAAAAAAAATTAATTGATAACCATTAATTTTTCTTGGTAGTCAAACTAGTATTTAGGTTCAAATGGCTAGTTTTCTCTTCTCTACATCTATTTAAGCTTTAAGGAAACCTAACAACTAGTTTGCCCTTCTCTACATATATTTAAAATTAATGATTATCATTAGGTTCCAATGGATAGTTTGCTCTTCTCTACATCTATTTAAGTTTAATGACTAGACCAGATCTCTTATCTCGTCATGAAGATGAACCACACTGGTTGGTTCAAAATACGTGGGCAAAATTTTGTCTCATGTGATTATTACCGAAAGATCTTTGTAAAATAAGTATGGATCACAGAACCCAAAATTCAAATAAAAAATAAAATTATTAATTAAAATAAAATAGTCAATTATTTAATTTAAATAAAATATTTAATTTGACTGACAGTTTTCCCAACTCATGGTTTTTTCATATGGTATTCTTCTCTAATGTAGCCTATTTAAATGCATAATGTTATATTAAATTACACACATAAAAATAACGAATTATCAATTTGTTGTGCCAAATTGGAATCTTTTTTGTGTGAGAGTTATATAGACATAGAAGATTCATAGAGAAATTCAAGGATTAGAATCTTGAGTTATCAATCTCACAAGTGGCTATTATTGGTAAAGGCAAGACAATTTTCATAATAATTTCTTAATTTAAAAATAAAAGAAAAAGAAGAGTTATTTTCTCTTTATCTAATTTCATTGATTTTGATTTATGTATCTAGAGCATTCTCTCGAAAAAATTAGGCTTTACATTTGTATAATTATTATTGTCTCTAGAGTGTTTTGTAGGAAACCCCATATTTTTGTAAATAAAAGAAAAATCTCAGATTTCATCCCTATCAACACCGATTATGATGATCTCCCATCCAAATAAATGAATAGTAAAGGTCTATTCTTTGTTCTTTATAATTTTTTTATCTAATTTAATCTCTAAGATATTAATAAATTAACATTGGTAAATTTAATAATTTTTTTTTATTTTGATATTAAAATTAATGAAGAGTTTAAAAACTAATAACGTGACATGGGAATAGGAAGTGTTTGATAATTTAGTGATATTTGATCATAAATGACTCAATTCATTTTATTATTAGAATAATAATTATTTTATTAATATTATATAAAATTCCTCATTATTAAATGGTGCTTACAATCATAACATGATCTTACGTGCACATAAGGAAGTCATATTGTTCGAGAGATAATTGTAAGTGATACATGATTGAATCCTAGAAATTGTTTCTCTTGCTGGATTTGAAAGTGGATATGATTCTACAATTTCTTGGGATCCAACATAGAACCCTATTTCCCTTATCTATATGTTTTATAGGGTCTTTTTCCTACTATGAGTGTTCTGAAAGGGGGAAGTAGTTACCCTTCTTTTAGGATTATTCTATCTAGATTTTTTGCAGTATTTTCCAAGGGAGAGAAGACTGGAGAAAATTCCAAAGAAATGTCAATTTTAGGAGAAAAATGGCAAGCTGGTCTTCAAGGAAGATGTATACCTAGAGCTCCTCAAAACCCAAGTTTGTAATGAAATCTCAATGCTTGGAGGATCATTGTAGAAGGCTGAAATATCATGCATTTATTGGAAAATTTATAGGATTTCAGCCTATAGAAAAGAAACTGGAACATTGGATACTACAGAAACAAGAATAGAAGGGAGAAATTGATGTGATATTAGGACCCAAGGGTATTTTGACTATAATTTTTCCAATTTAGAAGACAAAGCACAGATTTTTGAAGGGGGGAAATTATTTTTACAATAATGTGGGGTTGTATATTAGGCACTGGAAATAATTTTTCAAGCTTTATAAAGAGGAATTCATGCGTGCACCTATTTAGGTAACATTGTACTCCCTACTAGTTGGTTTATGGATCCCATAATTACTAGAATCGATTGGTAATGTACTATGTATTTTTGTAAAAGTATCAAAAGTAACTAAAAATGGTCAGAATATGTTATATTCTTGTCTATTCATATATATGAATATATCCTAACCCTTTTCGGAGTCAATAAATATATATTAACAAGGGGAAACCTAGTCCCAAATTAATTATGAGCATGTTCCTTTTCAATACCTCCTCTGTCATGAACATGGCCAAATTTTAGAGATTTCAAAAATTAGAAGAAGGAACCAAAATGTGTGGGATCAATAGAAAATAATTTTTTCATGAAAGTGACCCATCACAAAAGAAATCCTTGGCCGCACAATACCACAAATCAGCACACACTTCAAGGGAAAAATGTCTTTCCAGCCCTAACAGTTATGAAAGAGGACCATAGATTGGAAATACCAAATGAAGTTAAAATGATGCAACAAACCTATAATGTGAAGGAAATGAAACAACCGGCGAAGAGTAAGACTCTAGAGGATGAAGAGGGGTTACTGATAAAATCGATGCTATTGAACTCTTGGATATTGAGGAGGTTGCTCAGTTAACATGACATAATTACGATTATTTTTCCAAGGAATAAATAACTTTACTGGACCTCCTGAATGAATGGGTGGAGAGATATTTGGTGAATTTTTCTGAAGAGAAATGAGAGCACTATGCGTAGGCTCTATTTGAATGGAAAAACCAAACATACAATCAATATTTGAAGGAATCAGGAATACATTGTATAAAAGAGTTTAGAGGGAAAGGTAAAGATATTTTAGTTAAATAATTAGTTAAAGAAGTGACAAAAAGGGGAAGGAGAAATATAAAGGATTCATTGCAAGAAGTGGGAGGTGTTATAGTGAAATTTGGTCCAGCTATGGTGCTCCTGAATGATTTTCATAGAGTTCGAAAATATTATCAATGAAAGTCGACACATGAAATATTGGAGGCCTTAATATAAAAGGAAAGAAAAGCTATGTATGAGATTATATTAAAAAATAAAAACTAATAGTTATGAATTTACTAGAAACCAAGATAGTATGTGATAAACTGGAAAAGAAAAATGATTTTGTTGGAAGGGTTTCCAATTCAGGGCCCTTGATGCTAAAGGTAGCTTTGAGGGATTGGTTACCTTATGGAACCCTTGGGAGGATATTTTTCAAAACTGGGTGGCATTCTCAAGAGTATTAACTATTATTTTCATATATGTGGGTACAAATGACCTGGTTTTTTTAACAATAGTGTATGGACCTCGAGTATAAATAGAAAAGAGAAAAATCTTAAATCACATTTTGCTTCATAGGAGGCATTTCTGTGACCAATTATGGATTTTATGACAAAGTTTTAATATCATAATGTAAAAATCAGATAGAAAAGGAAGCCTATGCTACCTTGCGTGAGTCTCTAAAACTTTTAATAGCTTTATTGGGTAACTGAATCTAGTAGATATACCTATATTCAATGCAAAATTTACCTGGAATAACAGAAGGGGTGAACGTCATAAAATAGAGAGTCACCAAGACCTAATTTTCTTTTAACGACGAAAGTTATCCACTTAGACATATTCATACAAGAAATGATCTTGAATTTTTTAGGTTAGGACCACTAGCTTCTTAGACATGAAATAGATTTAAAGGAAACTCCAAAAATCGACTATTTCTCCTCGAAAGATTTTGGTTGTGGGATCCAAATTTTATAGAGAAAGTTAAAGTTTTGTCGTAGGAATGTTCGATGAAGGGTAACACTAGGATTCATTCCTTTCAACTGAAGTTGCATGCTTTAAAAAAGAAAATAGAAAATTGGAACAAATAAGATTTTGGAAATATTTTTGAAGAGAAACTCCGGTTGGAAGAAAAGATACAAGAAATGCAGTAATATATGATTCTAGAGGGGAGAACTATGAAGCTATTTTTGGAGGAAGGGCTTACAGTACACCAACTATGAACCTATTTTTGGAGGAAGAGCTTACAATACACCATCTTAAGAAGTGATAATAGAAAGAAGAATTCATATGGAAAAATAAATCTAGCGTATAATGGCTATATGATATGTATATGAAATTTTGTTGGGGTACGTGAAAATTTGCAAGTGATTCAACTAGTGTTTTAAGCCTCTTTTATCTAATTATTAAACACATAAACATGGAATTTAAACTAAATTTTTGAAAAACAAATATAAGAAAATATCACTATAATATTAAATAGACAAAACTAATTGATGAAGGAGTTCACCCCTCCTCAACTACCTCTCCTGTTCTAGCTTCCAATGGTCGAACCTCTTTCATTATGCTAAAAAACGGTGTTTGCATACATTTATAGTGCTCAAATATTTTTAATACCTACTCAAAAAAACTTAAGGGCTATCAAAAACCCTTGTCTAATACCTTTATGCTCCCAAAAAGGATAAAACTAAAGAAGTCATGGTCCTTCCAAGTTTTCAAGCAATTTGTCCCAGAATTTCGCCCTCTTGCAAACTGCCCCACAATTTTGCCCCAGAAAGCACTAACACAAAAACATTTCCTCCAACATCCGATTTTGTTGGATGGTTTAAATACCCAATAATGCCTTAAAAAGAAATTTTAAACCATATAAGTCATTGCTGGATATTGTTAAAATTAATTTGGTCAAGTTGGGATTAAGTCCTTACCCTTTGTCCCACCCTTTGTTTCTATGGGCGTGGTGACTAGGGCTGGCGGTAGCACTAGCCCACCCTCAACACATACTTTATTAAACATCAAATAAATCACGAAACCATATTTTTTTAAGTCATGAGTGCATAGTGCATTGGTAAAACATTGACTTAGCCACCTCGAGGTCGTGTGTCCAATTCCGATGGAGGCCTATCTACCATAACCCAAGATTTTCGTCATTCACCAGGGTGTCATGCGGTGTCCTCGAGTTGACCCATGTGGTGTTCCCTATTTGATGCACCCAAAAACCAATGAGAAAACTCCAAGTTAAACCAAAAATATTATGACAAGGGGCACATTGTGATTAGTCAAACCAAGGTGTAGTCAATGGTCAACGGTCAATGGTCAACATTCAAGTGAGCAGTATAGATTTCTTACTGGGAAACCCTATCATCTAGAAAACATTTTTTTGAGTTGTTTTAAAAGGCAGACAGAACACGATTGCAGGAGCATAAAAAGTCTATTTTTCGTGAAATGAGTTGCGTCTGATTCAGAACAACGAGATATACGCACTCGTTCAGGTTCCACACGATTCCAAAAACATTGAATTTTGAGCATAAATTTGATCCATTAGATAATTCCTCCCCACTAAAAGCTTTTGGACCTATAAAATCTCTTTATCTGTAAGTAAATAGATGACGGCTCAAGTCCCTCACCCTTCCTGTCTTCATCCACTAAAAATTACTTGAATACGATAATTTGAGCCTTTCTTGATACTGATCATTTTCCCTAAATTTGGAGACCTTGACTTCCTATTGTAGATACCATCTTGCTGCAATTTCCTAGAATATGCATAAGAAAAACCTCTCCTTGAAGGAAAAAACAAATTCTCTCGTCGATTGTCAATCAAATAAAGAATAAATAACTTCAATTTATTCTCATATTGAACACTGTCGACATGACTATTTTTATCACGTCTCGCCTTGTGCTTGGCTCAAATCTTGACCAAATGTGATTGAAATCACCATGAAAAATATGATTTCAGTGAAAATACATTGTGAAATGAATAGGAATAAACTTTGAACCCAATGCCCTCTTTGTAAAATTTCTTTGATGCTTTCTCTTTGACCTTTGCACTCTCTTTCACTGACATCTTGTTCACATCACTGCTCAACAATGATGCATGTTGATGCAATTTTACCTCATGTTTTTGAGATATTTTTGAACACAACACGTTAGACTCCTAAAACATATTATCAAAACCATGAGAAACCTCATTTAAATAAAAATTTCCATTCGATATATCTCCTCAAAAAGCCGCATTCTCAACATCTTGATGCTTGAACATTAACAAAGAAAAAATTTGACTAGAATTTACAATTCCTTTCATTTGTCCAATATACATAATAGACACATTTTTCTTCTTAATATGTGCTTTAAGAATGAAATCAATCCCATTCTTGAACAAGTCATAGTTTCTATCATGGCGATGAAAGATTTATCTCCTATCATAAACATATGGGCTACCCAAAAAAATACCAAAAATATCAAGCGAAACAACATTAAGTCCAACTTCATCAAGAAAGTTTGCAGTGATTGCTAATCTAAGTATGCACTTCCTCGTCACTTGAAAATTTGCATTCTTATATATCCAACCTAAAGGATAAGGTATTGGATGAGGAAAGGTCTCTAGATTCAACTTCTTGACCAGGTCTTCTGAAATAAGATTTTCTTGTGAACCACTACCAAATAGGGTGTCGACATTGGTATGCTTTGAAATAATTCTAACACGGAAAAACTCAATTCGTATTTCATCATCTTAAGTAATATTGAGAAAACTTTAAGAAATAGTACTTGCAATGTCCTTACCTTTCAAACCCATTGCAGTGATCTTAGTTTCATCTCTGGAATCAGAACATAAATAGTGTGTTATTGTTGCTGTTGTATTTTTCTTCTCCTTGTTTTTAAGCTTGTTGGGTCTCATATATGGATGAAGTTTCCTAAAATGATCTTCATCATTCCAATATTTGGAACAATGTTTGCATGTGAGTTTTTCTTTATCCTTCTTGATGGAAGCATTCTTATTACCTCTAACATTGAACTTACCCTTTCCTTTCACTTCAAACTCCAAGGTAGCCTCACTTGTCTCCTCTGAAACCCGTTTCCCACTTGCCTATAGATGTGTGGCCTATACACATATTTCATCTAAATTTTAAGGATTAAACATGAGAAGATTATGTCTTAGTTAAATATGCAAACCTCCAATCTACTTCAACACAGTTTCTTGAGATGTCAAATCTACACCCAAAATTAGTGCTCTTCTCCTAAACTCTTGAGTATAGCTTTTCACACTTTGTCCTTTACCTTGCCTAAATTTTTTCAAATCCATTATAGCTTTTTGCATGTATGCTAATGGATAAAATTGTCTCCTTAAAGAAAAAACAAAATCATTCTAAGTGGTTAATACCTTACCATGTTTGTTGATGTCCTCTTGAGTTCTAGCTTCCCACCAAATAAGTGCTCCAGTTTCCAATCTCAATGAATCAAGTTGAATATTTGAGCATCATTCTTGATTCTTTGTATCCTACAATACACTTCAAGTTGACATACCCAATTTTCTAATATTTTAGCATCTACTTCTCCATGATACATAGACAAATCAAACTTAATTTCAAGCTTCAAAAATGGAGTTTTACCATAACCTTTTGGAGAATGTGGAGGGCTTGTTGTGGAAGAAAAGGATGGTGAATATGTTGGTAAGGATGGTGGTGTCAATGGTGGTTTTTCAACAATCACATTACCCTTTGGAGGCTTGTTTCCATCTCCTTCTTTTTCTTTTGAAGACTTATCTCCCATTGGAATATTGGATCTCTAACCTTGCATCCTTGTGCTTCTATCCTCATAGAGAGATTTCACCATTATCATCATATAAAAGAATGTTTTCCTCAAGGAGTTCTCATCCTTTGACATATTGTTAGGCTCTCCTTGATGTGACATAGTTGTTAAAGCTTAAACTACAAGTTGAGGTAGAATTTGTGGTGGAGATTTTGGCAAACTTGTTGTCCTTGTCCTTGAGCTAACTTGAGGACTTGAAACCATAATATTTCCTTCTCCTCTCTTTATATTCAACCTTGTAATCATCACACAAAATTTCAAACAATTAAACCCTCGTAGAAATAAGAAAACTTAAGCTCTAATACCAACCTGATCTGTATATGAAATTTTCTTAAGGTACGTGAAATTTTGCAAGTGATTCAATTAGTGTTTTAAGCCTCTGGTATCAAATTATTAAACACATAAATATGGAATTTAAACTGAATTTTTGCATAAAAAATAAAAAAATATCACCACAACAATAAACAGACAACAACAATTGATGAAGGACTTCACGCCTCCTAGGCTACGTCTCCTGGTGCAACTTCCAATGGTTCGGCCTCTTTCATTATGCTCAAAAATGGTGTTTTCATACATTTAAACTACCTAAATGGCTTCAATTGTAGCTACAATAGCTTTAGAGCTATCAAAAACCCCTATTTAGCCTCTTTCTACTCCCAAAAAGGATAAAAATTGAAGAATTTATGATCCTTCCAAGTTTCGTAGCAATCCGTCCCACAATTTCACCCTCCTGCAAATCGCTCCACAATTTCTCTCCAAAAAGAGCTAATGGGGAAAATTTTCTTCCAACATCTAGCACAATTTACGAGATGGTTTAAATTAATAATAATGCCTTAAAAATGAATTTTAAACCACATAAGTCATGGTCGAATATTTTTAAATTTAATACGGGAGAGTCAGGGCTAAGCCTTGGCCCCTGGTCTCACCCCTTGTTTCTCTGGATGCGGTGACCAGGGTTGGGGCTAGCCCTGGACCACCCCCAATCCACACTTTATTAAACCTAAAATATATCATGAAACCATAGTTTCTTAAGTGAGGAGTGCGTAGCGCATTGGTAAAGTGCTGGTTTAGCCACCTTGAGGTCGCATGTCCGATTTTGACAAAGGCCTATCTTCCAAAACCCAAAAAATTTGGTCGGCAACCAGGGTGGCATGTGGCAACCTCTGGTTGGCTAATGTGGTGTTCCCTGGTTGGTCTAGCCAAAAATCAATGAGAACGCTCAAAATTAAACCAACGAAACTATGACAAGTGGCACATTTTGATTAGTTAAAACAAGGTATAGTCAACAGGTAACGATCAATGGTCTAGTCAGCAGTATGGACTGCTAACTGAGCAACCCTATCATCCAAAAACCATTTTTTTATTTGTTTCCAAAAGCAAATAGAATGAGATTGCAGGAGCATACATGGGTGGGTTGTTGCGAAACGGGTTGGACTAGATTAAGAACGACGAGATCTAAATGTTGATTCAGGTTCCACAACATTCCGACAACGTTGAATTCTGAGCAAAGATTTGATCCACCATATCACTAAAATATGGATAATGAAACTGTAATATTTTCCATAAATAAATGATGCAATTAAGACATAATAATACATTTTTGTCTATACTGGGTGTAGATGGTGATCACAAAAGATTACACTCAAAGATAGAGGAATAATTAGTAGATTGTAATAAGAATATCTTATCAGGATATTTCTTTCAAATACAAGCCAAAAAAATCGAATTAATAAAGGTATACCACAAATTAAATGCATGGAGCATAATATAGTTTTCATGCAATCAATTTACCTTCAAGAATTGGAAATTATAGTTATGGTATTACCATAAAATAAATCAATCCGTCCAGATGGTTTCACTTCTGATTTCTATTAAGCATGCTCAAATTTTATCAGTGTGGATGTATATGAGCTACTGGAAGAATTGAGAAAAACCCACTCGTTATGGAGAGGTATAAATGCAAATTTCATCACATTGGTTATGAAACATGGTTGTTCAAACGACCCCATCAAATTTTGATCCATTTATTTATGCAATGTAATTTAAAAAATCATCTTCATGGTCATAATAAAATGTTTAAAACCTCTTCTCTCCACCCTTATTTTTCTAGAACAAACAAGCTTATTGGAAGGTAGGAATATCATGGATGGTATTCCTACAACTGAGGAAATTATCCACTCCCTAAAATATAATAAGAAGCATGGTATGTTGATTAAAATAGATTTGTCAAAATCCTATGATTTCCCCAGTTGCGATTACTTACTTAAGGTTTTAGATGCATTAATTTTTTATCAGTGTTTAGTCAATTTAATTGTCTTAAATTTCTATCATAAATTATCGACCAGAGTTGGTAATCTGGTGAAATGCAGGTGCACTATAAATCCTAGAAGCCTTTCTTACTTATAGTTTATTTTGGTGATTTTATGTGTGACAATTTTGTTTGAACTTTTTTTTATTTTGGATGTCCTTGAATGAATTTAAGAAACCGAATTATGAAATTAAACTAAATCAAAATTTAACTAAATCCTAAAAATTGAGATGGTAAATCTTGTTAGTAGCTAAGGATTAAGTTTGAAAGAAACTAAAATTCTAAAACCAAAAAGTAATTCTAATTTTTATATCTTTTGAGAATTTAATGGGAATGAAACCTAAACCAAAGAATCACTAAAACTATTTATTTCTTATGCTCAGAAAATAAATAAATATTACAAAACAAAACTGTTTGAATTCACAAGACAAAATTGATTCAAAGGTAGAAAGGAAATCTTTTATTACTTCTCCAAATATGTCTTACAAGAACTAATCTATGATAAGCTACTATTGTATGAAAATAAATTTATCTAATAATAAATGATAAACTAATCCATGGTAAACTAATATGTGCCAAGCTATTATGGTAAATTATGTCTGCGTTTTTTCACCATTTAGGATATAAATCTGTTCAAATTATAGAAAAAAATCATCTACTATAACACAATGACATTTTGGAGATGATGATAACCAGTAATGAAATGACAATGATAAACTAGACATCTACACTGTAGAAATCTGGAAATGATTGCAATGAAAATAAAAATAAAAACAAATCATGTATATACGCTACAAAACACAATAAAATCATAAAACGCGAGCTATGATATAACATCTAAATGCAAGAACATAAACAAAATATAACCTCTTATGTTGCAGGGGCCCTCCACAACAGAAGGATTTCAATCTACTCTTTACTAACTTCACATTAAAACTCCAGAATGCTTCTTCATTCAATTAGAAAATAAAAACAGAGTTCTTGTTAAGTCTTTATATTACTAGTATAGTCCCTTATTGTTGTTAGTGTAACCCCCTTATTGTTATTGTTGTACCCCTATAAACCCCATATTGTTATTATTGTGCCCTTAAATTATTATTGTTAGGTCGGCTAGGATTACATTATGGCCCCATGGAATCCTATATATAGAAAGAAGGTTTTGTCATTTGTATCATCCAAGAATTGTTCATTCATGTAATGTATTGGAGGTTGCCCCCTAGAAGTGGCTTTTTTCTAAGGCGTTGATATCTCTTTTGTTCTCTTTTTGGAGTTAGTTTCAGAACATTTGGTATCAGAGCTTTGGATTTTAGGGTTTCGCTGCAATAAATAGGTCATCGTGGAATTTTCGCTATAATTTTTTTTATACGCAGGTTCAGAAGCTGAAATTTTTAGAGTGCAAAGCCAAAATGCTGAGGAACAGCTTCGCAAAAGTTCAGAGCTTGGTTCGCAACATTTTAGGAGATATGATCTATATACGTTAGGTACTTTTAAGGCTCTCGAATTTCATCTCAAAGAGGTGATCGTGGGAAAATATTCATAACTCTCTCTCTAAGCATCAGATTGGAATTATGTAAAAAGTGGCTGGAAGTAAACGAAATTTAGTTTCCTTTCTATCAATTCTAGAGTAAAAGGAGAAAAAATGACACGTGGCAAGTTGTAAAAGTTTTCTCTACTGAACTAGTCCATAATCAGGTCATTGTGGGAGATTGGACATAACTTTGCCTTGAAGAAACAAAATCAGGTTAGACTTATGGCATTTGAAAGAGGATCTAGGAGGCTATAATAGGGCCAAATTTCAGATATTAAAGATTCAAAATCTTAGATATAATTCAATTTCAATGTCGAGCTCCTCAAAATCAACAAATAAGTCTTGTTTGAAAAACATTAGTTTGAATTTATTCCAAGGGCATATTGAAGAATAGATATCAGCATTGGATTCTAAAATTCCCCCTAAAAATAATTCAACACCAATTAGGCCTTCAGAAGGCTCTACTATGACTCATCAAGATGAAGAAACACAACACGAGATATCAAAATTACAAGAACAGGTGCACCAAATTTCACTATCGAAAAGAGCAAAAAAAAATGAAATGGAAGTTTTGAGGAAAGGCGTGGAAACTAAGATGGATGGTTTGAAGAAAGGTGTGGAAACTAAGATGGATGGTTTGAAGAAAGGCGTGGAATTTAAGATGAATGGTTTGCAAGCTAATAATGATGGCATGGAAGTGGGCATGGAAGCTAAGATGGATGGCATGGAAGCTAAAATGGATGACATGGAAGCTAATATTGATGAGAAAATGAAATACAACATTGAAAACATGAAGAATGATTTGGCAAAGTTGATACAAGAAATGTTTCCTAATGGCGAAAAGATAGTAGAGGAAACTCATGATGAGAATAAAATACATGTTAATCACGATTCATAAACTCTAGTTTTGGATTGAAGAACCATCATATTCCAAAGATGGATATGAGGAAGTTTTATGGAAAGGATCCTGTAACATGGATACTAAAAATGGAGCAATATTTTTATCTCAATAATGTGAAAAACACACAAAAGGTATGCATTGAAACTTTACATTTAGAACAAAATACATTTGTATGGTATTGATGGCTTTGATCCCGTAAAAAAATTGTCACTTGGTCAATTTTTATGGAGGAAATGATAGCACATTATGAGGATACAAAGAGCAACACCTTCTTTATCCAATTGATAAATGTCAAACAAAAGGGTTCAATGGTGGAGCACATTGAGGACTTTCAAAAATTGAATATAAGGGTAACTGATATTCCATAGGAGCACAGGATTGCTGTCTTCATAGGGAATTTAAAGGATAATATCCAACATGAATTTCATTTTTGGGAACCTGATTCATTGCAGAAGGCATTCAGGTTGGCAAGAAAAATTGAATGTAAAATTATGGCGACAAGGAAGCCTACCAACCATATCTATAAAGATGGAAGTGTTGCTACTCCTAGACTTCCATAACCTACAAGGTTGACACCACAACAAATGGAAGAAAAAGAGCAAAAGAGATTTGCTACAGTTGTGATAACAAAATACACTAAAGGTCATAAGTGCACTGAGAAGAAATTATTTTACATAGATTGTGAAGAGGATGAAGAAAATGAAGAAGAAACTTCAAAAGTAGAGGATATACACCAGGAAGAAACCCTAGAAGAAGAGGAAATGAGTCTGACCATACCATGTAATGCATTCGCAGGAATTACCACTCCTCAAACACTCAAGATTGATGGACATAAAAAAAAGAAAAAGGTAATAGTGTTGATTGATTCGGGTAGTACCCATAATTTTATTCATTGTAAGGTAGCCAAGGAATTGAATTGTTTCCTATACCCAGCACCAGAATGTCAAGTGATGGTTGCAAATGGAGGAACTATAAATTTCTCTAGAAAATGCCATAATATCAAGCTAGCCATGGGGGAATATGTATTGAATAGTCCAATGCCTTCCATCCCAATGGGAGGTGCTAATGTTGTATTAGGAGTACAATGATTACAATCTTTGGGGATGGTAGCTTTTAATTTTCAAGAACTTTTCTTGAATTTTTTTTCGGAAGGAAAGGAAATCAAATTACAGGGTATCTCAAGGAAGCCAGGAAAGATAATAAGCTCTAATGTCATGAAAAAGCTTCTGAAGAAACAAAAACAGGGCGTAATTGCAAAATTATGGTCATTAGAAGTTTCAACATCAAAATCATCTATTTCTCCATATCTCCAAAAAGACTTGGACAATCATTCCAAGGTGTTTGATACTCCCAAAGGACTCCCACCTATTCATGATCATGATCATGTTATTCATTTGATTCCAGGAAGTGCTCCTCCAAACATCAGGCCTTACAGATATCCTTATGTCCAAAAGAGTGAAACTAAACATATGATTGCAGAAATGTTATAGGCATGTATAATTCAACCTAGTCAAAGTTCTTTCTCTACTCCAGTAGTATTGTTGCACAAGAAAGATGGATCATGGCACATGTGATTGGATTATAGGGAGCTCAATAAGCTCACTATTAAAGATAAATTTCCCATTCCTGTGATTGATGAATTAATGGATGAATTACATGGAGCAATTTATTTTACCAATTTGGATCTCCATTCGGCATATCACCAAATTAGAATGAAGACTGAATATATTTCGAAAACAACATTTCAAACTCATGAGGGTCATTATGAATTTTTGGTCATGCATTTTGGCCTTACCAATACACCTTCTACATTTCAGGGGTTGATGAATTCCATTTTCAAACCATTCCTTAGAAAATTTGTGCTAGTATTTTTTGATGATATACTAATCTACAACAGGTCTTGGAAGGATCATATTCTACATGTTGACAGGGTGCTCAGAATATTGGAGGAGAAACAATTATATGCAAAAATGTCCAAATGTTTCTTTGGAGTACAAGGGGTGGAATTTCTGGGTCATATTGTATCTCACAAGGGTTTTAGGGTAGACCCTAACAAAATTAAATTCATTAAGGAATGGAAAGTCCCCACAACCATAAAGTAGTTGTGTGGATTTCTCGGGTTAACAGGGTATTATCACCAGTTTATTAAGAATTATGGGAGATAGCAATACGTCTAACAACATTATTGAAGAAAGATGCATTTTCATGGAATTTTGAAGAAACTAAGGCCTTTGAACATCTTAAAGAGGCAATGTTCCTAGCACCAGTCTTAGCTATGCCAGACTTCACAAAAACCTTTATTGTGCAATATGATGCCTTAGGAAATGGAATTGGTGTTATTTTAATGCAAGAAGGAAGAGCCATTTCTTTTGAAAGTCATTCAATCAAAGGAAAGTATTTACAAAAGGCTATTTATGAGAAGGAAATGTTGGCAATACTACATGCACTAAATAAATGGAGACCTTACCTACTGGGAAGACACTTCCAGGTAAAAAATCATCATGATAGTCTTAAACAATTTTTGGAACAAAGACTATCTTCAGAAGAGCAGCAAAAATGGGTCACAAAGATGTTGGGTTATGACTTTGAAATCATCTACAAAAAAGGGAAGCTAAATTTTGTCGTATATGCACTCTCAAGAAATTATGAAGAGGTGGAAGCATTACTTTGTGCCATTTCCATTATCCAACTAGATTGGATAACCGAAGCAAAGGATGAATGGAGGAAGGACGAAGAAGTGTGGACTCTCATTCAAAAGTTGCAGCAAGATCCTAGTATATATAATACATTTAGTTGGAAAAATGATTCCTTATGGTACAAAGATCGCTTAAATATTTGCAATAATTCCCAACTAAAACAAAATATTCTTTTGGAATTGCACACTTCTCCTTTAGGAGGACACTCAGGATTTTTAAAAACTTACCACAGGGTGAAGAAGGAATTTTTTTGGGATGGCCTTAAATCTGATATTCAAAAGATTGTGGCGGAATGTTTATTTTTCCAGCAAAATAAAGTGGAGATAATTAAGACCCCAGGTATTATACAACCTTTATCCATTCCAAGTCAACATTGGGAGGAGATTTCAATGGATTTTATCACAAGTTTACCTAAGTTTGAAGGAAGGAGTGTCATCATGGTGGTAGTTGATAGACTTACTAGGTATGCACACTTTTGTGCATTATCTCATCCATTTAAAGCAAGTACAGTTTCTACTGCATTTATGGAAACAATCCAAAAGCTACATGGAAACCCGAAGATTATTGTAAGTGACAGAGATCCCATTTTTACAGAAAAATTTTGGACGGAATTATTTTCTTGTTTGGGTACTCAACTAGCTCATAGCTCATCTTATCATCCTCAATCCGATGGTCAAACAGAGATAGTGAATAAATTTTTGGAAGGATATCTTCGTTTTTCTATATCTGATAAGCAAGCACAATGGGTCAAGTGGTTACCTCTGGTTAAATGGTGGTGTAACGCTTCCTTTCATACTGCAGCAAAAATGACCCCATTTATGGCACTTTATGGATATCAGCCACCATCCATCACATCTTCTTTAAGGGAAAATTCTAGGGTTAAAGCAGTGGAGGATCACATCGAGAATCAAAAAGAAGTTTTCCAACTCTTAAAGGATAACCTAAATTTTTCCCAAAATCGAATGAAACAACAGGAAGATCCACATCACAGTGAGAGAAGTTTTGATGTGGGAGACTAGGTAATTTTATGGCTACAAGCATACAAAAAAATGTCCCTCAAGAAAGAAAATAAGGATAATAAGTTATCACCAAAAATACTATGATCCTTACAAGGTTTTGCAAAATATTGGTACTATGGCATACAAACTGGATCTTCCTGCTTCTTCGCGAGTGCATCCAGTTTTCAATGTTTCATACTTAAAAAAGGTTATAGCGGAAAAAATTCCAGTTCAAACAATATTTCCAGAACTTGATGAGGAAGGAAAAACCATATTGGAACTTGAAGCAGTCACGGAAACAAGAAATCGACAACTACGAAATCGATCAGTTTCAAAGTATCTCATCAAATGGAAGAACTTACCCACAGAAGATTCTACATGGGAGGATGAGAATTTTATACAAAAGCACCCAGAGCTACTCAAGCGTTGAGGACACCACCTTTTTGATGTAGAGGAGCATGTTAGGTCCTTATAATACTAGTATAGTCCCTTATTGTTGTTAGTGTAACCCCCTTATTGTTATTGTTGTACCCCTGTAACCACCATATTGTTATTATTGTGCCCTTAAATTATTATTGTTAGGTCGTCTAGGATTACATTGTGGCCCCTTGGACTCCTATATATAGAAAGGAGGTTTCATCATTTGTATCATCCAAGAATTGTTCATTCATGTAATGTATTGGAGGTTTCCCCCTCGAAGTGGCTTATTTATAAGGCATTGATATCTCTTTTCTTCTCTTTTTGGAGCTGGTTTCATAATAGTTCTAATGATATCATAGTCTAGCAATAATTAATATTGTTTATACAATTTCTCGGCCCAATATTTATAAAATCTTTTCATTAATTTTTTTGAGGTTTTTACATCTTCTAGGACTAATAAAATACTATCTAAAATTTTAAACAGAAAGGAGAATTTTGTTGCTTCACGATTTTCTACGTGGCAGAGAAAATCATGAAGCTACATACTTCCTCGCTCGCTTGTTCCAACTCCTGGTTGGCCATCCCCTTGACCACATTTGTGGTGATTTCTTGCTTGATTCTGGATAGGTGGATAGGATAGGATACATGAACGAATTATTTATCAACTACCCATATGTTTCACTGCTCCGTTAATACCTCAAAACCTCTTCAACCATGTCGATGGCTACAAAAACATAGTTTACCTACAAAATTGCATTAATTCTGCCGCTAAATACAAATTTCATTCAAATAATAAGGATCAATTGAAAATATGAGAAATATATCATGATGATACCTTACCAAGTCAAAACGTACTATTCAACACTTGTTTGAGCTTGTGGTGTTGTCAAAAAGAAGGAAAGGTAGTGAAAAGGAGTGTCAAAATTGAGGCAGTCTTGAGGCTCCACATTCCCCCACGAGGAGACCATCGCATGTCCTACTACAAAAGAAAAAAAGTGTGGGTCTTTTTCATGCTACTGCAACTTCCTTGAGATCTCTATCAAAACATGTAATTTCAACTTATTTTCCTTCCTTATCGTTATTGATCTGAAATTCCTATATTATTTTTGTTGTGTTAAGTGTCTTTTTCAGTTTAAAAACATGTGCATAATTGCCTCTTTAGTTTTCATAAGGATTAAGGAGTTGTTCCAAGACTTGTAGATTATTTTTAGTGAATAAGAAGCATGAAATAAGAATAAATAACACTGAAAACAGTGCAAAATAGAACAACAAGTCACCACATGAAATTTACATAGTAGGCATGGTGAAGCAATTCACCCCTCCTGGGCTACATCTGCTGGTCCAGCTCCCAATGGCTTGTGCATCTTTCATTATGCTCAAAATTTTGCTATTAAATGTAGTTATATTTCCCTAATGGATATTTTATGTGCACCAATAGCTCCAAAATGCTCCAATTAGTCAAAAATGACTCTTCATTCACTCAGAATGGTAAAAAATTGGGCCTCCTATACTTTTGCTCAGTTTCACCTAGGAAAGCTCCATTAAAAGTGGAGAACTCCACTTAATTGGAGTTAAAATTGGTATACCGACAAAAAATGGTGCACCCTCTAACTTACCGCCGAAACTAACTGCTACATTAAATGTCACGGTTTGGGTGGTGGCCACATGTGCACCCCCAAACTGGTGGTTACAAACAGTTAGCGAAACTCTGGCATTAACTGCAGTTGAAAGGTTTGAAAATATGGGTTTAATCTGTCAAGTTAACGCGTTATCCACACAATTTTTTGGATTTAACATTGCCATGTGATATTCTCCAAGGAACCGCTGGTGGGTTGTGACCACCGACTATTCCCAACCCTCACATATGATTTCATTAAACCATAACATAAAATCGACACCATAGTTGGTTAAGAAACAAATCATAGCATGGATGGTAGAAGGTTATATGTGCCCTACAGGAGGTTTGGGATTCGATAGCTGCGGACCTTGCCAAAAATTTTAACATGCGGTTGTAGGGCCACATGGCGGCTTCAGGGCTAACCACATGGTAGCTTCTGATTAGACCCAGAAAACTGTACTACCAATAATATTGTGACACTTCTCAAGCCACGATTGGCCCGGTGGAAAGGAATATTCCTTTTTTCTGACTATACATTCCACTTTTGGTGACTATGAATCCTAGTCAAACCTGGTCAAACTGTCGAAAATATACATGTTTGGCATTTCGATAAGAATGCGATATCTCCCTCATATGACATCTATTTTTCAAACTGTATGTGGTGCCAGAAATAGTAAGATGAGATCTACGCAACCATGTTGGTTTCAACACAATCCTATAACTTTGAATTTTTAGAAAAAAATATGAATTGGTGATCATTCCTCTGCATTAGGAAGCTTTTGGACCCCAAAAGACTTGATTACCTGTGTAGTAGATGAGGGTACAACTCCCTCACCTTTCTAACCTCCATCCATTTTACCTTTCTTGGTTTAGTGCCTTTAAGCCGAATTCGAAGGTAGTCAACACTTCCCCTCTTTGATGCTCTTATCCTTCTGTCAATAATTGTATCTTCTTTGAGCTCATCTAGAAATTTTGGTGAGAAATATTTAATAGAAGGTAGCTAGCCATCACTTCCTTGATCATCGATTAAAGGTGGCTCATACAAGCTTAAGCTTCAAAATTAACAATTGAATACATTTGCATGTAAGAAGGCAAGTGAAGTTGGAATGCATTATTACCAACTTGTTTTATGATCTTGAAAGGACCATAGCGAATGGATTTGAGATTTTTACCTTCCCCTTGAATCTTATCTTTCCTAGTGTGCAACCATACCTCATATCCCTCTTGAAACTTGTGATCAACCTAGTTTTTATGATGCCTCTCTTTTTATTTTCTTTGAAATTTCTTAACTTGTTCTTGAACTTGTTGATGTATATTCTAAATTTTCTCAATGAACTTTAGAGCCTTTTCAATATCACTATGGCCATCAATTGCAACATCCTTCCCAAAGATGAAGTCTAATCGATATTTTTTCAAATAACCAAATAATACTTCAAAAGGTGATATTTTTGTTGAAGAGTTCTTTTCCCGGTTGTAAGCGTGTTGAATGTAATGTATTTGTTCATCCCACAACTTAGGATGTTAGCTGCAATATCCTCTCAATAGATGCACAATTTTTATGTTCACGACCTCAGTTTTTCCATATATTTGTGGATGAAAAGTGGTACTCTTTTTCAACTTTTTTTCCATCTCTATCCAAATATTTGACCAAAAATTCCTAATGAACATGGAATCCTTGTCAGTAACAATAGAAGTGGGCAATCCAAAATGAACCCAAAAATTTTGAAAATAAATTTCAACAATTTTTTCAAAAGTAATGTTTTTCTAACATGGCATAAGTATAAACATTTTACTAAATCTATCCACAACTACATAAAGATAATCATTTTTCTTTCTTGACATAGGTAGACCTTCAACAAAGTCCATGGAGACACTCTCCCATGGCCTTGATGGTACCAGTAGTGGCGTGTACAATCCAAGCTTCCTATTACTAGTCTTACCTACTACACACATAGAACAACCTCTTATAAAACGTGACACACTATCTATCATTCGAGGAAAATAAAAATACCGCTGTAGATGCGCCACTGTTTTGCTTACCCCAAAGTGTCCAGCAATAAGAGAAGAATGAGCTTCTCTCATGAAACTTAGACTCTCTCCTTGTGGAATACATAGCTTGCCCAAATGAAACAAAATTTTTTTATGCATGTGATAATCTTTTTCTTCAACCTGATTCCCTTCACTCAAACTAGCATACACACCTTGGAAATCAATTTCATGTGAATATTGTTCTATGTAACTCTCATGTACCACAGAATCATTTTTGAGTAAAGTAGAAGCACTAATGATCGGTATTGAAAGCATATCTTCAAAATTATTGAATATATCTTTGCTGTACCTTATAACCAAGTGAAACTGTTGAAGAAATCCCATCCACCTAAAATGTCTTGATTGCTGCAATTTTTTTTGTGATTGCAAGTACTGTAATGGTTTGTGATCGGTGTGTACAATAATCTCTTTAACCATCAAGTAATGTTTCCACTTCTTGAAACTTTGTGCCAACGCATATAGTTCTTTGTTATATGTAGGATAATTAGTCACAACACCATTAAAAGTTTCATAATGAAAGGTGATAGGCTTACCATGCTCCAAAAGTACTGCGCCCATGGCATAATCACTAGCATTGGTTTGTATTTTGAATGGATGTGTCAAATTTGGTAATGCAAGGACTGGAGCTAAACTGATCTTGTACTTTAAAGATTCGAAATCTTGCTTCTATTTGCCTCCCCATTAGAAGCCTTTCTTCACACTTTTCACTACATGCATATGAGCTTTTATGGAAGAAAATTTAGCAATAAAATTCCTCCAGTATTGAGCTGCACCTAAGAAAATTCTTACCTTGGTAACTATTTTGGGTGTGGGCCAATTCACAATGGCCTCCACTTTAGAAGGATCAATCCTAAATTCTCCTCCCCCTACAATATGTCCCAAATATACCAAAGAAGTATTTCCAAACTCACATTTTTACATCTTAAGAAACACTTTCTCTTTCTTCAAAATATCAAGCACTTTATTCACATGCAAGACATGATCTTCTCTTGTTTTTCTGAAAATTAAAATTTCATCTAAGTACACAATAACAAAGTAATCAAGGAATGGTTGAAAAAAATTATCCATAACTCGCATGAAAGTTTCTAGTTCATTACATAAACCAAAAGGAATAACTAGCCACTCAAAGAGTCCTTGTTTGGTTTTGAATGCAATTTTCCATATATCAGTTTCTGTAATTCTTACTTGATGATATCCACTTCATAAATCTAACTTAGTGAAAAATTGTTCTTCTTTCAACTGATCAATAAAATCATCTATTCTTGGGAGTGGGTGACGATTTTTTACCATAATCTTTTTCAAAGCTCTAAAATCTATACACATGCGCCAAGTCCCATCTTTCTTTGGTATCAAGACTATGGGTGAACCGCATGGCGAGGTGCTTGGCCTTATGATTCTTGTTATCACCCAAAAAAATTTCAAAACATCATTGTGTTAACTTTTTTTTTGATCATGGTATAAAATGGGTTTGAAAATCATTTTAGGATTCTGTTAAGGGTAGGTTAGAGTTTTTGTAAGTTTAAAGGTCATCATTAGATTTAAATAAATTCTTTAGAGGTCCAGTCCATGATCAAAAATTAACATTTTCCATATAGGGGTCAATCTATAAGGTTTCGGGTTAAATTTATGCAATTAACCAAGAATCCTCCATTTCTTAGCACCGCTAGTTCAAAAAAGAGGATTTGCACTATGAAAGCACTGCTGCTTTCGCAGCGCAAAATGCAGAAAATACACTACAGGTGCTACGAAAACGCGATTTTGTAGCTGTCAACTTCAAAGGCGGTTTCTGAGAAACTGAAAATGAATTTTATAAATATGAAAGAGGTTTTTCTTCATAACATGGATAGCTATAAAAATTGCCTCATTTTCTTTAAATTCATTAGGAGGTGGGAGAAGTTGATAAATTAAAATGAGCTACGAAACTGGTGTTACTAAACTGTCCTGTACATGAGTTTTTAGCAGTCAACTTCAAGTTTCGTTTCTGGACAAATGGAAAAGTGTTTTTGAATTATGAAAGAGGTTTTTCTTCATCCTAGCCTCAACTACAAAAATCTCTCTCAAATTTCTCACAGGTGTTATCAGTAGGGACATTCAAGTATTTCATTGAAGCCCTATTTTCAGAAATAGAGTTTTCCTATTTTATACATGTTTTTGAAAGGAATTTTCTGGACAAGAGGAGATATGTTTCAAAAACAAAAGAGAGGTTTTTATTAAATACATAATGGCCTACAAAAACCTCCTTCAATTTATCAAAATACATCATGGATTAGGATATATAGGCTCTGTCCCAAGACCTATGTTTCAGGAAAAAATTGGAAAAACCAATAGGCCAACCTATTGCAGAGGAAGAAGAAATGCCTCAAAAAAGCTAAAATGAAGTTATTATATGGTTGTTGTGGTTTTTATATGATGAGATAAGAAATATTTTGAGGTTTGGGGGCAATAATGCTTTTCACTTGGTAAATTTTTTGACAAAACTTCATACTTAGTAGTTTCGCAGCACATTTAGTGTAAAAAAACAGAAAAGCACTACGAAACTGCTATAGCAGCTTTTCTTACTCTTTTTAATCAAGTTTTGAAGGGTAAAAATATGAATCAAGAACTGAAATTTCTAGGGAGGATGTATTAAAGGCTAATCAAGACAATATTGGATGAAAGAAGTCAAAAAATAGAATTCAAAGAGTGTCAAAGAGGCTAAACAGAAACCAATTGCTAGTAGGAAATTAGAGAAAGACAAGAAGTCAAGTATCACCATCAAAGGGAAAAGAAATAGTTTCAATGGCAGATGGAAATACAAATATGAAAGGAAACTTGGATGATATACTACATGCAATATACATAGAAGAATCACCCATTGTGCAGTCATATTTTATTGAAGTGAATGATCCTAAACAGAGAAAAATCAAATCATCAAAGGAATTGGATTTTGAAGGTGAGAATGCAGCTTTTTTTTTCCAAGCTAGGAAACCTCTAACTAGACATGAAAAGAAACTCCAAGGAAGTAGTAAAGATACCCAAGTAGCTATTGAAGTAGCTAAGGCCCCTAAAAAGGTGATTGATCTCTCATCTCCTATAGTAGAGCATGTACTCAACAAGGTAGAGAATGGAAAAGAACACATGTCAGAGTGTCAGATCTTGGAAGAAAGGTTGAGACTAGAAAATAAAGAAATGGAAATGATGAGAAAGAGGGGAATACATCACAGAATTGAAAATATAGAATTCAACAGGTTCAAGGTTGTTTGGGAAGGCCAAACAGTTACTAGGTCAGAGATCCCAAGCAATGCCCGAGATTTCTATACATGGACAGTTCCATATATTAAAGAGATAAGGTTTGTTAGAGTGAACAACACTCATTTGAGATCAAGCAACAGGAAGCTAAGAAGTCAAGTGAAATATTTGGAGCTACAATTAAAACAGTCTCAAGATGAACTAAAAAGCAGAGGTACAAAATGACAAATTCAAAACAAACTCTAAATGGAAAAGAAGGATCAAATTTTGTGAAGATTATGTTTTTAGTTCAAATGTATGATGGTTTTGATGAGGCCAATGATTTTTTGAAGCTATGGTACCTTTTTGTTTTAAAATTTTTTGAAAATATGGAAAAATTTCTTGCATAGCAGTTTCGTAGCACTTGTAGTGCAAAAAGGGTGAAAAGCGCTATGAAACTACTGTAGCAACCTTTTCACCCTTTTCCTTATCAATTTTGAGGGGAATTTTTGAGAGTTTTTCCCTAAAATTTCTAGAGGAAACATTTCAAGTCCAGATGAAAGAAACCTTGAAGGGAACAGACCAAAATATTAAAAGAAATGGGCTAAAACACTGCTCTATGAAAAGCACTACAAAACTGTGCTGCCTTCGTAGCGCAGGTCTGTTCTCAATCTTTCTGGATAATTCAAAGTCAATGTTGAAAAAATGGCACAGGGAAGTTATTGAATACATATGTTTTTAGTTATTGAAAACAATTGGAATCTAAATCATGTTTCATAAATGGTCAGAATGTCCCAAGGAGTCAAAGAAATCAAAGGCCTAAAAAACAGGGAGACAGTTTCCTAGGTTTTAGGAGAACAACATCATCAGCTTTATGGTCACAATAGGCTGGAGCTCATCATTAGAATTTGACTTCATGAAAACACAAGTGTCATTTGATGTAATTAAATTTAGATAAGGTTGTTAGGAGTAAATTCAAAGAGTTTTTTCTCCTATTTGAAATAGGACTGCTCATTAGTTTTGCAACTGTCATTTTGTAATAAAGACCATGTTTATGGTCAGAAAAGGTGTCGAATAGTAGGATTTTGAGGTATCTAGTTGAGGATAAGATTTTCCTATGTTGTGAATGATCTGTAAAAAGGAAGAATTTGAAATGCTAAGTGTTGGAAATTTTATTAGCAAAAATACTATGTTTTGTATGTGACTGTTTACAAATTAATACAGAGTTTCTACTTAGACAACTCAAGATTCATGAGGAGCTCCTATATGTTATTGTTTTGATGGCATACTTTCCAATATTCCATTGTAGTGGTGTTTATTTATGATACTAAGAATTCATCAATGGTGCTCTGACTTCCTTCATAGATAAACTCACTGTGTGTTTCACTGTTCTACATGTTATATTCCTTGAATTGAACTCTAAATGCCTTGACTTCCATTCTAGGTAGAATGTTTGGGTTTTGTTGAAGTTATCATGACTCCATAGCCCAATTAATACTTGCTAATGTGAGTTTCAACCAGTTGTACCATTTATCTATTTTTGCTTCATATGGAGTTAGCCATCTACTTATTTATCAAAAATCATAAACCATTGAGAGAGCCCTCTCAGGTTGAGGAGGCTAAGCCTCAGCCAAAATATTGGTCGAAAATAGTTACACAATGTTTACTTGATGAGAAACCCATCAAGCGTAATTTTGTGATAAAATTTTGGTGCGTATGCCGGGAGTATGAATATTATACTTTCCCGTGATTATGAAGCTAAACTTATGAAGGTAGCAGGAGCTCAGGAAGCTTTTCAAGGATGAATTTACCTTGGAGATTCGACACTTAAAATAAAAAATTGGAAGGTGACTCCACTACTTGAAGATCAGTAGCTTGATGAAGTTTCAGAATGGATTCCATTGCAAGAAAAAATGCCAGGTATGCTCCTATGAATCGGTCTCATATCCTTGGCTTTCCAAATCCTATGCCAAAGGTTGAGTGGTTAGAGGATCTTCCAATATTTAAATATGAAAACAAATAAAATGTTTCCCTTCATTTGGTTAGATTCCATATGCATGTACACAGTCTTAAGGTTCAGTTCCCTGAATATTGTCTCATGAAGATGTTTATGGCCACTTTAGAAGGAAAAACATGGTCTTGGTATGAAAGCTTGCCAAATGGTTCATTATATTCTCTTTCTAATTTCCATGTTGCATTTTATGAGATGTATAAAGACTGTCATCCATCTTTGCTACTGGTTAAATATTGTTGTAAGAATTATGTGAGTTTTATTAGATATTTCGAGAATTTTTATGGAGATGATGAGTTCATGGATGAAGAAATTTTAGAGGCCCTTCGTGACAATACATTTCATCACCAAGAAGAACACCAAGAAGAAAGGATAGCATCTCTTTTAGATAAAAATGAAACCTAGCAGGAGGTCATTTATGAAAACCATGTTACATCTTCTGAGTTTGACAAAAAATTGCAGCAATCTTGTGAGTTCTTTGATCATCAAGAGTATGTGAATCATTGCAAACAACAAGAGGAAATACTAGAAGATTTTTTCTATAACCATCAGGGTAAGGAAAGGGTTGATTTTTTATGTCATTCCTTGGATCATCTTATATCAAATAATGATCATATTAATGAGCAAGAATACACTGCCTTTGAGAATAAGTTGGAACAACATTGGGATAGCATACAAATGAAATATTGTGTGGCTGAACAAAGCATATATGATTTGTCCAAAGTTATAGAATGTTATGAATATCATAAAAAATATCATGTCTTGTTTGACCCTATAGCTGAATACATGGAAGAGTTTTTCATTCCAGTTTTACAGTTTCATTTTCATTATGAAGATCAAATACATTTTAAGTTACCTTGGTCATCAAAATATCATGTCTACTTTGGGTTCAAGTGAAATCTAGAGGTTCAAGCGTTAGATTAGATCAATGATTGGCTTCATTGGATGTTTCATGTTGATTGAGTTAAAGTGGAGAATTGCAGTTGATAGGGTAGGTAGGAGTATGTGAATAAGCTCAAAAGTGAATGGGCATCTTTCAGTAGGTATGAAGTTGGTTTTTCTGTAGTGACCATCAAGCTTGAGCCCGAGGTGAAGGCCATTAGAGCTTGAGGAGGAGGTTGGCAAAATTTCAGGGTTTTATTCTAAAGTATAAATAGCAGCACTGGAGCTACTGATTCTTAGTGTACCACAGGGGCACACTATACCAAGTGGAGCCACTTTTATCACCCTAAAATTTTCTAAAACATCATTTTGTCAACTCTATTTTTGATCATGGTCTAAAATGGGCTTGAAAGTCATTTTAGGATTTGGTTAGGGGTATGTTAGAGTTTTTGAAAGTTTAAAGGTCATCATTGGATTCAAATAAAGTCCTTAGAGGTCCATTCAATGATCAAATATTAAAATTTTCCATGTAGGGGTCAATCTATAAGGTTTCGGGTTAAATTTCTGCAATTAGCCAAGAATCATTCGTTTCATAGCGCCGCTAGTTCAAAAAATAGGATTTGCGCTACGAAAACGTGGTTTTGTAGCTGTCACTTTCAAAGGTGGTTTCTGAGAAATTGAAAATGAATTTTAGAAATATGAAAGAGGTTTTTCTTCATAACATATCTAAATATAAAAAACTCTCTCATTTTATTTAAATTCATTAGGAGGTGGGAGAAATTGATAAATTAAAATGAGTTATGAAACTGTTCTTACTAAACTATCCTGTACATGAGTTTTTAGCAATCAATTTCAAGTTTAGTTTCTAGCCAAATGGAAAAGTTTTTTATAATTATGAAATATTTTTATCTTCATCCTAGCCCCTGCTACAAAAACCTCTCTCGAATTTCTCATAGGTGTTATCAGTTGGGAGATACAAGGATTTCATTGAAGCCCTATTTTCAGAAACAAATTTTTCCTATTTTATACTTGTTTTACAAAGGCAGTTTCTGGATAGCAGGAGATATGTTTGAAAATACCAAGAGAATTTTTTATTAAAGACATAATGGCCCACAAAAACCTCCTTCATTTTCGCAAAATACATCATGGATTAGAACATATAGGCTCTGTCCCAAGACCTATTTTTTAGGAAAAAACAGGAAAAACCAATAGGCCAACCTATTGCAAATGAAGAAGAAATGCCTCAAAAAAGCTAAAATGAAGTTATTATATGGTTTTTGTGGTTTTTAGATGGTGATATAAGAAATATTTTGAGGTTTTGGGGCAATAATACTTTTCACTTGGTAAATTTTTTGAGAAAACTGCATACTCAGCAATTTCGTAGTGCATTTAGTGTAGAAAAATAGAAAAGCTCTATGAAACTTCTATAGCAGTTTTTCTTGCTCTTTTTCATCAATTTTTGAAGGGTGAAAAGATGAATCAAGAACTGAAATTACTAGGGAGGATGTATTAAAGGGTAATCAAGACAATATTGGATGAAAGATGTCAAAAAACAGAAGTCAAAGAGTGTTAAAGAGGCAAAACAAAAACCAATTTCTAGCAGGAAATTAGAGAAAGACAAGAAGTCAAGTATCAACATCAAAGGGAAAAGCAATTGTTTCAATGGTAGAGGGCAGTCCAAAGATGAAAGGAAACTTGGAAGATATACTTCATGCAATAGAAATACAAGAATCACCCATTTTGTAGGCATATTTTATTGAAGTGAATGATCCTAAACAAAAAAATCAAATCAGCAAAGAAATTAGATTTTGAAGGTGATGATGCAACTTTTATTTTCCAAGCTAGGAAACCTCTAACCAGACATGAAAATAAACTCCACGGAATAATTAAAGATACCCAAGTAACTATTGAAGTATCTAAGGCCCCTGAAAAGGTGATTGATATCTCATCTCCTCTAATAGAGCATGCAGTCAACAAGGTAGAGAAGGGAAAAGAACATATGTTAGAGTGTACGTTGTAGGAAGAGAGGTTGAAACTAGAAAATCAAGAAATGGAAATGATGAGAAAGAGGGCAAGACAACACAACATTGAAAATAAATAACTCAAGAGGTTGAAGGCTGTTTGGGAAGGTCAAACAATTGCTAGGTCATAGATCTCAAGCAGTGCCCAACATTTATATACATGGACAGTTCCAACTATTAAAGAGGCAAGGTTTGTTAGAGTGATGAAAAATCATTTGAGAGCAAGAAACACAAAGCTAAGAAGACAAGTGAAATATTTGGAGCTACATTTAAAACAGTCTTAAGATGAACTAAAAATAAAGGGCACAAAATGACAAATTCAAAACAAACTCTAAATGGAAAAGTAAGATCAAATTTTGTGAAGATTATGTTTTTAGTTCAAATTTTTGATGGTTTCGATGAGGCCAATGATTTTTTGAAGCTATGGTACGTTTTTGTTTTAATTTTTTTTGAAAATATGTAAAAATCTTCTTGCGCAGCAGTTTCGTAGCGCCTATAGTGAAAAAAGGGTGAAAAGTGCTACGAAACTGCTGTAGCAACCTTTTCACCCTTTTCCTTATCAATTTTGAGGGGAAGTTTCGAGATTTTTGCCCTGAAATTTCTAGAGGAAACATTTCAAGTGAATATGAAAGATAAATTGAAGTGAAAAGACCAAAATATTAAAATAAATGGGCCAAAACACTGCGCTATGAAAAGTGCTACGAAACTGTGCTGCTTTCCTAGCACAGGTTTGTTTTCAATATTTTTGGATAATTCGAAGTCAATGTTGCACAACTGGCACAGGGAAGTGATTGAAGACATATGGTCTTAGTTATTGACAACAAATGGCATCTAAATCATGGTTCATAAATGGTTAGAATGTCCCAAGGAGTCAAAGAAATCAAAGGCCTAAAAAACAGGGAGATAGTTTCCTAGGCTTTAGGAGAACATCATCATCAGCTTTATGGTCACAACAGGTTGGAGCTCAGCATCAAAATTTGACTTCATGAAAATTCAAGTGTCATTTGATGTAATTAAATTCAGATAAGGTTATTAGGAGTAAATTCAAAGGGTTTTAGTCTTATTTGAAATAAGACTGCTCATTAGGTTTGCAGCTGTCATTTTGTAATAAAGACCATGTTTATGGTTAGAAAAGGTGTAAAATAGTAGGATTTCAAGGTATATAGTTGAGAATAAGATTATCCTATGTTTTAAATTATCTATAAAGAGGAATAATTCAAAATTCTAAGTGTTGGACATTTTATTAGCAAAAATATTGTGTTTTGTATGTGTTGTGTAACCAGCTCCAAAAAGAGAAGAAAAGAGATATAAACGCCTTATAAATGAGCCACTTCGAGGGGGCAACCTCCAATACATTACATAAATGAAAAATTCTTGGATGATACAATTTAAAAAACCTCCTTTCTATATATAGGAGTCCATGGGGTCATAATGTAATCCTATTGGGCCACAATGTAATCCTAGCCGACCTAACAATAATAATTTAAGGGCACAATAATAACAAAATGGGGGTTACAAGGGTACAATAATAACAATAAGGGGGTTACACTAACAACAATAAGGGACTATACTAGTAATATAGGGACCTAACATGCCCCTCTCCTTCAAAAAAGTGTTGTCCTCAACGCTTGAGTAGCTCTGGGTGCTTTTGTATAAAATTCTCCTTCTTTATAGAATTGAGTGGTAGGCTTCCTTGTTGCCATAATTTTACATTCAACTTTTCTTGCCAACCTAAATGCCTTCTCCAATGAATCAGGTTCCAAAACACGAACTTCATGTTGGATGTTGTCTTTAAGTACTAAGTCAATCCGTATTTCCTCCCCGGAATATTAGTTACCCTTATATTCAATTTTTGGAAGTCCTCAATGTGCTGCCCCACTAAACCCTTTTGTTTGAGATTTATCAATTGGCTAAAGAAGGTGTTGCTCTTTGTATCCTCATAATGTGCTATCATTTTTCACTACGTAAGGGTGACCAAGTGACAATTTTTTTACGGGGAGCAAAGCCATTGATACCATACAAATGTATTTTTTTCCTAAATGTAAGTTGCAATGCATACCTTTTGTGTGTTTTGTACGTTATGGAGATCAAAATATTGCTCCATCTATAGTATCCATATTACAGGATCCTTTCCATCAAACTTCCTCATATCCATTTTTGGAATATGGTGGTTCTTCCCGCCAACATTAGATTTTATGAAATCACGATTAACATTTATTTTGTTCTCATCATGAGTTTCCTCTACTATCTTTTCACCATTGGGAAACATTTCTTGTATCAACTTTGTCTCAAACCTTGTTATCTCTGCTTTTAGGGTCTTCATGTTTTCCATTTTCTCATCGATCTTAGCTTCCATGTCATCCATTTAGATTCCATGCCAGCCTCCATACCATCCATATTAGCTTCCATGCCTTTCTTCAAACCGTCCATCTTCACTTCCATGCCTTTCTTCAAAACTTCCATTTCATTTTTTTCTGCTTTTTGCGAGAGTGAAATTTGTTGCACTTGCCCTTGTAATTTTGATAGATCATGTTGCAATTATTCATCTTAATGAGTCATGGTAGAGCCTTCTGAAGGCTTAATTGGTGTTGAATTCTTTTTAGGCACCATTTTAGAATCCAATATTAATACCTTTTACTTTCTTTGAGGAGCTCGATATTGAAATTGAATTATCTCTGTAATTGAAAATCTTAAATATCTAAAATTAATCCCTGTAGTAGCCCTCTGAAGCTTCTTTCAAATTCCACAGGTCTGATCTAATTTGGATTCCCCAAGACAAGGATTGTGTCAATCTCCCCTGACCTAATTTTGGAGCATTTGGTTCGGTAGAGCAAACTTGTAGGACTTGCACATGTCCTTTGTTTCGTCCTTTGTCTGCGAAAGTGTGTAAGAAATTATAGTCCGTGTACTTGCTTGTTAATTTTTATGGCACTCAAATCCAATGCCCAGAGAGAGATTTATTTAACTTTTCCCACGATCACCTCTTTGAGATGAAATTCAGGAGCCTGAAAAAGTACTACCTTCCACAGATCATATCTCCAAAAATATTGCGAACCAAGCTCTGAAATTATTTGATGAATTTCCTCAGGATTTCAGCTTTGCACCATACGAATTTCAGATTCTGAACCTTCGTAGAAAAAAATTTATAGCGAAAATTCCACGATGACCTGTTTAGGAGCTTGAAAAAATACCTAACTTCCACATATGATATCTCCGAAAATATTGCGAACCAAGCTCTGAAATTTTTTAGACAATCTTCCTGCAGAAAATTTCTCTTACCCTAAAAATTTCAGCTTTTGAAACTTCAGCCAAAAGAGAAAACAAATTATGTTGAAAATTCCACGATGAACTGTTTGGAGCAGCGAAACCCTAGAATCCAAAGCTCTGATACCAAATGTTGTGTAACCAGCTCCAAAAGGAGAAGAAAAGAGATATCAACGCCTTAGAAATGAGCCACTTCGAGGGGGCAACCTCCAATACATTACATAAATGAACAATTCTTGGATGATACAATTTACAAAACCTCCTTTTCTATATATAGGAGTCCATGGGGCCATAATGTAATCCTAGTGGGCCACAATGTAATCCTAGCCGACCTAACAATAATAATTTAAGGGCACAATAATAACAAAATGGGGGTTACAAGGGTACAATAATAACAATAAGGGGGTTACACTAACAACAATAACGGACTATACTAGTAATATAGGGACCTAACAGTATGTGACTGTTTACAGATTAATACAAAGTTTCTACTTAGACAACTCAAGATTCATGAGGAGTTCCTATATGTTATTATTTTGATGGAATCCTTTTCAATATTCCATTGCAGTGGTGTTTATTTATGATACTCAAAATTCATCAATGGTGCTCTGACTTCCTTCATAGATAAACTAACTATGTGTTTCATTGCTCTACATGTTTTATTCCTTGACTTGAACTCTAAATGCCTTGACTTCCATGCTAGGTAGACTGTTTTGGTTTTGTTGAAGTTATCATGACTACATAGCCCAATGAATACTTGCTAATGTGATTTTAAAACAGTTATGCCATTTATTTATTTTTGCCTCATATAGAGTTAGCCATCTACTTATTTATCAAAAATCATAAACCATTGAGAGAGCTCTCTCAAGTTGAGGTGGCTAAGCCTCAGCCAAAAGATTGGTCTGAAACAATTACACAATGTTTACTTGATGAGCAGTCCATCAGGGCTGATTTTGTGATAAGAATTTCTTTATCCAACATCTCTTTGATCTTCCTCTTTATTTCAACATTCTCGGTTATCGACATGTGATACATACCGATGTTTGGAAGAGGGCAATCTTACTCCAACTGAATCTCATGTTGAATTTACCTTTTTGGAGGCAATCGCGTTGGCTCCTGAAACATCTCATGATGTCCATTAACCACATCATATAAATGTGACTTCAACTTAGGATCAAATCCCTCAAATGATTCTTGATTAATATCAGCTTTAGGCTTAATCATAAGAAGAACAAATTTCTTACTTGAATTTACTAGCCTCTTTACCTGTCCAACATTTACCATAGCAATATTTTTTTTGTTGTGATGTGCTCTAACAATGAATGCTTTCCATATTTGAATAAATGATACTTTTTCTCATGGCAATAGAAGATCACTTTCCTGTCATATAAGTAAGGAATCCCTAATACATTACCACTTATGTCAAGCGGAACCACATCTAATTCAACTGTGTCAACAAAGATTGCAGTGATTACAAACCTCAATATACATTTCTTTGAAACATGTAGATTTGCATCCTTACAAATCCAACCCAATGAATATGGTTTTGGATGTGGTATGGTCTCAAGGTTAATTTTCTTGACCAAATCTTCAGAGATTAATTTTTCTTGTGACCCACTGTTAAAAAATGTCCCAATATTCGTATGCTTGGATATGAACCTCACATGAAACAATTCTATTCTTTCTCTTTCACTTGGAGTGTTTATGTGATAGTTTGATGTACTAGTACTAGGTTTAGTTTCAAATTATTTTCCCTTCATGTTCTTCAATCCCATGGCTGTAATTTTAGATTCATCACTTGAATTAGATCATAAATGATGTTGAGTTGTAGCAGTATTTTTCTGTTTCCCTTTTTTATTGGGTTTCTTTGGCCTCAATTCAGGATGTAATTTCAAACCATGAATTTCATCATGGCCTTCTTTTCAACAATTTTTACAACCCACTTTTTCTCCCTCTTTCTTAATAGATGCAATATATTTTTTTCACCTTTTGAGGTACTTTCCTTGGCCTTACCCTTAAAAGGTTTCTTCCTACCCTCTTCATAAATGTTCTTCCCCCTAGCTTCTAGATGTGTGGCCTAAACACAAACTTCATCTAGACTGGTGGGTTTAAACATGAGAATAGTATGTTTTAGGTAGCTATGTAAGCCTCATATGTACTTCACAAAAGTGTCTTGGCTCTACAAATCCACCCCTAATAAAAGATCACTTCTCCTAAAATCTTGGGTGTATTCTTGCACATTTTGTCCATTTAATTGCATTAGGTCCCTATATTACTAGTATAGTCCCTTATTTTTGTTAGTGTAACCCCCTTATTGTTATTGTTGTACCCCTGTAACCCTAATATTGTTATTATTGTGCCCTTACATTATTATTGTTAGGTTGACTATGATTATATTGTGATCCCATGGACTCCTATATATAGAAGGAGGGTTTTTCATTTGTATCATCCAAGAATTATTAATTTATCAAATGTATTGGAGGTTTCCCCCTTGAAGTGGTTGATTCCTAAGACGTTGATCTCTATTTTCTTCTATTTTTGGAGTTGGTTTCATAACATTTCATATTAGAGCTTTGGATTCTAGGGTTTTTCTACTCCAAACAGGTCATTGTGCCATTTTCGCTATAATTGTTTTTCTACGAAGGTCCAGAAGCTGAAAATTTTACAGTGTGAAGCTGAACTTCTGAGGAACGCTATGTAAAAATTTTAGATCTTGGTTCAAAAAATTTTCGGAGATATGATCTGTGGAAGATAGGGTTGTTTCAGCCACCTAAATTTAAGCTAAAACAGGTCATCATGGAAGTTAAGCTATAACGTTTTTTCTAATAAAGTTTAGATTTTGGAATTTTTACAAAGTGAAGACGAAATCCAAGGAACATTTTGTAAACATTTCAAAGCTTGGTTCGGAATATTTTCGGAAATATGATCTGTGGAAGTTAGGTCTTATTCAGGCTCCTGAATTTCATCTCAAAGAGGTGACCATGGGAAAATAATCATAATTGTCTCTCTGAGTATCAGATTACAACTCTATAAAATGTGGCCACAAGTACATAGACTATAGTTTCCTATGTAGCAATATCAAAGCTGAAGGAGGAAACAGTGACATGTGGTATGCCGTACAAGTTCACTCTACTGAACTAGTCCATAATCAGGTCATTGTGGGAGACTCGGAATAACTTTGTCTTGAAGAATCGAAATTAGGTCAGACCTATGGCATTTGAAAGAAGCTTCAGAGGCATACTAAAATGCTGAATTTTAGATATTGAATATCGGCAATTACATAGATAATTTATTTTCATTATCAAGCTCCTTAAAAACATGAAAAAGGTGTGTATTTTTTTTTTCGAATTGCATAAGCCTTGTGTGAAAAATTAGTTTGAATTGATTCCAAGGGCATATTGTAGAATAGATGTCAGTATTGGGTTCTAAAAATGCCCCCCTAAAAATAATTCAACACCCATTAAGCTTTTATAAGGCTCTACTATGACTCATGAAGACAAATAATGACAACATGACATGTCAAAATTACAAGAGCAAGTGCACTAAATTTCGCTCTCGCAAAAAGCAGTAAAAAATGAAATGGAATTTTTGAAGAAAGACAGGGAAGCTAAGATGGATGGGATGGTATCTACGATGGATGACATGTAATATGGCATGGAAGCTAAGATGGATGACATGAAAGACAAGATGGAAAACATGAAGAATGATCTAAAAGAAGACATGGAAGGTTTGAAAAGGTTGATACAAGAACTGTTTCCTAATGGCGAAAAGATAGTAGAGGAAACTCATGATGAGAACAAAATAAATGTTAACCATGATTTTATAAACTCTAATGTTGGATGGAAGAACCACCATGTTCCAAATATGGATATGAGGAAGTTTGATGGTAAGGATCCGTAACATGAATACTAGATATGGAGCATTATTTTGATCTCAATAATGTGCAAAACACACATAAGGTATGCATTGAAACTTTACATTAAGAAAAAAATACATTTGTATGGTATCGATGAATTTTCTCCCGTAAAAAAAACTTCACTTGGTCAATTTTATTGGAGGAAATGATATCACATTAGGAGGATACAAAGAGAAACACCTTCTTTAGTCCATTGATAAATCTCAAACAAAAGGGTTCAGTGGTGGAGCACATTGAGGACTTCCAAAAATTGAATATAATGGTAACTAATGTTCCAGAGGAACATAGGATTGATGTCTTCAATGGGAATTTAAAGGATATCATCCAACATCAAGTTCGTTTTTGGGAACCTGATTCATTGGAGAAGGAATTCAGATTGGCAAGAAAAATTGAATGTAAAATTATGGCGATAAGGAAGCCTACCACTCACATCTATAAATATGGAAGTGTTGCTACTCCTAGACTTCCACAGCCTACAAGGTTGACACCACAAAAATTGGAAGAAAAAGGAGAAAAAGGGCTTTGATACAGTTGTGATATAAAATACAGTAAAGGTCATAAGTGTGCTGAGAAGAAATTATTTTACATAGATTTTGAAGAGGAGGAATAATATGAACAAGAAACTTCAAAAGAAGAGAATATACACCAAGAACCAATGCTAGAAGAAGAAGAAATGAGTCCGACCATATAATGTAATGCATTTGCAGGTATTACCACTCCTCAAACTCTCAAGATAGAAGGACATATCAAGAAGAGAAATGTAATAATCTTGATTGATTCAGGTAGCACCCATAATTGTATTCATTGTAAAGTAGATAAGGAGTTCAATTGTTTCCTATAACCAACACCATAATGTCAAGTGATGGTTCCAAATGGAGGAACTATAAAAGATGTCATAATATCAAGCTAACCATGGGCGAATATGTATTTAATAGTCCAATTCTTTCTATTCCAATGGGAGGTGTTGATGTTGTACTAGGAGTACAATGGTTACAATCCATGGGGACAGTATCCTTTAATTTTCATGAACTTTTCTTGAAATTTTTTTCGGAAGGAAAGGAATTCAAATCACGGGGTATCATAGGGAAGCCAGGAAATATAATAAGCTCTAATTTCATGACAAAGCTTCTGAAGAAAGAACAATGATGCGTAATTGCACAATTATTCTAACTAGAAGTTCCAACATCAAAATCATCTATTTCTACGGATCTCCAAAAAGTCTTGGAAAATAATTCGAAGGTTTTTGAAACTCCCAAATGAATCCCACCTATTTGTGATAATGATCATGCTATTCATTTGATTCCAGGAATATTTCCTCCAAACATCAGGCCTTATAGATATCTTTATGTCCAAAAGAGCGAAATTGAACGTATGATTGTAGGAATGTTAGAGGCTAGTATAATTCAACCTAGTCAAATTTCTTTCTCTGCTCCTGTAGTATTGGTGCAAAAGAAGCATCGATCATGGTGCATGTATCTGGATTATAGGGAGCTCAATAATCTCACTATTAAAGATAAATTTCACATTCCCATGGTTGATGAATTATTGGATTAATTACATGGAGCAATTTATTTTACCAAGTTGGATCTTTGTTCAGGATATCATCAAATTAGAATGAAGACAAAAGATATTCTAAAAACAACATTTCAAAGTCATGAGGGTCATTATGAATTTTTTATCATGCCTTTTGGCCTTACCAATGCTCCTACATTTCAAGGGTTGATGAATTGCATTTTCAAACTCTTCCTTAGAAAATTTGTGCTAGTATTTTTGATGATATACTAATCTACAACAGGTTTTCGAAGGATCATGTTCAACATGTTGATAGGGTGCTCAAACTATCGGAGGAGAAAGAATTATATGAAAAAACATCCAAATGTTTCTCTGAAGTACAATAGGTGGAATATCTGGGTCATATTGTATCTCATGAGGGTGTTAAAGTAGAGCCTAAAAAGGTTAAAGCCATTAAGGAATTGAAATTCCCCACAACCATAAAGCAGTTGCGAGGATTTCTCAAGTTAACAAATTATTATCACAAGTTTGTTAAGAATTATGCAAGAATAGCTGCACCTTTAACAACATTATTTAAGAAAGATGCATTTTCATAGAATTCTAAAGCAAGGCCTTTGAACATCTTAAACAGGAAATGTGCCTAGCATTGGTCTTAGATACACAAAACTTCACAAAAACCTTTATTGTGCAATGTGATGCCTCGGGAAATGGAATTGGTGATGTTTTAATGCAAGAAGGAAAACCCATTGCTTTTTAAAGTTGTCCAATCAAAGGAAATTATTTACAGAAAGCTATTTATGAGAAGGAAATGTTGGCAATACTACATGCACTAAATAAATGGCGACCTTACCTAATGGGAAGACACTTCAAGGTAAAAACTGATCATGATAGTCTGAAACACTTTTTGGAATAAATAATATCTTCAGAAGAGAAGAAGAAATGGGTCACAAAGACGTTGGGTTATGACTTTGAAATCATCTACAAAAAGGGAAGATAAATGTTGTTGCAGATCCACTCTCAAGAAAGGATGAAGAGGTGGAAGCATTTATTTGTGAAATTTCTATTATCTAACCAGATTGGATAACTGAAGCAAGGGATGAATGGAAGAAGGATGAATAAGTGTGGACACTCATTCAAAATTTGCAGCAAGATCCCAGTACATCTGATACATTTAGTTTGAAAAATTATTCCTTATGGTACAAATATTTCTTATATATTTTTAAGAAGTCCCAAATAAAACAAAATATTCTTTTGGAATTGCACACTTCTCCTTTAGGAGGATACTCAGGATTTTTAAAAAATTACCATAGGGTGAATAAAGATTTTTTTTGGGATGGCCTTAAATCTGATATTCAAAAGTTTGTGGTGGAATGTTTAGTTTTCCAGCAAAATAAACTTGAGAAAATTAAGACCCCGGGTCTTAGACAACCTTTATCCATTCCAAGTCAACTTTGGGAGGATATTTCAATGGATTTTATCACAAGTTTACCTAAGGCCGAAAGAAAGAGTGTCATCATGGTGGTAGTTGATATAATTACCATGTATGCACACTTTTGTGGATTATCTCATCTGTTTAAAGCAAGTACAGTTGCTACGGCATTTATGGAAACAATTCAAAAGCTACATGGAAACCTAAAGATTATTGTAAGTGACAGAGATCCCATTTTTACTGGAAATTTTTGGATGGAATTATTTTCTTGTTTAGGTACTCAACTAGGTCATAGCTCATCTTATCATCCTCAATATGATGGTCAAACAGAGATAGTGAATAAATGTTTGGAAGGATATCTTCATTGTTTGGTATCTGATAAGCAAACATAATGGGTGAAGTGGTTACCTCTCATTGAATGGTGGTTTAACGCTTCCTTCCATACTGTAGCAAAAATGAACCCATTTATGGAACTTTATGGATATCATCCACTGTCCATCAGATCGTCTTTAAGAGAAAATTCTAAGGTTCAAGTAGTGGAAGATCACATCGAGCATCAACAAGAGGTTCTCCAACTCTTAAAGGATAACTTAAATTTGGCACAAAATAGAATGAAACAACAGGCAAATCAACATCACAGTGAAAGAAGTTTTTATGTAGGAGAGTGGGTATTTTTATGGCTAAAACCATACAAACAAATTTCCCTCGAGCAAGCTAAGAAGGATAATAAATTATCACAAAAGTACTATGGTCCTTACAAGGTGTTGCTAAATATTTGTACTATGGCATACAAATTGGAGCTTCCTTCTTCTTCATGAGTGCATCTAGTTTTCCATGTTTCATGCTTAAAGAAGGTTATAGGTGACAAACTTCCAGTTGAAACAATATTGCCAAAACTTGATGAGGAAGGAAAAATCATATTGGAACCTGAAGTAGTCATGGAAACAAGAACTCGACAGCTATGAAATTGATCAATTTCAGAGTATATCATCAAGTGGAAGAACCTACTCACTAAAGATTCTACATGGGAGGATGATAATTTTATACGGAATCATTCGGAGCTACTCAAGTATTGAGGATAACACTTTTTGAAGGAGAGGGGCATGTTAGGTCCCTATATTACTAGTATAGTCCCTTATTGTTGTTAGTGTAACCCCCTTATTGTTATTTTTGTACCCCTATAACACCAATATTGTTATTATTGTGTCCTTAAATTATTATTGTTAGGTTAGCTAGGATTATATTGTGATCCCATGGACTCGTATACATAGAAGGAGGGTTTGTAATTTGAATCATCCAACAATTATTCATTTATGTAATGTATTGGAGTTTCCCCCTCGAAGTGGATGATTCCTAAGGTGTTGATCTCTATTTTATTCTATTTTTGGAGATGGTTTCATAAAAAATTGCCTAAAGTTCTGCCAATTGATGATGGCTTTCTACATATGAGCTAATGGATAAAAATGTTGTTTAATAGAAGTAATTAAATCTGACCATGATAGAATATTCATACCATGTCTCTTGATTTCCTCCTTTATCTTTTCTTCCCACAAAAGAAGAGCTACATCTTCCATTCTAAAAGAAGCTAATTGAATTTTTGTATCACCATCTTGAAGGTTTTGTATTCTGAAATAGACCTCCAATTGTCTAATCCAATTATCTAGCTTTTCTGTATTGACTTCACAATTAACATTGACAATTTGAACTTAACATAAAGTTTTAAAAAGGGAATTTTACTAGTGCTCTTGGACTTGTGTGGCTGATGTACTGAAGAAGAAGTAGAGGATGATGATGATTATGATGAGGGTGAGGATGATGGCTCTCCATTGCCTCCATTTCCTCCATTTCCCTTCTTAGAATTTTCTTCATCATTTTGACCTCCTGAAGATCCTTGTACTTCCTTGTGAATTTTAGATGCTTCTCCTTCCAATCTCTCATTCCTTTCTTGATAAATAATTCTAACCATCTCAATCGTGTCAAGGAATGCTTTCTTGAACACTCTTTCTTCCTCCTTATGGTCAAATTCTTCATGGATTTATCCTTCCTCATGAGGCATGCTTAATGGATCTTCTGCTTCTTTAAGAGGTGAACTAGGTGGTGGAGATTGTGACAATATTGCTCGCCTTTGCTTTGGCTCCTTTTGAGACCCTTCTTCTTCCACCATTTTTCCTTATCCTCTTTTGAGCTTGAGCCTTGTAAGCATCTAAAACTTGCAAACTGTTAAATTTTTTTTTACACTAAACAACACTAGAGAATAAAACTCTAGGTTTGATACCAACCTGATCTGAAATGAATATAATATTTTTGATGTGCTAAGTGTCTTTTTCAGTTTAAAAACATGTGCATAATTGCCTCTTTAGTTTGCATAAGGATTAAGGAGTTGTTCCATGATTTTTAGATTATTTTTAGTGAATTATAAGCATGAAATAAGGATAAATAACACTGAACAACAGTGTAAAGTAGAGAAATAATTCACCACATGAAATTTACACAGCAGGTATGATGAAGCAGTTCACCCCTCCTGGGCTACATCTACTAGACCAACTCCCAATGACTTGTCCATCTTTCATTATGCTCAAAATTTTTATATTAAATGTAGTTATATTGATCTAATGGTCATTTTATTTGTAGCAATGGCTCTAGAATGCTCCAATTAGTCAAAAATGACTCTTCATTCACTCAGAATGGTCGAAAGTTGGGCCTCCTACACTTTTTCCCAGTTTCACCTAGGAAAGCTCCACTAAAAGTGGAGAACTCCACCTAACTGGAGGTAAAATTGGCATACCAGCCAAAAATGGAATGCCCTCTAATTTACCACCAAAACTGACTGCTGCATTAAATGTCACGGTTCGGGCGGTGGCCACATGCGCACTCCCAAACCGGTGGTTAAAACTAGTTAGTGGAACTCTCGCATTAACTGCAGTTGAAAGGTTTGAAACTCTGGGTTTCTACTATCAGGTTAACATATTATCTGCATGGTTTTTTGGAGTTAGCGTTGCCATGTGATATGCTCCAAACCGCTAGTGGGTTGGGACCGCCGGTGGTTCCCAGCCCCCACATATGAATTAATTAAACCATAACATAAAGTTGACACCATAGTTGGTTAAGAAAAAAAGCATAGTGCAGATCGTAGAAGGTTATGCGTGCCCGGTGGGAGGTCTGGGGGTTGATTCTTGTGGGCCCTCACAAAAAATTTAACATGTGGTTGCAGGGCCACGGGGTGGCATTACGGCTGGCCACATGGTAGCTTCTGATTCGACCCTCCAAACTGTACTACCAATAATATTGTGACACTTCTCAAACCATGATTGGTCTAGTGGAAAGGCTTATTCTAAGGAATATTCCTTTTTTCTGATTGTGCATCCCATTCAAACCTAGTCAAACTGTTGAAAATTTACATGTTTGGCATTTCGATCAGAATGTGATATCTCCCTCATATGACATCGGTTTTTCGAACCCTTCATGGCGCTAGAATCAAGGAGAAGAGATCTAGGCAACCATCCTGGTTTCAAACCAATCCTATAACTTTGAATTTTGAGAAAAAATTATGAACTCCTGATCGATTACAACCACCCTTGTCTTTCTCATTAGGAGCTTATATTTTAGTTTTATGACCTAGATTTTTAGTTGTTTATTCTTCTTCTTTAAATTTTTCTTCTTCTTGCAACATTAACCCAGATGTATAAGAATATTAAAATTTATGGTTTTCTCAATCTGGTTCTGTAACTTCAATGCTTAATATTCCTATTTAATAGGCATATTTAGTGTCTCTAGTTCAAATTTCTCTTGTCTTAGAGTATTGCAAACTAGAGTTTTTTGTGGACTATGAGGTCAGTCTTAAAAAACTAATGTCTTTCATACATCTCTTTTCTCTAAGGACTTAATATAATCATAAATTTGTTGGGTCAATATCTGGAGTTCTTCGACCTGGACCCTGAGTGTATGAAATAACAGTGGGTGATGTAACCTTAAGATCCTCTTCTAAATCAACAAATTTTGTTTCCTCTGAAGGTGGTTCTTTTGATTCCTTAACGAGTTTAGAGGATATTCTTACTGATTGAGGAGGATTTTGAATTTTGGCCCTATTTTTCCTTATCTTAGGCTGTTATGAGATTGTGGGTTTATCCTTCCCTTTTATGCTACCCTCCTTTTTTTTATCATTTTGCTTAAATTTTCCCAAAATTTTGCAACAGGGATTTCATCCTCTGACTGTTCGTGAGATGGTTGTTCATTTTCAACAAGATTTTCAACTTTTATTTTCCTTACCCTTTTTTCCTTGCTACAAATAGGTTGTTCTTGGTATCTTTCTTGGAAATGGTTCCGAATTAGGAAATTTCCCAACTGTCCCTAGGATTTCAACATGGCATTCAGTGGGATTTTTTATTAAGCCACGATCATACATTTTATTCTCTATAAATTGAATTTTCTTCTGAATATTCCTTGCCATTTTATTCAGGCTATGCAATAAAAATTATGGAATATTTATTTCAATATCTTCAATAAAATTCATTATCAACTTAGCATGGTAAAAGAACATGCATTCGAACCTTCCCTCACATGTGAAAAATTTATGGATTATCAACAACAAATTCCTCCATTTTCCTTTAAGATTTTTGCTAGGGATCCCCTTTTGAAAGATGTTAGTATCCATACCTGGGTTTTTTAGAAATATTTTCCATTCTTCACCTATAATCCCTCTATTTTTAAATCATATTTTTCTTTTCCTCGGTATTCTAGTGGCTTTAGCTATGAAATACTCTGTTATTGCAAACTTGATATCTCTAATTTCAACCTCCATTCCATCAAAATCTCTGGAAAAGGATTTTGTAAGCTCCACAATGTTTTTTAGTTGGTGGTATAAAATTATCATCTAATTCATATGTAAATGTTTTCATCCTTATTATTAAATAGAATTTTCCATTTGCATACCTTAAATTTTGATGTTTCTAACCATCAATTGTTTCTACTTGTCTTGTGTTTAGGTATTCTTCAATGTGTTCTTCAATTTCTTCAGTCAAAAGGTCATGTAATATCTAAGCTGCAAAAATCCATTAGTGTTGCATAATTTCATCAATTCTATAGCTATATTTTTATTTTCTGAAAAATAAAAGGGGATGCAAAGAATTGGGATTTTAGAATAGGAATAAAGAAAATTTAAGGTGCCAAAAAAACATCTTTTATTTTCACCTTATATTTTCCATATCAGCATTATCTTGAAAAATATTAACAAATTCCTCTTTTTCAATGGCTTGTGATAGATCCTTTATCGATGTACATTTACAAGGAGATGAAATTTTTTTCATCAATGGTTCTGATCCCGACTGCTCCATTATCAAAGAATATTTCAATCTCATAAAACCTAAGCCAATGAGTTTTAAATTTCCCTTGAAAATCCTTAAAAATTGAATCAAAGAGATGTGCCCAATCTCCTTCTTGAATTTTTCTTTCTTTAATATATTTATCATGCAATATGGATCTTCGCTGTTGAACTAAGCTGGTCTTTTCAGTTGCATCTTGTCTTATTTCATCAAGCTCATTGAGTTGTTCCATTCTATGCCTTTGTGATCCTGAAAAGTCAATTCCTAGTTTAAATGTTGTATTGAAAGTATTTATTTGGAACTCTATTTTAAATGATACTTTCTTCCCATAAATAAGTTCATAGGGAGTATGTCTTGTTTTTCTTCTCCATGTGGTGCAATAGGCCCATAAAGCTTATAGAATCTTTTCTTCCCAATCCGTTCTATGAAAATGTACAATATTTTTTAGGATTGCCTCAATCACCTTATTAGTATACTCTACTTCTCCATTTTCCTGTGGATGATATGGAGTGGATATTATATTCTTGATTTTTTATTTTCCATGACCTTCTGCGCCATTCTTGATGTAAATTGAGTTACTTGATTTGTCATAATTTCCCTTGGGACACCAAAATGAGTAAAAATATCCTCAAAAAGTAATGAAACTACAAAATTTTCATCAGCAAGGGAAAGCACTTTAGCTTCTACCCATTTAATGACATAATCAGTGCACGGAAGAATATAGCTCTTTTGTCTTGAGTGTGGATTGATTGGTCCAACAAAATCCAAAGCCCATTTTTCAAAGGGTTCAGTAAGTACCTATGGTTGTAAAGTAATTTCATCTCAAGGAACAAGTTTCCCCATTCTCTGAAAACTATCACATCTCTTAACATCTTCCTTGGCATCCTTGAAAAGGGAAGGCCAATAATATCTTAAGAGAAGGAATTTGTTGAAAATTATTTTGTTAGTGAAGTGTCCTCCACATGGCTCATCATGACATAATTTTATTATCTCAAGTGTTTAGTCTTATCGTACACACCTTTGAATGATGAGATATGGACCTGTCTTGTGTAATTATTCATTTATCTATGAATAAGATGCACTCATTTGAATTATCTTCCTCTTTTCTGTTGGAAAAAAATATTATGGTAGCTTTCCTATTGCTAAATAATTAGAAATGTCTGCAAACCATGGATATTTAGTAGATATTGCAAAAATACATTAATTAGGAAAACTATCTTCTAGTAGTGCACAAAAAGCCAACAACTGTGTTTTTTTTTCCAGGTCGATCTAAAATGGTGAGATTGAATTGTTACAATAACAGTAACCATCTTATGATTCTGCCATTGGAAATTGATTTATTCCATAGATATATAATTTCATAATGATCTCTGTGAATTAAGTTTCATATCCAGTGATGTAATGTATAAATTTGTTAATGGCATGGACAACAACTAAAAATTTCTTTTCAGTAACAATATAATTTAACTCTGTTGGTGACAAATTTTTACCTGTATAGTAAATCACATAAAAAGTCAGTATTTTTTTCCCAATACAGCTCCGAGAGTTGTTTTTAAAGCATCAATTGAGATATGAAAAAGCAATTTCCAGTTTGGTCCTCTTAGAATGGGTGCTTCAGAAATATTTTCCTTAAAAGTTTCAAATGCCTTTTGGTACTCAGGATTCAAACTAAATTCACAATCCTTTGTAAGAAGTTTTAAGAGTGGAGATGCAATATTTGTAAATTTTTCTATGACTCTTCTCTAGTATCTTGTAAAACCAAGGAAATCCTAACATCATTTTGACAATTTGGGATTGCTAATTTGGAAATAACTTCAACCTTAGATGAGTCCACCTTAATTAAATTTCCTGGAAAATGGTGTCCGAAAAAAATTCCTTCTGTAAAAATAATAAAACATTTTTCATGAATTAATTATAGATTTTATTCATTACATCTTACAAGAACTTTCTCCAAATTTTCAAGGGCTTCTTTAAAAGAATTTCCATAGGCTGTAAAATCATCCATATATACTTCCACACAATCATGAATTAAATCCGAGAAAATACCCTTTACCGCTCTTTGGAATGTTGCGGGTTCATTGTATAATCCAAAAGAAATTACTTGGTAAGCATAAGTTCCCCATTGATAGGTAAAAGTGGTTTTGTATTGATATTTTGGTGTTACCTGAATTTAATTATACCCACTAAAAAAATTCATGTCCAAATTGTGAGTTCTTGAAGTCTTATGATGATATCTACCCTCTGAGTTAATATTCACTGCTGTTGCATTATCAATCCTAAGAATACATGTTTTTTACCAAGAGAGAGACTTCTTAGAAACCCCCCCCCCCCCCCTTCACTCATTCTTATCCTTTTTTCATAAAATTTATTTCCACCTTTTAAACCTTCATTCACCTTTAAAAACCTCAAAAATCCCTTTAAACCCGTGAAAATTCATTTTGTAGGTTTAAAAACCCCTTTTTCCCCTTCTATCAAAAGCCAAAAAGGCATTGAAAAACATTCATTTTTTCCTAAAAAACCCATTTTTCTATTAATTCCTTAAGCCCCTTTGGCCTTAGACCCAACTCCCTTTTTTCCGCATAAAACCCGGAGCCGTAACCTGAAGATAGCCCCCCATCATGCAATCGAAATTGGGGTTTTTCTTATTTCCTTATTTGTCTTTTAATTTCAAAAACTCCGATGCTATTAAGCATTTTTCTTTTAAACCCCCGATCTCTTCGCCTTCTTCATAAAACCATAGCCCCACAAATGGGTGCTAAAACACTAAAAAAACCTTTCCCAAACCTTATTTTCCTTTGTTTTTTATAAACCCGATGATATGATTTAAAACAAATCTGGGTCGTCGATCTCTGCAAGATCAATGGCCATCGGCTAAATCGCAATCCCAATTTTTCTCCCATCATCTAATCGCAATCGCAAGTTTCTTCCCAATGGAAATCGTAAATTCCTTTTTCCTGTTCTGATGCTATTCTGAAATCTGCCCTCAGCTATCGATCTTCCTTCTGATCCGATGGTCAGCACAACATTGCATCGCAAATCTTCCCTTCATTCTTTCCCTTTTCCTGTTCCGATGCGATCCCTCTGATTTAATCTCAGCCATCGAATCCACAAGAATCGATGGTTGAGATGCAATCACACTCCTCCCTTCACCTTCCCCTAATGTCTTCCCTGATTTAATCCTAACCATTGATCCCTCAAACCGATCCAATGACTAGCACTTAATTTCATATCATAAATTCAAAAGCCTCGGTGCTTTTTCCTCTTTCCTATTTTCCGAAGCGATTTAATCCTCACCGTTCATCTCACCAGATCCAATGGCTAGCATTGCATCACATCCTGCCCTTATATGACATAAGCCTCCACTATCCTAACCTCTGATTTAATCTCCACCATGGATCTCTCTTCAGATCGGATGGCCCACGTCGCATCGCTCCATTCCATTGAAAAAACACAAAGACTTAGTCCCTTTCCTTGTCTCCTCCGATTGTCGATTCCCAATTTAATCTTAGCCGTCGAATCCACAAGAACTGATGGCTGAGATCGTATCGTGTTCCGCCCATAATCCCTTCATCACCGACCCATATTCAATCTCCATCGTTGATATCTATCATGATCCAATGGTCCTCATTTAACCCGTCGATCTCCTCTTTCATACGCGCGGTCCCACCACCAATGCTCCCTTTTCCTCTCATTTTCACTATTTTCCTATGTATTTACCCATGCGAAAAGTTTTACATAATTACATTGAAAATCATATTCCTGTGCATATTCAGTTTTGAAATTGGTTTTCATGTAATTGCGGCTTTCTCAACCATGGGTCCCACATACTCTTTACCTCACAGCTCTTTCATCCATCGTGCTCTACCCACACTGTTTGATCTGGAGCCCCTAATCCAACGTCCCAAAGTAAATCTCGTGTAATTTTTGAGCCATCCCCATAGTGCGCAAATTTTTCGTGATAAAAGTGGTTTTGAGAATCCACGTGTCGAACGTTGACCTATATCACATTCCAAAAGCTAATACTGCCTCACCCCCCAGAGCCCACGTGAAAACCATTAATGGTTTTCTGCTATACCACTACCCCCTCCGCAATATAACTCCAGATTTGATCTTGGTTGTCGATCTCTGAGATCGAACGGTCTCCATTTAATCCTCACCCCAAGTCATTTTCCCTTCGCCCTTTCTCCCAACGCTCCTTTAAGAGTTCTCCGTCGTCGATCTCCGAGGATCGAACAGTCCTGAATTAATCTTAACACCATTTCTCTTTTCACCCAACCTTCTTCTAAAAATGACTTAATCGAGCAATCTCGACCGTTGATCATTCTAATCCAACGGCTCTTGTTTGCCTCTACACCCAAAGCCTCCAAAGCAGTTCTTAAGCTATTTTCGCAGGATTTTCTTAACTTTTGTGTGTTTTTTGCAGGATATAAAGGTTTTTTTCATAGTTTTAAAAATAAATGAAAAGCCAGGGATGGCGATCCACAGGAAATTATCCACAAAGAAAAGGGATCTACAAGGTTTAAAACTATGATTTTTCCCATTCCTCATGAGCATTGGTGATGTTATAAAACCTTTTAAGCACCTGCAACACAGCAAAACACAGTGAACATTAAAGTAGAAAAGAGTATCAGTGTCAAAGAATAAAGACCAGAAATGAAGATCAAGGCCTAATTTTGCCTAAACATAGATCAAAAGCACATCAAAGGTGTTTTAGGAAAAACAAGGAGAACTATCAGTCCGAAAAGCCTCCACTGCCACATCAGAGGCCAATTGAATCCTCTCCATCTATCGAAATGCCACCTGCAGCTTTTGATAAATCAAAAGAAGATAGAGTTATTGCCTAGACAGTGATATTTTTCCAAATTTATTGCCAACCTGCTTAAAGAGCTTTAAAATCAACAAAAATTGCCAAACAAATTAAAACAAAAATTGCCAAACAAATTAATACTTAATGAAAATAAATTAATACAGAGGAAATATTATAAATCTTCTCTGTTGAGCCCCTCAAAGGCCGAGAAGCATTAACTCGTATTAATTGAACTAGAGATATTTTCTCTCATCCTACCTCCTCATTTCTTCTATAAATACTTCAGAAGAAGATGAGATATAGGTTGGTATCTGAATATCTGATGCATGTAAATAGTTTTCTGAAGCTGTTGTAAACTCTGTTTGTAATTGAAGATACCTAAGTTGAGATGAGAATTTTGAAGCTGTAGAGACCCACTGGACTTGATGATTGTAACTGGTTTGAGCATAAAATACAAGCTTATCTATGGGATCCTAGTCTATGTCAATGGTGATGTTTTTCTTATTGTAATTTTTTATTTTCTTTTTGTTTCCATTCTGTCCATTTTCTCTGATAAAGAACAATAAATATAGAGCTAGGACTTACTTTTTGCAGTACCCTACTCTCACTGATTAGCTTTATCTTGATGTTTTCCTCCAATTGTGTATTTAAGAATGATTTAATACAGTCCAAGTAGTCAAGGAGTGTTGGTGAGCCCATGTCTTACTGTCTAAACTTTAAACATTGTTCTTGGATGATATTTTCAGTTTATGCTAAGTAAATTTTAACTAGGGAAGTCTATGGTTAGCCCTATCCTCTAGTTTTATCTCCAAAAGTTGTCTGAAAGTTTCCCTAAGAGTGTGTCAAAAGCAGGATAGGTTCAAAGTCCTTACCTGATCTTAGACTATTCTTTGTTTATCTTAAATGTTGTCTTGAAAATTTTTCTAATTAAAGAATGAACTAGGGAAGCCTATGGTTAGCCCTGTCCTCTAGTTTCTTCTCCAACAGTTGCTTTGAAGAGTTTCCCTTTGAATATGCTGAAAGCAGGATAGGTTCAAAGTCCTTACTTGATCTTAAGTTATTCTTAATGTTTTTAAATGTTTTCTATTGAAAGTGCATCAAAAGCAGGCTAGTTTCAAAGTACTTACCTAATCTTAGATTAATTTTATGTCTTTCCTTAAGTGCATGCCAAAAACAGGATAGTTTCAAAGTACTTACCTGATCTTAGGCTTCTCTTTGTTCTTCATATGTTTTATCTTCATTTCTTATTATTTCATTCCATAAAATCAACTTAAAGAGACCCTTTGACATAGATAACTTGCCCCATGGACCACTCTTGAACCTTGCTGCTTCAATTAAATCCTATCATGACTCCATAGCCCAATGGATTGAAGCTGCTTCTTGCCTATCTTGTTAGTTGAATCATTCATTCACTTTCATTCATCTTCACACTTCATTTAGACTTCCTTCACCTTAATTTATATTTTCCCAACCAAAACAAACAAAAAACATTGTTCTTCATAACTAACCTAATATCATATTTCAAGCCCTAAAGATAAATCAATCTTTGCACTTATAGAGAGATCCCTCTCTAGATTCAGGAGGGCTAGATCCTAGAATCCCAAAGTGGTTCAAATGTTGTCTCTGCAGCTTTAGTCTTTCCAATCTACTAAAATTACAGGGATCTAACATTTCTGGCAACTCCATTGGGGACTTCTGAGTAAAATTACATCTTATATATCTCTAAGACCTCAGAAGACCCAAAACATTTTATATTGGTATGTGGTGGTGGACCATAAAACATTTTACCTCCAAAAAGAGCTAAAAATTTCCACCTGGTGACTTCACTGTCCTCCAGTAGGCCTAACATCCCTCCAGTCTTTGTAGATCCCTTTGGGAATGCATTGAGCAAACCAAATCATACTGATGGTGGACAACAAAGTTTAAATCATCCACCTGGCGACTCCACAACTCTTAAAAGACCAAATGACTCCACTGGTAGAAGACTCTGAACTGGTTGACAAGATACAGTGACCTCTTTCTTGATTTACAAAAATGATTCCAAGGATACAAAGAAGATACACCCCAATTAGTAGAGATCATATCCCTGGGTTTCCACATAAGATGCCCTGAGTGAATTGGGATGATAACCTTCCTATCTTTCAGGGTGAAAAGTTTGATAACCCATTGTTACATCTTGTCAAATTTCACATGCATGTATGGAGGTTAAAGGTTGAATGGCATGAAGAATGCCTAATGAAAATGTTAATGTTAACGTTAGAAGGAAAAGCTAAGGATTGGTATGAATGGTTGAAGTCTGGTAGTTTGTTTTCTTTAAAGCACCTTGAATATGTGTTTGATGAGAACTATAAAGGAAACACTACATCATTATCATGGGATGAAATACATTATGATCCATTACAAAACATCACCCAACACATTATAGACAATGATGAGGATTTGGAAAAAATCCACCCTGAAGACCTTTTAAGAGCCATTCATGAGCTTAATATTCTATTAAAAACTTATAAGAATATAGATGAATCAGTTGAGGAATAAATCGACCAAGAAATAAAGGAAATTCCTAAAGATATCCATGACAACATAAACATTGATTCACCATCCCTTATAGCTGAGGCTCAAGAAGAAATCCAGCCTCGAAATCAGTCTTCACAAGAGAAGGAAGTTTGTTGTACTTCTACCTATAAGAAAATATCTCCTTTGATAGAAGAAGAAATTGATCAAATACTAAACAAACAACTACCCTCCAAACCTTCATTTGAAAAAGACAATCATCAACATAGTGCCTATTCCATAGAACAACCTAATGGCACTCAAGACAAAGTGGATAGTAGGGAAATTAAGGGTAAATATGAAACTATTCCTCTTTGGAGTATGAACTTTAGTGGGTCATGTAGTAAAACTAATACAGGTGCAGGAATATGGCTTTACAATACTGAAAACAATCATTCGGAAGCCCATTCATATAAATTTAACTTTCAATGCACATGTAACATAGTGGAATATGAGGCATTTCTTTTAGGGCTGCACTTATTGAAGAATTTAGGAGCCTAGAGGATAACAGTTCATGGAAATGCAGAATTGGTAATTAGGCAACTGAATGAAGAATACATGGTTAAACATCCTAGAATTAGAGCCTATAAGGATGATGCCATGGATTTGTTAAAATCATTTGAAGAGTTCCAACTTACCCTTGTCGCTAAAGACCAAAATAGTTTTGCCAATGGATTAGCCCTTGTTGCTAGTACATGTCTAAAACCTTGGGAAAGCAAACAATGTACAATTCAAGAAAAATTCAGACAAACTGTCCCAAACCATAAAAAGTACTGGCAAGTATTCGGGGAAGAAAAATAAATAGAAGACTGTCCTACTGATGATATACCATATTTTCAAGAGAGACCTTCTCCCATTGCTGATATCAATCTATCATCCAAAGAACCTAAATTTACATCAGAAGCAAGCATAGAATTAGAGAAAAAAGAGATTTCACTGCTTGTTTATTTGCAGGTGAAAGATGATGTTGATTCCAAGGGGCATGCTAAAGGTGCAGTCCTCAAAGATCATGTCTTAGAGGTAGACAATCTACCAATCATGAAGGGAAAAAAAGAAGAGAATTCCCTTCCTTTCTTTGTTGATCCTATGGAAGAGTGTGTGGAGGTCCCAATTGGCTCAAATTTTCAAGCATGGATCCTTTGCAAGAGTCAAAGACATAAAAAGTTGTCACCTTCTGTGATAGCCTTGATTTTAAAGATTAATATTCAATATGTATTGTGGTTACCTCTGACTAGTAGCCAGTGTCTTTGTTCCTTTTTGTCACTACTCAACTGGTTACATTGGCACTATTGTACTATATAGAGCCGAACTATTTCAAGAGTTAGATTAGATTAGATAGGAATGTCAATAAAGCTCAGACTTTGAGAATTTAGTTAGTCGTTGTTTTCTGCTTTGAAGAATACAAAAAAGAAAAATACAAAAACAATAGAAAAAGAAAAGAGGGTAGAATGTGAAAACAAGAAAGGTACAACCCCATACCAAAAAGAGAAACGAAGTCTGAAAGTGTGCAAGCATAAATGCCACTCCTAAAAACACACTTCTAGTTAGTCGTATAGTCTAATCATGACTAATTAGCCTTTTAATTTACTGCTGATAGGTTAGTGAATTATATTTTCCAAACAGCTCAATCTTGGCTTATCAGTAAGGTAGATTAGGATAGAAAAAAAAGGTTCAAACAAGCTCAAAATCTAAACCTTTGAAATTCACAAGAACAATGGCTCTAATCAAATCAAATCTTGAACCTAAGGTAGAAAAGAAACTGGTTCTAATATGCCCAAAACTTGGACTAGGAACGAATGAAAGACAACTCAAACAAATTCACAATAGAGCTGAAGAAATAATGAAGCATTTTCTTGATTTTCAGATCTTAAGCCTTCACCATTTTGCTTTAATTTGCTGCAAACTTTAGTCTATGTGCAGCTTGTTTTTATTCCATATACCAACAACTAGATTAGACTGTTCAATACTGGCTTATCTACTTTTAAATTTCTTCTCTTAGAATTTAGAGAATAAAAGTCTGTCAGACAGTCTAATCCTGACAGAGTGTAGTTAGGTAGAGAATGTATGAACTCAACTGTTTAATCTGAGTTCATGGAAAAATAAGAGTATACATAGATTAGTTTATGTTTTCAATAAAATAATAATATATTAATGAAAAGGTTTGCAAGTCCAAATGCACCTTCTGAAGAAAAAATTTTAGGAGGTATGTTGTGTAGGTAGTTGTTTGGGAAATACTTTTCTGCTAATATATCAAGTTCTAAATTATTTCTGTTAGCAGCTGATAAAAAGGTTATCAAAAGTGCAAGACACTAATCAACATTCCAGAGACGAATTTTGTGGTTCATGGCACCTACAAGGAGCTTCCATCCCAAGTTGGAGCCGCTGTTAGCCACCTATAAAAATTTTTCATACCAAATGGTGGCTAAATCTTGTTTAGCCTTCAAGAAACAATTCATGTCCAAATTGTGAGTTCTTGAAGTCTTATGATGATCTCTACCCTCTGATTTAATCTTCATTGTTGTTCCATTATCAATCCTAAGAATACCTATTGTTTACTAAGAGAGAGACTTCTTAGAAACCCCCCCCCCTTTCACTCATTCTTATCCTTTTTTCATAAACTTTATTTGCACCTTTTAAACCTTCATTCCCCTTTAAAAACCTCTAAAATCCATTTAAACCTGTTAAAATTCATTTTGTAGGTTTAAAAACCCCTTTTTCCCCTTCTACCGAAAGCCAAAAAGGCCTTGAAAAACCTTAATTTTGGACTAAAAAACCCATTTTTCTATTAAGGCCTTAAGCCCCTTTGGCCTTAGCCCCAACTCCCTTTTTTCCGCATAAAACCCGGAGCCATAACCTGGAGCTAGGCCCCCATCGCACAATCACAATCAGGGTTTTTCTTATTTCCTTATTTTCCTTTTACTTTCAAAAAATCCGATGCAATTAAGCCTTTTTATTTTAAACCCTGATCTCCTCGCCTTATTCACAAAACCATAGCCCCACAAATGGGCGCTAAAACACTAAAAAAACCTTTCCCGAACCTTATTTTCCTTTGTTTTTTATAAACCCGATGATATGATTTAAAACAAATCTAGGTCGTCGATCTCTGCAAGATCAATGACCATCGACTAAATCGCAATCGCAAGTTTCTTCCCATTGCAAATCACAAATTCCTTTTTCCTGTTCCAATGCGATTCTGCAATTTTCCCTCAGCCATCGATCATCCTTTTGATCTGACAGCTAGCGCAACATCGCATCGCAACACTTCCCTTCATTCTTTCCCTTTTCCTATTTCGATGCAATCCCTCCAATGTAATCTCAACCATCGAATCCACAAGAACTGACAGCTGAGATTCAATCGCGCTCCTCCCTTCGCCTTCCGCTAATGTCTTCCGTGATTTAAGCTTGACTGTTGATCTCTCAAAATGATCCAATGGCTAGTGCTTAGTCACATATCGCAAATTCAAAAGCCTCAGCACTTTTTCCTCTTTCCTATTCTCCGATGCGATTTAATCCTGACCGTTCATCCTGCCAGATCCAATGGCTAGCGTTGCATCGCATCCCGCCCTTATTTCACATAAGTCTCCACTGTCCTAACCTTCGATTTAATCTCCATCGTCGATCTCTCTTCAGATCGGATGGCCCACGTTGCATCGCTCCATCGCATCGAAAAAACACAAAGACTTAGTCCCTTGTCTTGCCTCCTCTGATTGTCGATTCCCGATTTAATCTTAGCCGTTGAATCCACAAGAACCAACGACTGAGATCATATCGCGCTCCGCCCATAAGCCCTTCATCATCGACCCATATTCAATCTACACCATTGATCTCTATCATGAACCAACGGTCCTCATTTAACCCGTTGATCTCCTCCTTCATACTCTCGGTCCCACCACCAATGCTCCCTTTTCCTCTCATTTTCACTATTTTACTATGTATTTACCCACGCGGAAATTTTTACATATTTACATTGAAAACAATATTCTTGTGCATATTCAATTTTAAACTTGGTTTTCATGTAATTGTGCCTTTCTCCACCATGGGTCCCACATAATCTTTACCCCGCATCTCTTTCATCCATCGCGCTCTACTCGCACCATTGGATCTGGAGCCCCTAATCCAACATCCCAAACTCAATCTCGCATAATTTTTGAGCCATCCTGACAGTGCACAAATTTTACGTGATAAAAGTGGTTTTGAGAATCCATGTGTCGAACACTAACCTATATCTTGTTCCAAAAGCTAATACCGCCTCCCCCACCAACACTCGTGTGAAAACCATTAATGGTTTTCTGCTATACCACTCCCCCCTCCGTAATATAACTCTAGATTCGATCTTGGTCGTCAATCTCTGAGATCAGACAGTCTCCATTTAATCCCAACCACGAGTCATTTGTCCTTTGCCCTTTCTCCCAAACGCTCCTTTAAGAGTTCTCCGACGTCGATCTCCGAGGATCGAATGGTCCTGATTTTTAATCTTACCACCATTTCGCTTTTCACCTAGCCTTCTTCTAAAAATGACTTGATCTAGCAATCTCGACCATTGATCATTCTAATCCAAAAAATCTCGTTTGCCTCCGCACCCAAAGCCTCCAAAGCAGTTCTCAACCTATTTTCGCAGGATTTTCTTAACTTTTGTGTGTTTTTTGCAGGTTATAAAGGTTTTTTGCACAATTTTAAAAAGAAACAAAAGGTGAGGGATGACGATCCATAGGCAATTATCCAAAAATAAAAGGGATCTACAAGGTTTAAAACTATGATTTTTCCCATGCCTCATGAGCATTGGTGATGTTATAAAACCTTCTGCACACCTGAAACACAGCAAAACATAGTGAACATCAAAGTAACAAAGAGTATCAGTGTCAAAGGATAAAGACCAAAAATGAAGATCAAGATCTAATTTGGCCTAAACACAGATGAAAAGCACATCAAAGTTGTTTTAGGTAAAAAAAGGAGAACTATCAGTCCGAAAAGCCTCCCTTGCCACATCAGAGGCCAATTGAATCCTCTCCATCTACCAAAATGCCACCTGCAACTTTTGATAAATTAGAAGAAGGTAGAGTTACTGCCTAGACAGTGATATTTTGGCCAAAGTTATTGCCAACTTGCTTAAAGAGCTTTAAAGTAAAAAAAAACTACCAAACAACTTAATCCTTAATGAAAATAAATTAATAGAGAGGAAATATCAGAAATCTTCTCTGTTGAGCCCCTCAAAGGCCAAGAAGCATTAACTCGTATTAATTGAACTAGAGATATTTTCTCTCATCCCACCTCCTCATTTCTTCTATAAATACTTCAGAATAAGATGAGATATAGGTTGTGTTATGGCCTAAATCTACCTCAGGCTGAGAAAGGCAGAATCTAGGTTAACATCAAACCACACTTTACCTGGTAGCTAGCCCTACCAGATCGAGAGAGAGCTCTCTCCTTGTCAATCTCAGTAAAAAATGATCAATGAGGCTTGAGATGACTTGAGTGAAGGTTTATTTTAGGCTAGGTATGTATGAAAAAGAGTCTTGATTGAATTTAATGATATTTCATTGGCTCAAATGGAAAGGCAAATTTTGGGTCTGGGGAATGAGGCTCAGTTTTGCAGAGATCTGAATGGGGCAAGGTAGGAAATTGATTTGAAACTTCAATTAGAATGAAATGGAGAGCTTTAGATAGGTGATGAGTTGAAGAGGGAAAGAAACCTTCAGGGATCCTCTTCAAACAGCCGGAAACATAGAAAATTAAACAAACCCTAGGTAGAGCACTACAAATTTTAATGAATTCTACCTTTATCATTTTTTGTTTAAGTTAAGAAGAAATAAGAGAGAAAATGGTATACAAAAAACACTAGTAGACTTAAATTTACAGAGAGAAACAAAATATCAAAGAAAAGTTCCGCATGAATCCCATAGAGTGCTGCAAACCCTGGTCTATTCCTTTGCCAAACTACAGAGATGAATGTACAATGATGCTCAAAGCATTCTGAAAAGTACAACCATGCTAATGACTAAAAAAACACAAGATATAGACAAAAAATAACTCATCCCAGCCTCTAGGGGTCGAGCACATAATTTTAGGAGTTGTTCCAACAAAATCTAAACTGAGAACTAGAAAGTAGGCAATGGAACAGCTTGCCTCTAAAAACTAGGAAACTGATTCATTCAATTGCAAATTACCCTTTTGATGGATGAATCTACCTCGATGAGTGAAAATTTAGAAAAATTACATCAAGATCCATAAAATTACATTAATTTACATCATGAGTTTTACATTTACAAGTAAGAAAGTCAAACTGTCAAAAACTAGGCAAAAAACAGAGTTTTTGACCAAAAATGAGCAAAATCGTCTAATGCACCGCGCCTGATTTCCCTATGCATCACGCGTATTTGTAGCTGATATTGGAGGCCTTCCCAGTGTCTAATTTGGACACATGATAGATTTTTGGAAATCTTATTGAGTCCAATTTCCAACCCACCTGGAATTTTTCAATTTGGAGTTCATTTTCCCTGTCAAAAATCAAATCTCCCAAGACTGGTAAATGTGCAAAATGAGGCTGCCTCAAGGCAGAGTGCTGTTGCAGTCAAATTTTGAAGGTCTTCCTCAACTCCAAATTGGGCTCATGATAGCTCATTGGAAATCTCTTTGTGTATAGTTATCATTTTATTCATCAAGCAAGTCATTTGGCCAACCGGGATAGGAAAAATCTTGATTTTCCCAAGGTCGCTTTAGAGGTGCATCAATTCTCTTGAGGTAACTGTATTTTTGAAATTTCTATAAAACCATGAAACTTATGTAAAAATTGAAGGATTTTTTCTTCCTTGGCCTATTTTGGACAAAAACCTCTCTCAGTTTTACCAAATTCATCTTTTCTTTCTCAAAAACATCATTGGAGTAAAACCTATCCCAATGTGTGGAACAAGGGATTTGTCGAAATGAAGTGAAATGAAGGGGATAAGCGGCTTATAAATTATTGAGAAAATTTTTGGAAGTAGGGAGGGATGTTAGGAAGTAGGGGAAAGTGTAATTTCAAAGATTGAGTGAGCGGAAGGGGTCCAAAAGGGCAAAACACAGGCCTATCCTAGAAAATTTCCAAGTTGTAGCAAGAAACTAGGGTTTGTGTGAAAATGAGGAATTTGGGGGATATCAGTGATGGGAAGTGTTTAATAAGGTATATTAAGGATAGGTGAAGGTGTATGAACATTAGGATACAATTTTTTCTGATGATTTGACCATCCAAGAGAAACTACCTCCGAAACTGTAGGAGAGGGAAATGAACCTTACCTAGGCACAACTGAAGCATGAACAAGGTGTAAAATGACCCATTGGAACCTAACATGACGATGAAAACCCTCTGAATGATGGTACACTTAGCTGAATGGCGACATGGACTGACATTTGGACAACTTTGAAAAGAGTGAAAACAAACCCTAGACCTAATACCTAGTGACCAAATTTTGCTTGAAGACTCACTGAAATGACAAAATTTGACCTTGACACCTTAAAATCACTTTGTAAGAGCATGTTTGATCACTGGAGGAAGGCTACAAATATTGACACTAACATTGGCTCCAATGGGGATGGTAGCTCCTTGGAGGTGCCAAGAACGATAGATCTTTGGAAAGCATACAGTGCCTTCATCCATTGGGAAATGGAGTCAAAAACTCAAGCTGAAATGCATGACTGAAAATTGATGACTTGACAACACAAATTGAATCTCACTCAACTAAAAATAGACTCGATACTTAAACACAACCAAAAAACTAGAAAATATGCTCAATATAAATCTTATTCAATACAACCTACTCTAGTTGTTCCATTCATCACCTGATCAAGTGAAATGAAACAACCAATGAAACCAAGTAAGTATTATGACTACTGTTTGAATTCTCCGCAAGTGCTCGCTTATGAACAACAAGAGAGAAATACTAAAAGGAAACTCCCATGAAAACTTGGAAATAGATCCGTTGAATGATATGGATTCTCTATCCGCCTCCAAAAACACTGCATAAGGATCTTGAAATTCATGCACAATGGGACTTAGCTCATCCAATGGATTACTTCTCTTCTTCTCATACCATGAATGCAAACTTTTTTTTGAGCTTTGTGACGAGACTCCTGCTAAAAATGACAAAGAAACCAGCTGCCAGATCAAGTTTATATCAACACACATTTCAAGCTCACATGTAGTCAATGGAGAAAGACTTTGACTGCAAGCATCATCCAACACATCAACTATTGGATCATGAAAAACTTGAAAAGACTGCTGTAACCCATTTTCTATTGGTTCTGATGAGATTACATGATTTTCTACAGGCTACTCATTTAAAGATTTACTATGCCAATTTCCCTTCAAAAACTGAAATGATTCAAAACAGAAAGGAACATAATCATCTTGCATCATTTGATCATATGTGCTAGCTTCCAAGTCCTCATCTGCAAGTTGACAATCAATGGCATTCGGGGGCTGAAAATATGGATATGAGAAGTCTTGAACAAGTTTTTTATTGCCCTCAATATAGTCCAAATCAAGACTTGTCGACAGTTGATTTCGGATTGCATGAATGTTGTCTCTGATGAACTGAAACGAAGAAAAACAAAAAGGGAAAGATCCTTCACTTACTTCAAAATTTTCTGCAATTTCCTCGCCATTTCCATAGCTGATATGTGATGGCTGAACATTGTACTCAAGCTACTGAGAGTGAACTTCTTCCTCCCAAAGACTAGTTGTTGATTTGTCTGCAATATTAGCTTCTATTTGGAGAACATAATCATCATCATACTGATCAAACTGAGGCAAATCAGCATTATAAAACACATCATCAAGCATACATGTAATATCAATAGTTCTGTCTTCTCCAAGATGATATATAAAACAATCATTATTAGATCTATGACAGCTGGGATAAGAAACAAAATGTTTTGGATCAGCAACTTGTTCTTCTTCAATTAGTGAGTCATGGGCTTGAACATTATACTCATTTCTTGTGATGATCCTTTGCATCATCTCTTCCACTACACTTACCAAAATTTCAAGCTTTACCTCTAGAGATGTAGATTCCTTCGGATCTATGTTTTTCATATCTTCTTCCTTCAAATTTTCCCTTCAGATCAACAAATGAGCCTCTACATCTACTGCATTGTTCTGCGTCTCCTCAAGTGTTGCAAGATTCTTTTCTCTCAGCTGAAACTCCATTTCCGGATCAAAGTCACCTGGGTAGTGCAAGAGAGCAGATCCAAGAGGAGGTCTTATATTAACTGGCATCGAATAATAAACTTGGTTAAATCTGGCAGAAAAATGTTGTACTGTCTCCCTTGGTAGTCTTTTTACCTGGTTATACTCTTCTATAATCAAGAAAGGGTTCTGTCTGATCACCCACCTGTCGAGGAAAACTTTGACGAACTACTAGAAATCTGAGATGCTCGCATCAGGTAGGGTTTTGAACCAACTCTTGACTTTGTGTTGCAAATAAAGAGAAAAAATCCTAATACTGACATCCTCTTCATCAGATTCAAAAAGGTCAAGAAAAGACTCAAAATTTAGAACATGTCTCTCAACAGTGATGTTGTTGCATTCACCATCAAATCTTGGTAGATATAGGTCATGATTTTTAGGGAAAGCATGGGATATAGGAGGTAAAATAAGAGGCTTGAATTGATCTAGAATTTTGAAAGGTATAGGGGTATGTGCAAATGATGCACAATCAATCTTGGTCTCCTGAGGTTCATCAGTTTGAATATGGTGATCACAAGATTCGAAAGAAAGGTCTTGATCAAGCTCAAAAGCACGTAAATATTTGGTATTCACAATCTTCAAAGGGAAGGAATCAAATGCAGGCCAGGGATATTTTCTCAAATTTAATATAATTTGCAAAGCCTTCTTGACATTCTCGGGAAAAGAGAAGAAATAATTTATGACAAAGAACAAAATGTCTTGGATGAAATTCCAACTTGAATACCTGATTTTTCCATATTGTCCTTTCATGTTTCTGCTGGTCAGGTTCATCCTCTAGTGGAGTCCTTGGATCTGATCTCGAAACTGATTTAGAGTCTTGAGGTGAATGATTTCAGCCTTTCGGTGTTTGATCGTTGTCCACCATAAACAATCAGATCTGAACTTGATTACATTTTACTGAGGAAACCAAATATTCCATTCATAAACTAGACTGGAGATTGACTGAAGAAGCATTCATCTACTTTCACTAATGCAAAGCAAGAGTGTTTCGAAGGATATCTGGCTAACTTCAGGCTCCGTTTGTATTTTATAAAGCAAACAACAAACTTTTCTTCCCCAGTATGGTCGCCACTATGTTATGGCCTAAATCTACCTCAGGCTGAGAAAGGCAGAATCTAGGGTAACATCAAACCATGCTTAACCTGGTAGCTAGCCCTACCAGATCAGGAAAGGGATCTCTCCTTCTCAATCTCAACAAAAAATGATCAATGAGGCTTGAAATGACTTTAATGAAGGCTGATTTTAGGCTAGGTATGTATGAAAAAGAGTCGTGATTGAATTTAATGATATTTTGCTGGCTGAAATTGAAAGGCAGATTTTGGGTACGGGGAATGAGGCTTAGTTTAGCAGAGATCTGAATGGGTCAAAGTAGGAAATTGATTTGACACTTCAATTAGAATGAAATGAAGAGCTTTAGACAGGTGAGGAGTCGAAGAGGGAAAGAAACCTTCAAGGATCCTCTTCAAACGGTTGAAAACATAGAAAATTAAACAAACCCTAGGTAGAGCACTGCAAATTTTAATGAATTCTACCTTTATCCTTGTTTTTTTAAGTTAAGAGGAAATAAGAGAGAAAATGGTATAAATAAAACACCAGTAGACTTAAATTTATAGAGAGAAACACACTATCAAAGAAAAATGGCACATGAATCCCATAGAGTGATGCAAACCCTGGTCTATTCCTTTGCCAAACTGCATAGATGAATGTACAATGATGTTCAAAGCATTCCCAAAAGTCCAACCATGCTAATGACTGAAAAACCACAAGATATAGACAAAAAATAACTCATCCCAGCCTCTAGGGGTCGAGCTCATAATTTTAGGATTTGTTCCAACAAAATCTAAACTGAGAACTAGAAGGTAGGCAATGGAACAACTTGCCTCTAAAAACTAGGAAACTGATTCATTCAGTTGCAAATTACCCTTTGATGGATGAATCTAGCTCTATGAGTGAAAATTTAGCATAATTACATCAAGATACATCAAGTTACATTAAATTAAATCATGAGTTTGACATTTAGAATTAAGAAAGTCAAACTTTCAAAAACTAGGCGAAAAATAGAGTTTTTGACCAAAAATGAGCAAAGTCCTCCAATGCACCGCGCTTGATTTCCCTATGCGTTGCGCTTGTTTGCAGCTGATTTTGGAGGCCTTCCTAGTGTAAAAATTAAACGTAGGATAGCTTTTTGGAAATCTTATTGAGTCTAATTTCCAACCCAACTGGAATTTTTCAATTTGGAGTTCATTTTCCTTGTCAAAAATCAAATCTCGCAAGATTGCTCAAAATGTGCAAAATGATGCTGCCTCAAGGCAGAGTGCTGTTGCAGTCAACTTTTGAAGGTCTTCCGAAACTCCAAATTGGGCTCATGATAGCTCATTGGAAATATATTTGTGTCTAGCTATCATTTTAATCATCAAGCAAGTCATTTGGCCAACAAAGATAGGAAAAATATTGATTTTCCCAAGGTCGCTTTAGAGGTACATCAATTCTCCTGAGGCAACTGTATTTTTGAAATTTCTCTAAAACCATGACACCTGTGTAAAAATTGAACGAGGTTTTTCTTCCTTGGCCTATTTTGGAAAAAAAAGGCTCTCAATTTTCCCAAATTCATCTTTTCTTTCTCAGAAACATCATTGGAGTAAAACCTATCCCAATGTGTGGAACAAGGGATTTGTCGAAATGAAGTGAAATGAAGGGGATAAGGGGCTTCTAAATTCTTGAGAAAATTTTGGGAAGTTGGAAGGGATGTTAGGAAGTAGGGAAAAGTGTAATTTCAAATATTGAGTGAGGGGAAGGGGTCCAAAAGGGCAAAACACAGGCCTATCCTAGAAAATTTCCAAGTTGTAGAAAGAAACTAGGGTTTGTGCGAAAATGAGGAATTTTGGGGATATCAGTGATGGGAAGTGTTTAACAAGGTATGTTAAGGATAGGGTAAGGTGTATGAACATCAGGATAGATGTTTTGCTGATGATTTTACCATCCAAGAGAAATTACCTCCAAAACCCTAGGAGAGGGAAATGAACCTTACCTGGGCGCAACTGAAGCATGAACAAGGTGTAAAATTACCCATTGGAACCTAACATGACGATGAAAACCCTCTGAATGATGGTACATTCAGATGAATGGTGACATGGACCGACATTTGGACAACTTTTAAAAGAGTGAAAACAAACGCTAGACCTAATACCTAGTGACCAAATTTTGCTTGAAGACTCACTGAAATGACAAAATTTGACCTTGACACCTTAAAATCACTTTTTGAGAGCATGTTTGATCACTGGAGGAAGGCTGTAAAGACTGACACTAACATTGGCTCTAATGGAGATGGTAGCTCCTTGGAGGTGCCAAGAACAACAAATCTTTGGAAAGCAGACAGTGCCTTCATCCATTGGGCAATGGAGTCAAAAACTCAAGCTGAAATGCATGACTGAAAATTGATGACGTGACGACACAAATTGACTCTCACTCAAATAAAAACTAACTCGATACTTAAACACAACTGACAAACTGGAAAATATGCTCAATATGAAGCTTATTCAATACAACCTACTCTAGTTGTTCCATTCATCACCTAATAAAGTGAAATGAAACAACCAATGCAACCAAGTAAGTATTCTGGCTACTGTTTGAATTCTCCACAAGTGCTCACTTATGAACAAAAAGAGAGAACTATTGAAAGGAAACTCCCATGAAAACTTGGAAACAGATCCGTTGAATGATATGGATTCTCTATCCACCTCCAAAAACACTGCATAAGGATATTGAAATTCATGCACACTGGGACTTAGCTCATCCAATGGATTACTTCTCTTCTTCTCATACCATGAATGAAAATTTTTTTTTGAGCTTTATGATGAGACTCCTGCTAAAAATGAAAAATAAACCAGCTGCCAAATCAAGTTTATATCAGCACCCGTTTCAAGCTCACATGTAGTCAATGGAGAAACACTTTGACTGCAAACATCATCCAACACATCAACTATTGGATCGTGAAAAACTTGAAAAGAATGTTGAAACTCATTTTCAATTGGTTCTGATGAGATTACATGATTTTCTATAGGTTGCTCATTTGAATATTTACTATGCCAATTTCCCTTCAAAAACTGAAATGATTCAAAACAGAAAGGAACGAAATCATCTTGCATCATTTGATCATATGTGCTAGCCTGCAAGTCCTCATCTGCAAGTTGACAATCAATGGCATTCGGGGGCTGCAAATCTGGATATGAGAAGTATTGAACAATGTTTTTATTTCCCTAAAGATAATCCAAATCAAGACTTATCGATAGTTGATTTCGGATTGCATGAATGTTGTCTCTGATGAACTGAAACGAAGCAGAAAAAAAAGGAAAATATCCTTCACTTACTTCAAAATTTGTTGCACTTTCCTCGTGATTTCCAGAGCTGATATGTGATGGTTGAACATTGTACTCGAGCTGTTGAAAGTGAACTTCTTCCTCCCAGAAACTAGCTGTTGATTTGTCTACAAGATTAGCTTCTGTTTGGAGAACACAATCATCATAATATTGATCAAAATGAGGCAAATCATCATTATAAAACACATCATCAAGCATACATGTCATATCAACAGTTCTCTCTTCTCCAAAATCATCTATAAAACAATCATTATCAGATCTATGACAGCTGGGATAAGAAACAAAATGTTTTGGATCAGCAACTTGTTCTTCTTCAATCAGTGAGTCATGGGCTTGACCATTATACTCATTCCTTGTGATGATCCTTTGCATCATCTCTTCCACTACACTTACCAAAATGTCAATCTTTACCTCTAGAGATGTTGATTCCTCCAGATCTATGTTTTTCATCTCTTCTTCCTTCAAATTTTCCCTTCGGATCAGCAAGTGAGCCTCTACATCTACTGCACTATTCTGCATCTCCTCAAGTGTTGCAAGATTATTTTCTCTCAGCTGAAACTCTGTTTCCGGATCAAAGGAACCCAAGTAGTGTAAGAGAGTGAATCCAAGAGGAAGTCTTATATTAACTGGCATCGAATAATAAAATTGGTTAAATCTGGCAGAAAACTATTGTACTGTCTCCCCTGGCAATATTTTTAGTTGGTTATACTCTTCTATAATCAAGAAAGGGTTGTATCTGATCACCCACCTGTCGAGGAAGACTTCGGCGAACTGCTAGAAATTTGAGATGCTCGCATCAGGCAGGGTTTTGAACCAACTCTTGACTTTTCCTTGCAAAGAAAGAGAAAAAATCCTAATACTGACATCCTCTTCATCAACTTCAAAAAGGTCAAGAAAAGAGTCAAAATTCAGAACATGTCTCTCAACAGTGATGTTGTTGCATTCACCATCAAATCTTGGTAGATATAGGTCATGATTTTTAGGGAAAGCATGGGATATAGGAGGTAAAATTAGAGGCTTGAATCTATCTGGAATTTTAAAAGGTATAGGGGTATGTAAAAATGCTTTAGAATCAGTCTTGGTCTCTTGAGGTTCATCAGTTTGAAGATGGCCATCACAAGATTCAGAAGAAAGGTCTTGATCAAGCTCAAAAGCATGCAAATCTTTGGTATTCACAATCTTCAAAGGGAAGGAATCAAATGTAGGCCGAGGATATTTTCTCAAATAAAATATACTTTGAAAAGCCTTCTTGACATTCTCAGGAAAAGAGAAGAAATAATTTATGACAAAGAACAAAATGTCTTGGATGAAATTCCAACCTGAATACCTGATATTTCCATATTGTCCTTTCATGTTTCTGCTGGTCAGGTTCATCCTCCAGTGGAGTCCTTGGATCTGATATCGAAACTGATTTAGAGTCGTGAGGTGAATGATTTTAGCCTTGCGGTGTTTGATCGTTGTCCACCATCAACAATCAGATCTGAACTTGATTACATTTTACTGAGGAAACAAGATGTTCCGTTCATAAACTAGACTAGAGATTGACTGAAGCAGCATTCATCTACTTTCGCTAATGCAAAGAAAGAGCGTTTCGAAGGCTACCTGGCTAACTTCAGGCTTTGTCTATATTTTATAAAGCAAACAACAAAATTTTCGTCCCCAGTATGGTCGCCACTATGTTATGGCCTAAATCTACCTCAGGCTGAGAAAGGTAGAATCTAGGGTAACATCAAACGACTCTTAACCTAGTAGCTAGCCGTCCCAGATCAGGAGAGGGCTCTCTCCTTCTCAGTCTCAACAAAAAATGATCAATGAAGCTTGAGATGACTCGAATGAAGGATTATTTTACGCTAGGTATGTATGAAAAAGAGTCTTGATTGAATTTAATGATATTTCGTTGGCTCAAATGGAAAGGCAGATTTTGGGTCTGGGGAGTGAGGCTCAGTTTCACAGAGATATGAATGGGGCAAGGTAGGAAATTTATTTGACACTTCAATTAGAATGAAATGGAGATATTTAGACAAGTGAGGAGTTTAAGAGGGCAAGAAACCTTCAGGGATCCTCTTCAAACAGCTGAAAACATAGAAAATTAAACAAACCCTAGGTAGAGCACTGCAAATTTTAATGAATTCTACCTTTATCCTTGTTTGTTTAAGTTAAGAAGAAATAAGAGAGAAAATGGTATACATAAAACACCAGTAGACTTAAATTTACAGAGATAAACACACTATCAAAGAAAAATGCCACATGAATCCCATAGAGTGCTACAAACCCTGGTCTATTCCTTTGCCAAACTGCATAGATGAATGTACAATGATGCTCAAAGCATTCCCAAAAGTCCAACCATGCTAATGACTGAAAAACCACAACATATAGAAAAAAAATAACTCATCCAAGACTTTAGGGGTCGAGCTCATAAGTTTAGGAGCTGTTCCAACAAAATCTAAACTGAGAACTAGAAAGTAGGCAATGGAACAGCTTGCCTCTAAAAACTAGGAAACTAATTCATTCAGTTGCAAATTACCCTTTGATGGATGAATCTACCTCTATGAGTGAAAATCTAGAAAAATTACATAAATATCCATCAAATTACATTAAATTACATCATGAGTTTGAAATTTAGAAGTAAGAAAGTCAAACTGTCAAAAACTAGGCAAAAAACAGAGTTTTTGACCAAAAATGAGCAAAATCCTCCAATGTGCCGCCCCTAATTTTTGTATGCGTCGCACCTTTTTGCAGCTGATTTTGGAGGCCTTACTGGTGTCCAAATTGGGTTCAAGATAGCTCATTGGAAATATTTTTTAGTCTTCTTTCTAACCCAACTAGAATTTTTGAATTTGGAGTTCATTTGCCTTGTCAAAAAAAAATCTCCCAAAACTGGTCAAAATGTGCAAAATGAGGCTGCCTCAAGGCAGAGTGCTGTTGAAGTCAACTTTTTAAGCTCTTCCTCAACTCAAAATTGGGCTCATGGTAGCTCATTGGAAATATGTTTGTGTCTAGTTATCATTTTACTCATCACAAAAGTCATTTTGGCAATCAAGCAAGGAGAAAGCTTGATTTTCCCAAGGTCACTTCAGAGGTGCATCAATTCTCCTAAGGAAACTGTAGTTTTGAAATTTCTCTAAAAAAATGACACCTGTGTAAAAAATGAAGGATGTTTTTCTTCCTTGGCATATTTTGGACAAAACCCTCTCTCAGTTTTCCAAAATCCATCTTTTCTTGCTCAGAAACATCCCGATGTGTGTAACAAGGGATTTGTCGAAATGAAGTGAAATTAAGGGGATAAGGGGGTTATAAATTCTTGAGAAAATTTTGGGAAGTAGGGAGGGATGTTAGGAAGCATGGGAAAGTAGAATTTCAAATATTGAGTGAGGGGAAGGGGTCCAAAAAGTCAAAACACAGGCCTAGCCTAGAAAATTGCCAAGTTGTAGCAAGAAACTAGGGTTTGTGTGAAAATGAGGAATTTGGGGGATATCAGTGATGGGAAGTGTTTAATAAGGTACATTAAGGATAGGAGGTGGTGTATGGAAATCAGGATACAATTGTTTCTGATGATTTGACCATCCAAGAGAAATTACCTCCAAAACCCTAGGAGAGGGAAATGAACCTTACCTAGGCACAATTGAAGCATGAACAAGGTGTAAAATGACCCATTGGAACCTGACATGATGATGAAAACCCTCTGAATGATGGTACAATCAGCTGAATGGTGACATGGACTGACATTTGGACAACTTTGAAAAGAGTGAAAACAAACCCTAGACCTAATACCTAGTGACCAAAATTTTCTTGAAGACTCACTGAAATGACAAAATTTGACCTTGACACCTTAAAATCACTTCGTAAGAGCATGTTTGATCATTGGAGGAAGGCTACAAAGACTGACACTAACAGGTTGGTCTCTGAATATCTGATGCATGTAAATAGTTTTCTGAAGCTGCTGTAAGCTCTGTTTGTAATTGAAGATACCTAAGTTGAGATGAGAATTTTGAAGCTGGAGAGACCCACTGGACTTGATGATTTTAGCTGGTTTGAGCATCAAATATAGGCTAATATATGGGATATTTGTCTATGTCAATCGTGATTCTTTTCTTATTGTAAATTGTTATTTTTCTTTTTGTTTCCATTCTGTCCATTTTCTCTTATAAAGAACAACAAATATAGAGCTAGGAATTACTGTTTGCAGTACCCTACTCTCACTGATAAGCTTTATCTTGAATTTTTCCTCCAATTGTGTATTTAAGAATGATTTAATAGAGTCCAAGAAGTCAAGGAATGTTGGTGAGCCCATGTCTTACCGTCTAAACTTTAAACATTGTTCTTGGATGATATTTTCAGTTTATGCTAAGTAAAGTTGAACTAGGGAAGTTTATGGTTAGCCCTGTCCTCTAGTTTTATCTCCAAAGGTTGTTTGAAAGTTTCCCTAAGAGTGTGTCAAAATTAGGATAGGTTCAAAGTGTTGAACCCTTAGTTAAACTGAGAGGGCGGGGGGGGGGGTTGAATCAGTATGACTCATGCATGAACTTTAAAAAAAAATTCATTAAGATTATGTACAACTTAAATTCATGATCAAATATTTATGTGAACAATCTTAATATGTGAGTAGCAAGTATTAAGATAATGTGACAACAGACTTATTATGAGAGAAGGAAGTATTAATTAGCTTGAATAGAACATATTAACACATAAAAATCACACACACAGACAAAAGATATAAGTGGAAACCCATAAAGGGAGAAAACCACATCTATTATTGTTGTGTTGCAAAGGCAAGTTCCAACTACCTCTCACCACTGATTTTGTGCAGGCTCCAACGTACAGGAGGCTCCTACCTCAATTCTGCAAGCTACAACTTGCAAGGAAGCTCCAACTCCCATCTCTTTTCACAAAAATAGAGCTGTTGCTGATTTACCTGGATATCAGCTTTGTTGTGTCCCATATTCACTATTGTCCATCAGTTTTCATATCTGCCCTATATAATCTCTGCAACTTCTCAGATTCTTTATCAACTCCTCCTTCTTCTCTGACTTACTGGTTCATTTCTGCATTCTAAAAAAAATCCTCTCTTTGTATATCAATGCGATATCATATATAGAGTTCTCCTCTTGACTGTTTGTATTCTACAGAGAATTTGGAGTGAACATCCATGACTATTCGACTTCTGCCTTCTCATTCCTTTGTCCAACTCATTAAAAAAAATAACAGTATGTACGAATTTCAATATTACAATGGGATTTTTCGTCCCCTTCGGAGACTTGCCAATGCATCACAAACAATGTAAAACCAGTTAAACATTTACATTCAGTGACAATATGGATTTCAAATCAACCCATTCAGCCTTTTGGATCACTGCGTGTTTGTATTTTCTGTAGCTTTCTCTGTCTTTTTCCTCTCTGTATGCTCTGCTATTCACTGCAGTTGCTTAACTCCTATATATATTTAACTGCATTTTTATATAACGTAAAACACTCTTGGTGATATAATAATAACAGATCCTTTTGATACCTAAAATTCCCTTTCGGCCCCACTCGCCGAACTCGCTCTATTTTCCAATGTGATGAATCACATCTTGAATACTTCTGATTGCGATTAATCACAATCACAACTTCCAGTTGTATGTTTCGATGCTCTGCTTTCACTCTGATGCGATGATTCACTACTCATAGATGTATGTATAAATATATATACATCGTTTCATATATATGCTTTCCATTTTACCTTTTCTTTATCCTTAAGCATTGGTTAAAATTCTTGGAATAAACATGCATTAAACTTATCCTTTTACATGGGGCCCACACTACACATATACTCCGCCTCTCTTAAATTTCCAATCGCAATCACAAATTTCAGAAGTTCTCTTGTTCCTTGGTCATTTGATTTCTACCAATGCGATTAGAAAAGGTCCCACAAGGCAATGTTTAGGCATTTCAATGTTCTGTCTCACAATTTATCTTACCCGTCGAACGATTTTGACAAAGGAAAATCTTAAATTTATGTGTTTGGATCTCTGCCGATGCGATGGGTCATTGTAGACGCCACTTTGACTTCCTTTAGATCCAACGGTTTCTATCTTCAATGATCCAACAGTTGTGATTGGATCACACCATCGTAATCGCAATATTCAAAAAAAATTTCACTTTCCTTTCTTATGCGTCGATGCGAATAGAATTCTTCGATGCAATAGATCCAACGGTTTCTGTTAGTTAGGAATGGAAGATTGCGATTAAATCGCTCGATTTCAATCGCAAGTTTCAACTTTTCATTCCGTTTTTCTTTCATTCCACCAATGTGATTGGAATTTTTCGATGCGATGGGCCTCCTCCAAGGATTTTCGATTGCGATTACTCCTATTGCGATGGTTTCGATGTGATTGATCGCAATCACAAACTTCATTAACATGTTCCCTTGTTCTGTTTTATTCCAATGCGATGGCCCACTTTGATGCCATTTAAGCCAGAACTCAAACACATAAGAATCACCATTCATAACATATGAGGTCCACTTCTTTATCACGATCACAATATTGCAGTCGCAACTTCTAGTTGTATGTTTCGATGCTCTGCTTTCACTCTGATGCGATGATTCACTGTTCAAAAATGTATGTATATATATATATATATATATATATATATATATATATATACATTTCTTCATATATATACTTGTCGTTTTACCTTTTCTTTATCCTTAAGCATTGGTTAAAATTCTCGGAATAAACATGCCTTAAACTTATCCTTTCAGATGGGGCCCACACTACACATATACTCTTCCTCTCTTAACTTTCCAATCATAATCACAACTTTCAGAAGTGCTCTTGTGCCTTGGTCATTTGATTTCCGCCAATGTGATTAGAAAAGGTCCCACCAGGCAATGTTTAGGCATTTCAATGTTCTGTGTTACAATTTCTTTTACCCGTTGAAGGGTTTTAACAAAGGAAAATCTTAAATTTATGTGTTTGGATCTCCGCCGATGCGATGGGTCACTATAGACCCCACTCCGACTTCCTTTAGATCCAATGGTTTCTATCATCAATGATCCAACAGTTGCGATTGGATCGCACCATCGCAATCGCAATATTCAAAAATTTGTTCACTTGCCTTTCCTGTGTGCCGATGCGATTAGAATTCTCCAATGTGATAGATCCAACGGTTGCCGTTAGTTAGGAATGGATGGTAGCGATTAAGTCGCTCAATTGCAATCACAAGTTTCAAGTTGTGATTATGTTGTTCTTTCATTCCGCCAATGCGATTGGAATTTTCCAATGCGATGGGCCTCCTCCAAGGATTTCTAATTGTGATTACTCCTCTTACGATGGTTTCGATGCAATTGATCGCAATCACAAACTTCATTAACATGTCCCACTATTATTTTTTATTCCGATGCAATGGCCCACTTTGATGCCCTTTAAGCCAGAACTCAAACACACAATAATCACCATTCGTAACATATCGGGTCCACTTCTTTATCGCGATCACGGTATTGCAATCGCATCCTCCAACAGATCTCCACTGATGATATGAACGAAGGGTCCCACTGCCTATCAATCGACTCACATATCCGCCGTCCATCCCTCATGAAATCCAATGGTTGAGGTTCAATCTCTCAATCACAATCGCAAATTTCAATTTTTCGTCTCTCTGCGTATTTTCATTCTCCGTCGATGTGATGAATTAAAAAATGGTTATAAAACCATTGAAATACCCTATTACATAATGGTCTACAGCATATTACCCAATACATGCTCCCGGCTTTGATATTTCACCTCAACGATAATATATTAGCATATGGTATGGCCCACATTTTATAAAGTCTCGACTTTGGATAACTCAATATGATGGCCCACAATATATTTCAAAACATATATATATATATATATATATATATATATATATATATATATATATATATTTCGTTAACACAAACCTTCACCTTGTTCATACTAAGGTGTGATTGGATTAATGCATTTCCAATGGATACCAGATATTAAAGAGCCTTCAACCTTTTTGGTTTAAACCCCAACATATCAACATTACACTGAGTTCATGGTAAAACTGACTTTGATTAATCACAAGAACCAATGTATATTAGTTATGGGCCCCACAGCATATTGCCTTATGTTAACATTTATACATCGTGCACCATATATTACAGCCTCCATTGTAACATTGTAATCAAACCCATGCCCTTGGAGTTAAAACAAATGATGACATATATGACCTTTGATTCTACCACATTTTATTAACTTCTAGCTTCCAAAAAAACCATCACATCATATTACAAATATTATGGGCCCACAACAACTTATAATGTACCTTGCCACTAATCTTTGTCCATCACGCAATATAGCGACCATTGGATTTCCTCTGCTCCCGATCGAATGACTATAGTGCATATCATGTTTTTTCTTCCTTCGTGGGTTAATCCTCCAAAATCACGTGATGAAAATGGTTTTGGAAAACCACCTTAGGACACGCGTCAAAAAAAGACTTATATTGTGTTCAAAAAGGTGAAATCTGCTTACCACTCAAGGGCAACGCGATACTAGTTTCTTCCACCGAAACCGCCTTCACGATTCCTCATGGTTCCATTCTTGACTCAGGGTTACGGTTCTTATAATTCTGCTTCAATGTTTATTTTTCCTCCATCCTTCATTTAAATACACAGTTTGTACGTTAACCCTACATTATAACTAGATTATATAGTTATCAAATTCTTTCGACCATATATATATAATCCCACTGTTCTTTTTCTTTTTGGTTCCACCCTTTCTGCATGGTTCCACATCTTTGGTTTTCATTTCACATTTGATTTATTAACGGATTCATGCCTTTATTTAAGGTTACTTCCTTTTATTTAACCTTGGATAAATTTCTTTGTAACTTTCGTCTCTCACCATCTCATATAAATTCCTGTGCATGACAGTACACTGGTAGTGCATGACTGTGCATGTCAGTGCATGGTTGTTTCACTGTTTCTCCGTATTCTCTGTATTCTATAGCCCGTGCTACCCTGATTCTTCAAATTACCCTTTTAATATTTGCTCGACCCTCTGCAGCTCTTCATATCTCTCTACATATTTGCTGCCTCTTTTTCTATCTCTCTTTGCCTTTCTCTGCTTCTATGCTGCTCTCTTTTCCTTGTTGCTGTCTTAGGTGTTCCTCCTTTGCCATCTCATGTTCCATCAATGACAACATTTCAAAAAGTCTCCCCCTTTGGCATTGATGGCAACACATCCACTGATAATCCAATGCTTCCTCCAAGTCTTCCTCTGCCTATCTTCTTTTGCTTTCTTCCCCCCCCCCTTTGACATCAATGGAAAAGGGTTGCACATTACCTAGTAATGTTTTCAAATCCTGTCCATTATACTCTGATCTTGAGGTCCTGTTTCATGCACTACTCACTTGATCTGACTCTTTTGTGACACTCTTTGTTGACTTATCTCCCCTGGAATGATGCTTACTTTTTATGTCAGAGAGTAGCATCTGCAGACACTACCCCTAGTTTGTCTCTCAGATATTCGAATGGTTCTCTAGCAAGAGGTTTAGTGAATATATCTACTATTTTTTCTTTTGTTGGCACATATTCCAATTTCACTACTTTCTGTGTTAATTGTTCTCTGAGGAAATGGTACTTGATTGGAATGTGTTTAGTTTTTGAATGAAGTACATGATTTTTTGATATACTTATTTCACTTGTATTGTCACATTTGATAGAAATAGGTTCATCAATAATTACCTTCATGTCTTGGAGGTTTTGTTTCATCCACATGACTTGCATGCAACATGCTGCTACTACTAGGTATTCTGTTTCTGCTGTAGATAGAGAGATAGATGTTTGTTTCTTGCTTAGCCATGCCACCAGACTTTTTCCCAAATAGAATGTACCTCCACTTGTGCTTTTCCATTCATCCACACAACTAGCCCAATCTGCATCTGTATATGCTGTCAAAGTGAAGCTCTTTCCTTTTGGATACCATAGCCCATGCTGTGCAGTTCCTTGTAGAAATCTGAATATTCTTTTGAATGCTAGTAAGTGATTTTGTTTAGGTGCTGCTTGATATCTTGCTACAATTCATACTGCCAACATAATGTCTGGTCTAGAAGCTGTTAGGTATAGCAGACTTCCTATCATGGATCTGTAAGGTCTTTGATCAATATCTGTAGATCCATCATCAGCACATAGCTTTCATCCAGTGATCATGGGAGTTGACACAAGTTTGTAGTCTTCCATTTTGAACCTTTTCAACATATCTCTTAACTATTTTTCTTGTGAGATGAATGTTCCTGTGTTCTTTTGCTGAATTTGAAGTCCTAAGTAGAAGGTGAGCTCTCCAATCATAGACATCTCAAACTCTGATTTCATCTCTTCAACAAACCCTTTTGCTAACTCATCTTTGCTGCTTCTAAACATGATGTCATCTACATATACTACTACAATCAGGAGTTCATTTTCATTGGTCTTTATGGATAAATTACTGTCTACTCCTCCTCTATTAAAGCCTTGTTTTTGCAAGTACTTTTCTAGCCTTGAATACCATGCACGAGGAGCTTATTTCATCCCATATAGGGATTTCTTTAATCTGCACACATATTCTTGATAATCTATTAATGAGAATCCTTCATGTTGTTCCATGTAGACTTCTTCTTCTAGATCTCCATTCAGGAAGGCAGTTTTCACATCCATTTGATATACCTTGAAGTCATGGTAGCATGCAAAGGCCAAAAAAATTATGATAGCTTCCATTCTAGCTACAGGGGCAAATGTTTCATCATAATCAAGACCCTCAATTTGTGAATATCTCTTGCATACAAGTCTGGCTTTATTTCTGATTACCTGTCCTTTTTCATTCATCTTATTCTTGAATACCCATTTTGAGCGTATGACATTTTTCTCAGTGGGTCTTGGAACTAATTCCCACGTGTTGTTCTTCTCAATTTGGTCCAGTTCTTCATTCATATCATTAACACAATATTTGTGCTTGTTGGCTTCTTCAAACTTCTTTGGCTCTATTTTTGATAACATAGCTAGGTATACCTCTTCTGTCTGTTCAGTTAGCTGTCTTCTTTTCAGAACTCCTACACTCTTGTCCCCAATGATTTGATCTTCTGGATGGTTCTTTTCAGTGTATCTTGAGGGGCATTTTGAGTTCAATTCAGTATCTTCTATTGTCTTCCTTATTTCATCATCATCTTGGTTCTCTTCTTTATGATGTTCTTGAGGATTGTTGCAACCTGTACTTCTTGTCTTGTTTAGTAGTTATTCATCAAATATTACATCGATGCTTTCCACAATTTTGTGAAGAGTTTTGTTGTAGCACCTGTAACCCTTACTCTTGGATGCATATCCTAAAAATATTCCTTCATCTTATCTTTCATAAAACTTTCCCAGATTTTCATTATTATTTTTTATGAAACACTTGCTTCCAAAGACTCTAAAGTGCTTGATTGATTCTGGTTTACCATGCCATATTTCATAAGGAGTCTTGTCATTGTTTGGTCTTAAATGAGCTTTGTTAAGAATATGCACAGCTGTGTGTACTGCTTCTGTCCAGAAGGTTTGGGGAATGTTATTTTCTTGCATCATAGCTCTGGCAATCTGTTGTACAAACCTGTTTTGTCTCTCAGCCACTCCATTATGTTGAGGTGTACCAGAAAATGTAAACTATTGTTTTATTCCATGCTCATTGCATAGGTCTGCAAAATCATAGTCTGTGAATTCACCTCCTCTGTCTGATCTGATGCACTTTAGCTTGCATCCTATTTGATTTTCTACCAATGACTTGAATATCTTGAATTTTTCAAGTGCTTCTGATTTATATTTGAGAAATGAAACCCATGTCATTCTGGAAAAGTCATCTATTATCAACATGAAATAGGATTCTCCACTCGGTGTCTTAGTTCTTGAAGGTCCACACAGGTCCATGTGTACAAGTTGAAGTGGCCTACTTGTTGATAGCTCTTCTTTGGTCTTAAAGGATGTGTGGGTCTGTTTTCCTAGTTGGCAAGATTTACATATGGTATTTGAAGGCTTCTTTATTGCTGGCATATCTCTGACTGCTTTCTTCTTGCTGAGACTGATGATGTGGTCCCAATATTCTATGCCATAACCATGAATCCTCAAGTTTTCTAAGGTGGCATGCTTCATTCTCTTCTTTCACTATGTATACATTACTTTCTGTTCAAGCACCTTTGATCAGGGTCTTTCCTGTGGTGCTTGATCTTACTTCATAGTCTTGAGCTCTAAAAAGAACTTCACAACCTTTATCACACATTTGACTGACACTCAGCAGATTTTCTTTCAGCCCATCCACAAATAGTACATCTTGGGCCTTTTCTCTGCCATTATCCAGACTGATTTCACTTTTCCTTTGATTTTCCCTACTTTGTCATTGCCAAAAGTAGCATTTCCAGATTTCTTATCATCAAAGGTTATAAAATTGCTTCTATCTCCAGTCATATGCTTTGAGCAACCATTGTCCAAATACCATTGGCTTTTAGGTCTTGAGCTATTAGAGCCAGGTCACATTTATTCACCTTCCTTTTCCATTGCATGCATCCTTTTTTTTGGTACTCTTTCGGAGATGATGGACCACATTCTTTGAGAGGACATTTGGAAAACATATGTCCAATTTTATGACATACACAACATTCGATCATATTTTTAGCAGAATTATGAGTACGAGTAAACTCTCTAGGATTCATAAACCTCCTTGAGGTTTTGAACATCAGTCTTTGTCCATATGTTCTGCATTCTATGATTTGATGGCCAAATTCCTTACAGTAAAAATAGTATCCATAAAAAAAATTTGCATACCTGATGAAGGGTTGTCTTCTCCATTTGTTTTCTTGAGGTAATATTTTCACTGTTTGCATCCTTTGCTGATTTGAATCGATTCTCCTTGTATGACAGTATGCAACAATATGTCCTAGTTTGTGGTAGGCATAACAGATGACATTTTTCATAGGGGGGGAGAATCTCATTTGATGGCTTCCAAATTTGACATATTCAGGAGTATATGAGACTTTTCAGTTAACTATTTATTTATTTCATTATTTCTCATTTGAGGTTCCTTCTGGTTTCTGTCTACTTCATTGCAGGTTTCTTCTTCTGTAGGAATCTTCTGAACTGCTTTATTATCCTTATCTAATTTTACAAAAATGACATTTTTGTTTTCCTTTTGTTTTCCTTTGCTTGATTCTCCTTCATAGCCTATCCCAGTTTTTATCAGAGGAGATCTTTGAGCATCTACAATTTCATTCAACTTATTAGAGCTTGTCATTTGAGAAGTATTTATTTACACTTTCCTTTGGGAATTTCCTAATTTCTTCCACAAGCATACTACTTCTTCTTCAAATTTCTCTTGTTCCTGAGTTTTATCCTTAACTTACTTAAGTAAAATGTCTTCAACCTTCTTGGCTTCTTCAAGCTCTACTTTCAACTGAATGAGGACTTCTGGATTTTGTTCTTCTCTTACATATTTCAGGAGAATGTCTTTCTATTTTCTGCACTTTAGTTTGAGTTTGTCAATTTCCTCCAGAGCACTTCTTAGCTCCCACTCAAGATCAACTTCCCCTTCTTCCTCATCTTCTAGAAGGAATCCTTCAAGCTATTCTATAGCGATCAACATAAATTTAGAGGTTCCTTCTTCACTTGAGGGTTCATCTGAGTCCTCAGATGCACTGTTGTCTTGTTGAGCATAGAAAAAATTTCTATTGAATCTCTTCCCTTTCTTTCATATGGTTTTCTATAATTCTTGACTTTCATTCTTTGTTTTCTTCTGAGGACACTTAACAGCATAGTGTCCAACTCTTCTACAGTTAAATCATTTAAAAGGAAGTTTACCTTTATATTTACCTGAGCCTCTGCCCAATTTCCTGACAAATTTGGTCTCTTATTCATCAGAGCAAGAGCATATCTCTTCCTTTTCTTCTTTATTCTTCTCTGTCTTAAAGGCTGCCTCCCTCACATTTGACTTCCTCTGTGGCAGTCTCATCTCATAGGCTGTAAGATTTCCAAGTAATTAGTTCATGGTCAAGGTTTCCCAATCAGCTATTTCTTCTATGGAAGAGACCTTGGGGTTAAAGCTGGATGGAAGAGATCTTAGAATATTTTGAACAATTAAAACTTCTTTTAGGGTTTCTCCTAGAGGTTTCATGTTATTCACAATTTCTGCAACCCTTAAGAAGAAGCTGGAAATGTCTTCATCATCATTCACTTTTATATTTTCAAACTGGGCTCTATAGACTTGAAGTTTGGTTATCTTCACCTTTATGTCTCCCTCATGAATGTTTTCTAGCATATCCCACATTTATTTGGAAGTCTTTATGTGCATTACTTTGATAAATTCTGCCTCACACTGTCCATTTAAGATTGCATTCATGGCCTTTGCATTAGCTACAAAATCTTGTTTTGCTTCTTTCTTTGAGTCAATCGACTTTGGGGCATATCCAAATTCCACAGTAGCCCCAAATTCTATTCCTAGATACATTATAAATGCCCTTATTCTGATTTTCCAGAAGGCATAATTTGCACCGGTGAAAAAAGGGGCTTTATTGGTTGAGCATCCTTCTTGACTAGCCATGCTGGGGACCTAGGATCTCCTTTCAATTGTTAAACTAATACAAAAGGAACTTGGCTCCAATACCAATTGTTGAATCCTTAGTTAAATTGAGAGGGGGAGGGTGAATCAGTTTGACTCATGCATGAAATTTTAAAATTTTTCATTAAGCTTATGTACAACTTAAATTCATGATTAACTTTTTATGTGAACAATATTAATATGTGAGCAACAAGTATTAAGATAATGTGACAGTCGACTTATTATGAGAGAAACAAGTATTAAGTAGATTGAATATACCATATTAACACATAAAAATCACACACAGAGACAACAGATATAAGTGGAAACCCATAAAGGGATAAAACCACATCTATTATTGTTGTGATGCAAAGGCAAGATCCAACTCCCTCTCACCACTGATTTTCTGCAGGATCCAACCTACAGGAGGCTCCTACCTCAATTCTACAAGCTACAACTTGCAAGGAAGCTCCAACTCCCATCTCTTTTCATAAAGACACTTGCTGATTTACTTGGATATCATCTCTATTCTGTACCATCTTCATTGTTGTCCATCAGTCCTCATATCTACCCTGTATCATCTCTACAACTTCTCAGATTATCTATCAGCTCCTCCTTCTTCTCTGACTTACTGCTTCATTTCTGCATTCTCAAAAAAAAAACCTCTCTTTGCATATCAATGTGATATCATATATAGAGTTACCCTCTTGGCTGTTTGTATTCTACAGAGAATTTGGAGTGAACAACCATGACTATTCGGCTTCTGCCTTCTCATTCCTTTGTCCAAATCATTAAAAAAAATAACAGTATCTACAAATTTCAATATTACAGTGGGATTTTTGTTTTCCTCCGGAAACTTGCCAGTGCATCACAAACAATGTAAAACCATTTAAACATTTACATTCAGTTACAATATGGATTTCAAATCAACCTATTCAGCCTTTTGGATCACTGCGTGTTTGTCTTTTCTGTAGCTGTCTCTGTCTTTTTCCTCTCTGTATGCTCTGCTATTCACTGCAGTTGCTTAACTCCTATATATATTTAACTACCTTTTTATATAACGTAAATGACTCTTGGTGATATAATAATAATATATCCTTCTGATACCTAAAATTCCCTTTCGGCCCCACTCGCCAAACTCGCTCTATTTTCCGATGCGATGAATCACCTCTTGAATACTTTTGATTGCGATTAATCACAATCACAACTTCCGGTTGTATGTTCCGATGTTCTTCTTTCACTTCAATGCGATGATTCACTATTCATAGATGTATGTATAAATATATATACATTGTTTCATATATATACTTGCCATTTTACCTTTTCTTTATCCTTAAGCATTGGTTAAAATTCTTGGAATAAACATGCATTAAGCTTATCCTTTTACATGGGGCCCAAAATACACATATACTCCGCCTCTCTTAACTTTCCAATCGCAATCACAACTTTCAGAAGTTCTCTTTTGCCTTGGTCATTTGATTCATGCCGATGCGATTAGCAAAGGTCCCACAAGGCAATGTTTATGCATTTCAATGTTCTGTGTTACAATTTATTTTACCCTTCGAAGGGTTTTGACAAAGGAAAATCTTAAATTTATGTGTTTGGATCTATGCCGATGCGATGGGTCACTGTAGACCCCACTCCGACTTCCTTTAGATCCAACGGTTTCTATCTTCAATGATCCAAAGGTTGTGATTGGATCGCACCATCACAATCACAATATTCAAAAATTTGTTCACTTTCCTTTCCTGTGCGTTGATGTGATTAGAATTCTTCGATGCGATATATCCAACGGTTGCCGTTAGTTAGGAACAGAAGGTTGCGATTAAATCGGTCAATTGCAATCGCAAGTTTCAACTTGTCATTCCGTTTTTCTTTCATTCCACCGATGTGATTGGAATTCTTCGATGCGATAGGCCTCCTCCAAGGATTTCTGATTGCGATTAATCCTCTTGCGATGGTTTCGATGTGATTGATCGCAATCAAAAACTTCATTAACTTGTTCCCCTACTCTATTTTATTCCAATGCGATGGCCCACTTTGATTCCCTTTAAGCCGGAACTCAAACACATAAGAATCACCATTCATAACATATTGGGTCCATTTCTTTATCGCGATCAGAATATTGCAATCACATCCTCCAACAGATCTCCGCCGATGCGAAAAACAAAGGGTCCCACTGTTTATCAAGTGACTCACATATCCATCGTCCATCCTTCATCAAATCCAACGACTGACGTTCAATCGCTCAATCGGAATCACAAATTTCAATTGTTCATCTCTCTGCATCTTTTCGTTCTCCGTCGATGCGATGAATTAAAAAATGGTTATAAAACCATTGAAATACCCTATTACATAATGGTTTATAGAATATTACCCAATACACCCTCCTGGCTTTAATATTTCACCTCAACCATAATATATTAGCATATGGTATGGCCCACATTTTATAAATTCTTGACTTCGGATAACTCAATATGATGGCCCACAATATATTTCAAAACATATATATATATATATATATATATATATATATATGTATGTATATATATATATTTCGTTAATGCAAACCTTCACCTTGTTCATATTAAGGTGTGATTGGATTAATGCATTTCCAATGGATACTAGATATTAAAGAGCCTTCAACCTTTTTGGTTTAAACCCCGACATATCAACATTACACTGAGTTCATGGTAAAACCGATTTTGATTAATCACAAGAACCAAGGTATATTAGTTCTGGGCCCCACAAAATATTGCCTTATGTTAACCTTTATACATCACGCACCATATATTATAGCCTCCGTTGTAACATTATAATCAAACCCATGCCCTTGGAGTTAAAAAAAACGATGACGTATATGACCTTTGATTCTATCACAATTTATTAGCTTTCGGTTTCCAAACAAACCATCGCATCATATTACAAAGCTTGTGGGCCCACAACAACTTATAATGTACCTTGCCACTAATCTTCGTCCATCACGAAATACAACAACCATTGGATTTCCTCTGCTCCTGATCGAACAACTATAGCGCATATCACGTTTTTTCTTCCTCCGTGGGTTAATCCTCCAAAATCACACGATGAAAATGGTTTTGGAAAACCACCTTAGGAAACACATTAAACAGAGACTTATATTGCGTTCAAAAAGGTGAAATCTGCTTACCACTCAAGGGCACCGCGATACTGCTTGTTTCTTCCACCGAAACCGCCTTCACTATTCCTCATGGTTCCATTCTTGACTTAGGGTTCCGGTTCTTATAATTCCGCTTCAATGTTTATTTTTCCTCCATCCTTCATTTAAATACAAAGTTTTTGCATTAACCTTGCATTATAAATATATTATATATTTATCAAATTCTTTCGACCATATATATAAAACCCCACTGTTCTTTTGCTTTTCGGTTCCGCCCTTTTTGCATGGTTCCACATCTTCGGTTTTCATTTCACATTTGATTTATTAATAGCTTCATGCCTTTATTTAAGGTTCCTTCTTTTTATTTAACCTCGAATACATTTCTTTTTAACTTCCATCTCTCACCATCGCATATAAATTCCTGTGCATGACAGTGCACTGGTAGTGCATGACTGTGCATGTCAAAGCATGGCTGTTTCACTGTTTCTATGTATTCTCTGTATTCTACAACCTGTGTTGCCCTTCTTCTTCAAATGACCCTTTTTACAACTGCTCGAACCTCTGCAGCTCTTCAGATCTCTCTACATATTTGCTGCCTCTTTTTCTATCTCTCTTTGCCTTTCTCTGCTTCTATGCTGCTTTATTTGCCTTGTTGCTGTTTCAGGTGTTCCTCCTTTGTCATCTCCTTTGCCATAAATGACAACATTTCCAACACAAAGTCCTTACCTGATCTTAGACTATTCTTTGTTTATCTTAGATGTTGTCTTGAAAAGTTTGCTAATTAAAGAATGAACTAGGGAAGTCTATGGTTAGCCTCGTCCTCTAGTTTCTTCTCCAACAGTTGCTTTGAAGAGTTTCCCTTTGAATATGCTGAAATTAGGATAGGTTCAACGTCCTTACTTGATCTTAAGCTATTATTAATGTTTTTAAATTTTTTCTATTGAAAATGCATCAAAATCAGGCTAGTTTCAAAGTACTTACCCAATCTTAGATTACTTTTATGTCTTTCCTTAAGTGCATGGGAAAAGCAGGATAGTTTCAAAGTACTTATTTGATCTTAGGTTTCTCTTTGTTTAATCCTCATTTACTATTGTTTCATTCCATAAAATCAACTTAAATAGATCCTTTGACATAGATGACTTGCCCCATGGACCACTCTTGAACCTTGCTGCTTTAATTAAATCCTATTATGACTCCATAGCCCCATGGAATTAGGCTGCTTCTTGCCTATCTTGTTAGCTGAATCATTCCTTCACTTTAATTCATCTTCACCCTTCATTTAGACTTCCTTCACCTTCATTTATCTTTTCCCAACCAAAAAAAACAAAAAACCTTGTTCTTCATAACTAGCTTAATATCATATTTCAAGCCTTAAAGATAAATCAATCTTTGCACTTATAGAGAGATCCCTCTCTAGATTCAGGAGGGCTAGATCCTAGAATCCCAAAGTGGTTCAAATGGTGTGTCTACAGCTTTAGTCTTTCCAATCTGTTAAAATTACAGGGAGCTAACAGGATGTTATAATGTGAATTTATTCATCTAACTTTCATTAGAGATAAACATATGGCCAGATCTACAACTAATGAAGGCATCAACTGTAGCTGAGCAAGGTATTCCTAAGATTAATAGATGTCCTCCTAAGTTATCATTGGGAGTTAAGATCATAACATCAATTGGATATTCCAAAGAATCTAAGGATACAAAAATTTCTTCTAATACACCATCAAGATTAATTACATATCTATCTCCTAGTTGTAACAATGTTGGTGTATATTGAAGATTTGGAAGTTTTAGTTGTTCCATATTTTGTTGGCCCATGATGTTTATGGTCGCTCCTAATTTTATCTATGTGTTTGGGATTTAGATACCATTGATGTGTGTCTTTACAATGGGACTTTGTGGATCCAAATAATTTTGTATTTTTTTTCCCATCGTGATATATGAAAATTTTCCTAATAGCTGTATTATTTTTACTTATTTTCTCTTTATCCTAGGTTTAGTTATACTTAACTCTGTTATTGTCGTTGAAAGGATTATAATTTCTTTGATAGCTTGTAGAAATAGAATTTTTATATAAACATTCTTCAGTTCATCTAATATATCATAATCAGGAAACATGATCTATTTTTCTACCCCTTTATCAATTTCTAATCTTTCGGGGAAATGAGGTTTTCATATAGATATTTAAGGTAATTATTTTATGGGGGTTCAGTTTATTGGAGTATCATGTATTTGCTTTCAAATATTTTCATTCGGATGAAGAAATGTCTCTTCTTCATAATGGTTATTTTCTTTTAAATATTTTATTTTTGATGAAGAGATGTCTCTTCATCAGAATGATCATCTTTTTCTCTTTCCTGGAAAACAATAGATTGTAATTTATTTTCTAATATTCTACCACATATAAGTTGAACATTATTAATATCTATTGGAGTTATCATACAAGTCTGAAAATTTTGTCCCTCCATGATGTAAACATGTTGTGCATTTTTATTGTTCTGGTTTTGAAGTCGTTGATGAGGCAGGTCATTTGGCCTTTGTGGAAAAGGTAATCAAAGTTGTGGTTTTTTATTTTCAAATTCAAGTTAATTTTGTTGGCCAGTTTGAGGAAAATGTTGTGGTAGAAAGTTCAGATAAGGTTGTGGATACTGGTGATATTGAGAGAATCTACCATAAGGATTTTTCCATCATTGTGTCCAAGGTTGGGACTGATACAAGGGCTGATGTCATGGCATTGGTGCATTGCCTCTATTTTGTGGGGGATGGGTATACATTTGAGTGTTGAAACCTTGACTTTGTGATCCTTGCCATGGTCTTCTAGCAATGAAGAAAAGAGGATCTACATGGTTTGGAACTATTACTCTCGGTAGATAGATTTAAGACTTAGAATGGAACCTCACTTGTTTGTTTCATGATTTTCTGTACATATGACATAGGTTTCTATGACTTTTAAATCAAGAGGGAATTATCTTAAGGCATTTTTCTTTCTGCACTTAGGATAAAAGATAGATAAGGCATCACTTTCATATCTTTGCTTGTTTTGTAATTTGAAGGTGTCTATTTGTTCACTAAGACTCCATAAAATATTTTTTTTTAATTCATCAAGAAAACTTCCCATTTCAACCCCACCTACTGTTCCAACTACAAATTTATTGATTCTAGAGAGAACATGATCTCTTGAACTCTTCCCAATTCTTGACTTACCTCTTGAATTTTGTATGCATAATTCAGAAATTTTAGGTAATGATAGCTGAGAAATATCTCCTTTTCCCATCATGTTAAGGATATCCATCCATTCATCTCTAATGGCTTTGAACAAGATACCCTTTAAAGTATCTTCATCCAAAATTTCCATCTTAGCCCTTTTGAGGTTATAATTGAATATTTCGATTAAATCCTCCAAGTTTTCATCTTCTCTTTTAATCATCTTAAAAACTTCATCTTTCTAGTTATGAGGTGTGTAGTAATCCTTGTATTTTTGTAAGAATGAATTCTTCATTTCTTACTATGTCATAATAGAATGTGTTATTAAGGCCATAAACCATTTCAATGTTGCATCCTGAAGATTTCTTGGAAACAATTTCAATTTTTCAGAATCAGATAGGTAGTCATATGATCTACATAAAACATCAAATTCAAAAAGAAATGTTTTAGGATATTCACTTCTTAATCCATGAAAATTAGGAAGGATAGAGGGTGAGATATTTTTCATTGTGGTAGTAGTATCTTCATCAAGTATAGGAAACCTAACAGGATGTGGATCTATCATGTATTCTCCCCTACCTCCTCTACCTTCACGTCTTCCTCTTCCTCCATCTCCTCCTCTACCTCTACCTCCACCTACAATCCTAGTTCCACGTCCTCCTAGTATTAAATGTTCATCATTCACGTTGTGTACTTCTCCTTCCCCTTCTCCAGCCACTGTAGATTCTTCAAAACTGATATATGATTCTATGTTTGGAATTATTTGTTCCATTTCTAATTAATCTGGTTCTTCTATCAATGGTATATTAAATAATATTTCTTCTTCCTCCTCCCCACTAGTGATTTCTAGTTCTTTGACTAAAATTTGTTCTCCAGTAGAGGTTATAAATATTACTCCTTCTGTTGGCGACGTGGGATCTTGTTCTTCCACAACTACTTTAGTTGATGAATTTGGTGAATATCTAGGTTGCATTTATGATCTTAATACCTTAGGAAGTCTACATCTACCTACTAATAATGGTATGCCGGTTTGTGTGGGTGGTGTGGCACTACGAGGTCTTTATGGGATGAGTGGTGTTGTTGGAATCAAACTTATACCACTAGCTACAAATATACCTCTAGAATCTCTTTGTCTATGCATGCTATTTTTTATGTTTGCTTGTTCCTTTTTATATATTAAGAGATGAGGTTCATATTTACACTTCCACAGCAATGACACCAAATATTTTAGTCAATTTAATTGTCTTAAATTTCCACCATAAATTATCGACCGGAGTTAGTAATCTTGTGCAATGAAGGTGCACTATATATGCTAGAAGTCTTTATTACTTATTTTATTTTGGTTATTTTTTGTCAATATTTTTTTTGAAAATGGTTTTATTTTGGATGTCCTTGAATGAATTTAACAAATTGAATTTTGAAAAGTAAACTAAATCCAAATTTAACTAAGTCCTAAAAATTGAGATGACAATTTTGGTTAGTAGCTAAGGATTAATTTTGAGAAAAAATAAAATTATAAAACCAAAAAGTAATTATAATTTTTATATCTTTTGAGAATTCAATATGAATGAAACTTAAACCAAAGAATCACTAAAACTATTTCTTTTTTATGCTCAGAAAATAAATTTATACTATTAAGAAAAAAAACTATTTGAATTCGCAAGATGGAATTGATTGAAAAGTAGAAAGGAAATCTTATATTACTTCTTTAAATGTTTCTTACAAGAACTAATATTTGATAATATACTATTGCATCAAAATAAACTAATGTAATAATTGATGATAAACTAATATGTGCCAAGCTATTATGATAAATTATCTATGTGGTTTTTAACCATCTAGGAAATAAGTATATTCAAATTATAAAAATAGAGCATATACTCTAACATAATGAAAGTTTGGGAATGATGATAACAAGTGATGATATGAAAATAAACATAAAATATACACTATAGAAACCTGGAAATGATTGCAATAAAAAATAAAATAAAATCAAAGCATGTGTCTACCCTACAAAACATAGTAAAAGCATAAAAATCAAGCTATGAAATAACATCTAAATGCAAGAACATAAAAGAAATAGAACCTATTCTATTGCAGGGGCCCTCCACAACATATGCCTTTGAATATACTCTTTAATAACTTTGCATTGAAACTCTGGAATGCTTCTTCATTCGATTAGGAAATAAAAGAAAAGTTTTAATGATATCACAATATCGCAATAATTCATACTGTTTATACAATTACTTAGCCCGATATTTATAAAATCATGTCATTAAATGTTTTGAGTATTTTATGCCTTATATATCTAAGAAAATTCTATATAAAATTCTAAATAGAAAGGAGAATTTTGTTGCTTCATGATTTTCTATGTGGCAGAGAAAACTGTGAAGCTTCTGATTTGCCTCACTCGCTTGTTCCAACTATTGGTTGAAAATCCCTTTGACTGCATTTCTAGCAATTTATTACTTGATTCTGGATAGATGGATAGGATATGATCCATTACCAGATCATTTTCAACTCCCCATATGTTTCACTTCTCCATTAATACCTCACAACCTGTTGAACCTCGACAATGGCTTCATAAATAGAGTTTGGTTGCAGAATTGCATTAATTATGTATATAAATAAAAATTTAATTCTGATAATAAGGAGAAATTGAAAATATAAAATAGATTATTGGGATACCTTACCAATTAAAAATGTTCAACTCAACACTTTTTTGAGCTTATCGTGTTGTCAAAAAGAAGGAAAGATAGTGAAAAGGAGTGTCAAAATTGAGCCAGTCTTGAAGCTCGACAGTTGGAAATAGATTTCTTTGATTTTTTCTCTCATATAGTCTCCTTTTTTTTTAATAATAAGATGAAATGGCTCACCATATTCATCACTCAGGCCAGCAAGGGGATCCTCTTTCGCCTTTTCTTTTCATTATGGCAATGGAAGGCCTCAAAATATTCTTGAAGAAATAATGTTCTAAAGGAGTTATTAAAGGAATCAAACTAGTTAGACAATATTTATAATTAACACATTAAAAATTCATTGATGAAGTATGCCGATTTTATTTACCTTCATTACACGAAGTTAAAATCTTTGAGAAAATAATGCAAATATTTACTGAAGCTTGAGGCATTATGACTAACAAGGAAAAAAATAGAGTTTTATTTTCAATCGTAAGGAATACGTTACAAATAATTTGAATCATGTATAGGAATTTCAATGGGACAACATCCAATCACATATTTGGAAGTACCACTAGTTTTATACCGAAGATGAATTTCTTGTTGTAAGGATTTACTAAATAAATTATTGAACAAAATTCAAAACTAGCCTTTTGGAGTACTAAATTTTACATGTAGACTGGTTTTGACTAATTTAGTTTTACAAGTTATTCCATTGTACAAGATGAAAATTATGCCAGTTCCCAAATATATGGGGTGCAAGCTCAGAACAATTTGGATAGATTTTTTGTGGAGAGGTTCTAAAAGAGAAAAGAGATGGACACTAGATGGATGGGAGAAACTCATTTTACCAAAATATTAAGGTGGATTAAGGATTAAAGATCCATACATCATGAGTATTTTTTATGGAGAACAATTATGTTGGTCATGGGTTAAGGGAGAATACCGATTATGGGCATATATATATATATATATATATATATATATATATATATATATATATATATATATATATATATATATATATATATATATATATATATATATATATATATGTGGCTTCATAGATATCCCTAATTAACTATGTCGGAGGAAAAATTACAAAATATTAGGGCTATTTATGGATCATTCCTACAGAATTCTGCTAAGAATAGTAGAGAAATGGTGGAAATATATGCTTTTCGGGATGTGAAATTTAGTGATAAGGACAAATTTTGGGACAAATCCTAGCAACATATGTGAAGAGTAAATGGAAAAAATGAGTTGTAGAGAATTAAATATTTATTAGAAAACCTAATTATGACTAAATTCTCAAACTGTTTGAAGAAATAGGCTAAGGTATTATTTTGAAGGATATGGAAACAACAAGTTGATTGAAATCCATCCCCTCATCCACTCCCATGGGACCTCCTTGATCAATAGTTTTGCAAAAGAAGAATATGTTATTCAAATGGAGTAGTTGTACTACATTCTGGGACATGTCAACATGGTCGCTTCACAATTAATGAACTGTATCAGATTTCAACATCACCTAAATCTTTGGAGAAAGAGAATTCATGGAAGTGGATATGGCCGAGTTTCTAGTGGCCAAAAATCTCTTCTTTCTTATGGGTAATAGCCTGTAATAATCTTTGAACTTGGGACAAGATATGTGAGAGAGGGTTTGAAGGGAATTCCTTTTTCTTTCTTTCTCACGAAGAAGAGGAATCAGTGGAACAAATCCTATTTTCATGCTCGTTTTAAATGGAGGTATGAGAAATTATAATAAGTATATTTTCTTGCCGGGTTTCACAGTTTTAGGATATGAATTTTGCAATCAATCAATGGTCAACCAAAAAATTTATTCATCCCTCTCAATTTTAATTTGGATGGTAAGATGGTTCCTTATTCTCCCTAGGCCGATTTGGATCACCATTTAATGATGAATCACTGGTATTTTCCTCCGCCGATAAATTTTATAAATTTATCTTTTGATGGTGCATCTAAGGGGAAAATGAGCCCTGCGGGCTTTGGGGGTATTTTTAGAGATAATAAGTGAGTCACTTTAATAATTTTTACAGTATATTGTGGCATTACAACTAAAAACCTAGCGATGTCCCTAGCTATAAAGACATGAATCCAAATTGCCACCCATCAAGGTTATAATTTAATCCAAATACATGGGGATTAAATAATTGCAATTAAATGTATTCGTCATTTATTAAACATCCAACTGACATCCATAATTATAAAAAATTGGAGATTAGAAGATGTAGTGGACAAAATTTTGGAACTATTAAAGAAATTTGATTATATCCTAGTTCAACATATAGAAAAAGTATGAAATGGAGTGGCATACCACATAGCAAACATGGGTTTTTGTTTTTCAGGTTTGGACATGGAAAGGTCATGGTCAGTCTCAAAATGGGAAGAGAAGAAAATAACAATATATATATTTTTTTTAATAGTGCCAAAGAATCCATGTAGGAGGATCATCTATGGTGGTGGGAATGAGTTCATAATGCAATCTACATTGGAATATGTAATTCTACTAAAATTTATCCACACGATCTCGATATCTAGAATCATAACAATAAGAGGGATGAGCACCAACAACCGATGGTGCTTCCCCATAAATGTGTGAAGGTAATTGGCGGGGGGGGGGGTGGATACATGTTACTCTTTTTGTTCATAGTTTTGGGTGTGTCTCATGCAGTAATCAGTGGGGTTACTATAATGGCTCTAATGCACTAACCCATGGGGGGGGGGAATGATGGGTGATATGAGCTCATTTATGAATCACTCAAATACAAAATGAATTTCATGCCTAAAAAGTTTTCCATAGTGAACATGTGTATTTTCCATATCTTTCACTAGTAGATAAACAATATTTTGACCTCACGACATTTGTCCTCCTCTAGTAATTATAAATGTGCTCAATAAGGCATAGGGTAGCGAGAATACATCATAGTATTTGGAGGGGATGAAAGGTTTTATAGTCATTGTTCTTTACTCTATTTTGTGATGATATTCAATATATGTTGGGTATTTTGGAGGCCATTTATTGAAAATTTGAGATAAATTTACCCAAAGGATGGAATCGGTGTTTCATGAGTTCATCCTTTCAAAGATCTGTGAAATTTTGAAAGAGGTCAGTGTCCTTTATCCTCTTTCTACACAAGAGAGTCACAGGGCCTGTCTTTGAGTTTGTAGTCTTCATTCTTTCATCATCGCCCCAAGGTTTGAAATTTCTAGGTATCTCGTTTAATTTTACATTTTTGGTATGTGGGGTTTGGTATCTATGGATTTTTTCTATCTGTTTTTAATAGTACCTTCTAACATGGCTTTCTGATGATGCAATTGATCATTTTATGGTTTAATGTGTTTATTTTGAGGTTACATTATTTGAAATTGGTGTCTAGTAACAATTTAGATCAGTAGTTGATGATGCTTTGCCATTGTATTATGTGGGTAGTCCATTTGTGTCAAATTGGCACCACAAGGCTAACGAATCTTGATTGTTTAAATCTAGAAATAAAAAATTGTCTATAGGCAAGGATTTTGCGATATCGTATTATGTGGGCAGTACTGTTATATCAATTGGTCTCCACAAGGTTAAATAATTATGGCCCTGTAAGGTGCTAAGACTATATATTTCAAAGTATTTTTTCTTTAGGGAAGATATAACCCTGCTTGGGTCTGCGTTATACAAAGTATTAATCTTGTTTGAGCCTTTTCCAATACATTTTTCTATGAGTTTTGGGGATGACATTATCTTGTTTGGGAATTTTACAATTAATTTCTCTATGAGTTAATTTAAAGTTGTGGGGTAAGTCAAGTTAGTGTCAAGAGTATCTACCTTTTTTTTTACTATGCCACATAGTCATAGAATGCAAAGCTGGCGAGGAGGTGTCAGTAGGAGATTTATTTCTCATCACATGCATTTATTTGGATGCAATTCAGTGGAAATATTGCTTGAATTGGTTCCTCCACATATTAGAAAGGGGATTCGACACCTCAAAGCTAAATAATTTGGCGATGAGGTCTACTTATATCATTCATAGGTGGGTAACCTAGATGTTAAATGGATTCCCGACCCTAGGATATTTAGAATAAGAAGTTTTCACTTCTTACATTATCTTGCAGTACATCAATAGCTAGGAACTCTATTTTGTTTGGTTCCCTAAGAAAAACAAGTGGATAATTCAAAGTTTTTTGTAGGATTGGAGAATATAAAACATGTCCTAAGGAATGTTTGTTTTTATTTTGACGACATACTCACAAGTTTCCAAAAGGGTGAAAAAGTATGTAGTGTCACAATCCAATTCTTACTCTGAAGATATCATTGACCCTTGTCGTGATCAATTCTCAACCGATCAACATTGCTCCACCGGATAATGGAGCTCCCCTCTCTCTTGTTTTCACTTCAAACTAATGAAAACATTTCGTTGCAAAGGATCATTTTGGCACTTTTCTTGGGTTCAAACAGTGCACCATTATTTTCTACGAGATTCATGGTTTCAATTAGGAAACAATAATGATGGGTTTTTATTGGTCTCTTATTGCAATATACTGATTGGAAATTTTCTTGTTATAGTTCTTCATTTTTTCACTCAAAACCTTGCCATATTTTTGTGTGAGAACATATATAGTTATCACTTGTGTGATATTTTCTAAAACTAGTGGTAAATTATCATTAAAAAGGTCTCTTCTTTTTGGAATATTTGATGTTATTAAAAGATATCTACTTAAATTTTTTCACTCCCAAATTAGTATTTCCTATATAAGCATGTTTTCAATGTAAAATATCCTTTTATTAATAGAAAATTGTGTACTAGATTACAAAAAAAAGGAAGTTGTATTGTTGTTGATATTCATATATTTGTTAGTTATGCATCTTGAATATTTTATTATGCATATAATATCAATGGCTGCGTTAAGATCATAAATCCACTTGCAAAAACATCCATAATTAAGAATTGGGAAAAACAAACATTGCGAAAAAAAAGGCATGAAGTGAAGTAATTACTAATAAATTTCTAGGTGTTGATTTCTCCTTCTACAATGTATATGGGACTTCCGATTCATAATGTTTTAACACTTTTCAATTTATTACGATTATGAACTTGGAGATAATTTTTTTATTTTCTTATACTTCTAGACATACCTTCTAGGTGTTAATATCGATCTTTTATCACCTTCATTATAGTATATAAAATATTATTTTGATATACATTAAGAGAACAATAATGTGACCTTGTTGAAATGATATAGTTTCATGAGTGCACCAATTTCATGGTGTTTTTTTTTAGGAATACTGATCACCATTGGCTTCACATTAGGCTGTTGTGAAAGAATACTTAGATTTGGGCGAGCTACATGTCATATTTTTATAGTATCACCACCTATGAAATGGAGGTTTCATCCCTTGGCCTATAATAAATTAAGTATTTATTCGTACTTTGTTAGTCCTAATGAACAATATCATCTATGGTTTTTGTTCCTTTCATTAAGCATCCTCCTTATTTTTTATTTTAATGTTGTGATTTTGTTTTGAAGCTCTAGAGATTCTCGAGTTCATTCTCACACAAAATTGAGGTCTACACTATTCTCCTTCCCTTCTAAGTAATTTGGAGAGGCTAATAAATCCATTCATCCTAGAGAAAAAAACTTTTGGCATTGAAGTTGTGAATTAGTGAGACATGGAGAATGAAAATCACATTGTTTGGGTTTTTTCCCCCTATTAATTTTAGCATTTATTATTCTAGATAATGTGTTTTTTGTTTCATTACCATGCACGTGTTTTTCCAACTATAAGTTGAATTTTCTTGTAATTATTTTTTTTCTTGTTTTAAGTATTTGTAAAGGCTTTGTGGCAATTATTGTTACTTTTTAATGTCTTTTCCTTGATCCAATATGTACATAAAAGTAGCACAAAATCAATTGTGAAATTTCCTAGTTATAAATTTCTTATATTATCCCAATATATAAGTTTCCTATTTGCATGTGTTAATGGTTACTCATTGCTTTGTAAGAAAATAATTTGGCCTATATATTAACCACTGAAAATCATTTGAATGTTGTGGCTTGCATTTTATACCCCCCTGCAATTGTGCTTTCCATACAAAATAATAGACTTATAAATCCTGAAGATCCATACATTCATCATGCCAAGTTTCCATACTTTTACTATAATGGTTTTATCCTGCACGTATAAAAATGGATATGTATATAAATTTATTTTTTTCTCTAGATCACATATTGATATATCATAAGTGTGACCAAATTCTCCATATTTGGCACTCTTCCCCATAAACATGCTTCGTTCAAAGAAGTAGTGAGCATATGTAACACCCCTAGAATGAACCTTGTGGTTGTTGAACATATGATGTTTTGGTTGGTGATATAGGGACTATTTTAGGGCCTCCTTTTCCATATACATATGTATTATTTTATTTATTTCCATATGTTTTTTGAGACCAAAGTGCATGTATGATTTTAGATAACTGAACCTATGTGCTAAAATTCTAACAATCCTAGCGATGTAAACTTGTAATCACATGAATATTCATAAAATATATCATTATGTAAACCAAGTAAGGCATGTATGGTTTTTTATTATAGACTAATAAGATAAGAACATTTTATGTAAATTTTATCAGATTAAATACAAGTACGTACATGTTTCTTCCATTTGATGTCGATCCTCACTGTAGTTTCTTTGAATCATTTTCCTTCATTACCAAAAAAATCGATTCCTCCCTACTTATTTGGGATCAAAATCATTGGTTTTCATATGTAAAAGACTTTGAGATTGAAGTCTTCTCTCCCTCGCACCCAAAAATCCAAGAAAATATTCTCAATTTTACAAGTTTCTCAAGCCTCACACTCATCCATAAGATTTAAATCTGGATATCACTCTATTGATGTGGCTTTCTCCATGATAATCCCTTCTTAATTTTCTAATCCCTGACTCTTGACGTAAATCCCACCACCTCTTTATGAATTATTTATGTTTCACTTTCGGTCATAGATATTAATCATAATTAAAATAAATATTTTGGTTATCTAATCACCTACCATATGGCATGGTCAAAGAAATATTTTATTGTGTTATGTGGTCACATCTTGGGTATAATTGTTGTGCGATAATAATGATGTAGTTCTTTTTCATGGATGATTGCATGTGGGTGTGTATCGCACCTGGAATTTTATAATAAGAAAAATTTGATTGGGATGTCATGGTCTCTGAGTGAGGCATACTTTGTGTGATTTATATTAAATTTTCATTTTATATGATGCATATTATATTTTCATTGTGTGCTTCATATTAAATCTTCTTTTTATATAATACACATTTTTTTTTTTTTTTTTTTTTTTAATCAGGAGGGAAACCGGTAACTAGAACCATACAATCAAATCTGCCACACATGATCACATCGCGCCGCTGCCAATGAAAACCCTCCTGGATGGCATCATTCCCCGCTAACAATACACAGCAAGTTTCACAGGCTTACGCCTGACGGGCACCCACGGGGTTTGAACCGGTGACCTTTACAAACGAGTGCCTTAACAGAACACTCAATCACCAACAAGCCGCCACCCCATGGGTTATATAATACACATTATATATATATATATATATATATATATATATATATATTATTTTATATGATACATATTATATTTTCATTTTATTTTGTATGATATGGTCATTACATAAAATTTTCTTATCTAGTTAAATTGTAATAGAAAACCTTACAAGGGAAGAGAGTATGGGGGGATAAGTCTCCATGAGTGTGAAAGGGATATACGTGATAATTGATGAAAGTATTAACCCTAGAGGGTCTAAGCTAAGAAGTGCACACGTTTTATCCTAACTTCACAAAGTGACTTTATTGAGTGTCATTGTAAAAAATGGGTAAAACACATGAAAGTGATAGTTTTAATGCTATCAAAGGATCCATTACATCATTATAACTCATTTGATATGAGGGGAATCAATGGGCAGAAGAAGGGGTGGACTTATAAAATGATTTTATTCTTAGAAAACTACTAGATGGATTTGGAGAAAGGCCATGGGTTTCTATCTTGTGATGTAGAGAGGTAGCTAAAGACCCTTTAAGGTAAGTAGAACTCCTAGAAGCCATTGGGATTTGAAACATCATTAAATCGCCCATGTTGGGAATCTTAGAAGGGTAGAAGTACATTCAAATGGACTATGAGTATATGAAAATGGTACAAAGTAAAAGAGACGCATAGAAGATGTAGGTTAGAGAAAAAATACCAGAAAGATACCATGATGAGACTTGGAATGGAGGTGCTTCACTATAATGATAATAAGGAAGGGTCGATTAAGTAAAACAACAAATTAATGATCATATCCTATTGTTACAGAAAAAATTGGTCATCTAACCATTTACAATTATATGGATCAAAGTACAACATGTAAGACCAATTTTACGATAGCAAAATTGCTTTCACTATAAGAAATAATTTAATAAACCATATTTTATTAACTTAGTTCTGGTGAAAAAAGGAAACCCCATGAGGAATAATTAAATAAATCATTATTTATTTGATTTTCCTCTAGGAATAATTAATTGAACCATTATTTAATAATATTCCAAGTCATATTTAACCCAATTATGAAAAATAATTAGATAAATCATTATTTTTCTTATTTTTCTCTAGGAATAGTTAATTAAATCATTATTTAGTTATTATTCATTGTTAAAATTGACTAAATAACCTAGAAATAATTAAACAAATCATTATTTTTTAATTATTCCTTAACCACATTCTTGAAATCATAAATAAATCATCTATTTGTTTACTATTTCTAAATAAAGGTATTTAACCAATTTAAATACCTTTTCCTTCCAACAAAATATAATAAAATATTCGAAACAGTTAGATCTAGATCTTGGTTAAGAATATTATATTATGCACCATTATTGAATATAACTCAATATTTTTTTATAAGTAGGGAAGGAGGGTTTTGCATTCATTCTTCACTTTGATCACTTTCATTGTCGTGCTTTGATCATTCTCATTGCTACTACTATTTTCTTTGCTTCTTGAGCTCCAATAGAGTTCAACACATTTTGTTTTTCTGCAACATAGAGGGAGATAAACTTCTGGATCTAAATCATTGAGGAAAACCAAGATCCAATCTCATTGAGGGGGACTGGTAACTTGTATCATTTCCCTTTACTAGATGTTATAATATATTCAAATTTCTTTAAATCTTGTCTTGTCTGTTTGATGCATGGAGAAATTATTATTTCCTTTTACTATTTAACTACTTTTACTACATAGATCTAGTTCTTCGCAGCATGTTTTTTAACTATCAATTGTAGATCTAAAGAATTTAAGTAGCCATCTTTTTTGTCATGGCTGTTTTCCACACATAGCTAAAGTGAGCTCTTTTCTTACACTTGCCTTAAGAATTTACACTAACAAATGGTGACTCAAATGTTGTAATTCAGATTCCTGCGTGAACAAAAACTTGAGTAAATAGGGGTTTTCTTCAGCGGTTTTCAGTCTCTTGATTTTTTTTTTTAAACATTTATACCCAAAACTCTAAAAATTCTAACTTCTCGGTGTTTTCGGGTGTTTTCTGCAAGTAACAGGTATTAGCCGTGCTAGAGGCGACAACTTTTCCACAACTTAACGCCTGAGCATCTAGGAGATGGAACTCACACATTTTAGCCCAAAACTAATATTTATGCCTGAGTGCGCACCTGTTAGCCTAGAAATTTCCATTTCCACATCCCACGGGTCAGTACCTATGAGTTGCAATTTTTTTCTAAAATTTTAATGTGACTGTTAGGGTTTCCTGCGAGCACTATTTTGGGTTTTATGACCTCTTTCTTAGCCCATATTAGGCCTATATATTCTTGTTTTGTCTCCTTGAAGTAGAACCATGCCCCCTAGTGTTTCAGTACACTTCCACCTTTCTAGGAGGGGTTTAGCTGAGTAGGTAGTCTGAGATTTGCAGTGCTTTTAGCCATTGTTTCAGGGTCTGATCTATTCTTCATTAAAATCCCTTTTGATAGGGTATTATTCCATCCAAAACCCCCTCTTGAGTTTTGTTTTTTCCTTCCATTGGGGTTCCCTTGTTCCCCTATGGTGTTGACCTTTCGCTCCCAATTTTGCAGTGATTTTCCCCTTCGGTTTCTTATTGTTTTCTGTGACTCTTCCAAAAAATCTGAGCCATTGGATCCCTATCCCTAAGACCTTTGATATTTTGGTCATTTTACGTGTTTTGAGTCATTTTTGCTTGCCCTTTAGACTAGCTATTTGGGAAGCCTTCTCTTGGGTTGAATTTATGCATGTGTAGCTGTTTATTTTACTTTTGTCTCAATTTATTTACAATACTTCCTCATTTTTTATTTTTATTTATACAACCATCTAGGCTTAGTTAAAATTAACAAACATATTGCACACACTCACACCTAAACCGAAGAGTGCTTGGTTTACACTGCCAAGCCAAGACATAAAAATTGTAATTAATTAATTTGAGTCACATAAGCTTTGTTTATCACTCTTCAACCTTTTTCGTGTCATTTTTGACTTTCCATCATTGCACCACCAATGCATGTATCTCAGAGACTCCCATGCCTTCACTCGCAATCTACGTTAGGAAGAATTACTCCACCGCATAGGATCTGAGTTAGTCCTCTACAGAGTCCCCATACTGACTATGATTCTTGTTCATCGGGTCATTCCTCTGATTTTGAACTTGATTCCCTCACCTTTATACCTTCATCATGTTAGGCACCGATGGAGGTGTACATCCTCAAGCTACTGGTTCCCCCAACCCTAATTCTGGAGATGCTACTAGTGGAGTTGCTACCCAAAATGTTATGGATACTCCTTTTCTACCTTTTATGGTAGGTTTAAGCCTTTCCCATTTTAGCAAGTTAATCAACGACCTTATACTCCACAATCGAGATTGGCGTGCTATGCCAACTAAGCTTAATTCTAACATTACTAAGTTCAAACGAAACACTGTAGAGGACCCTACTAATCATGTCTTCTCCTTTCACATGAGGTGTTCGTCCAATTCCATTACTAATAACTCCATTCGCCTTCCGTTGTTCCAATGTACACTCACTGGAGAAGCTACAAAGTGGTATGTTGACTAGACTTCTGCGTCTCATTCCACTTTTGCGACTCTTGCTAAATAATTTTTCTTACTTCTATTTATGTCTCCGCCATGATATCGATACCTAGTTGTGGACCACATTTAGTCAAACTTCTACCACCCTCCTTTCTAACCATGTCCATGAATGACATAGAAGGAGGAGCTTGTGTCTATCTGATGCAGGAGCATTCGAGCTTAGCTAGAAATGTGAATAGATTTTTACATGTTGTGGCTAATATGAGGAAAATTTCATTTCCTAAGTGGTCAAACCAAAATTTACCGAGAGGGTTGGTTCTCTCGAATCTACATTTAATTAAAAATTTGTAATAATTCATACAGTTAAATTATGATTAGAATAGAAAGTGAGTGTTAGCATAGGTGTGCATTAAAGCTTCGAAATAGGGATTAGAATGATAAAAATAAAAATTGAGTTGTTACATCTAATCCATAAAATAAGGAACAAGAAATGTAATGACTAATATAGATAGTGAGGGAATGAGACAATAGATATATATTGGGTTTTTGAGAACAGAGAATGACAGAGGTCAAAAAACATTGATGTAATCAAGCCAGATAGGGAGAGACCCTATGTTTTTCATTTTAATTGAAATGGATTGAAGTGTGTTGTGAAAACCTGTATTTTCGGAGTGTTACATTTTATCAAAAATCATTGGAATAAGTTTTTATATATGTTGCTACTATGATTTATTTCCTATGTTTATGATTGCATTGATAATGAGGGTTCGAAGTTGTGTTAATCATGAATCCCTTGCAGATTAATTCATAAAATAAGTACTTTAAATTTATTTTGATCGATTTACGAAAGGAGCCAACCGGATGCATAATCAAACCCTGTTCCATACAGTAATAGGTATCGAAACTATAAAGCAGTACTAAAAACCTACCGAAGGTTATCACACAGCTTTTGGGCTGATAACATTAAACTGTGGAAACCACACGATATATCCCAGCAAGTGACACGTGGATGTCCAAAAATGCTTTTATCACGCATCTTCAAAACCTTTAAAGTTTGGTCTGGCTTATTTGTGATATCTATTGGATCAGACAGACAAGGAGAGGTCGTGTGCAATGAACGCCTGATTATCAAAGGATTGCATTGAAGGTGTAATTGCATGGAGGATGGGTTGGAATGGTCAAAGTTTGACCTTATTTATTTATTTTATTAATGGCCCATTTTTAATAAATCAAAATCTCTTTGGATTCCTATATATATATATATATATATATATATATTTGATTGAAAATGAAAAATATATAGTTTATTCTCTGGTGGCGCAGTAGAAACTGTGAGAATTTTATATATATTTTGAATTTGTTTGAAGTATCCAGCATCATTTTGCTATCAGAGCCTAAATTGTAGATTGTGTTGTTTTAAAAAATGCCACCAAGAAGAGGCATAGGAGTCTACTGGGGACAACCTGCAACAAATGCAGTTTTGTTGGAAGAGGTACAACATCTTCAAACATTGATGGAAGCTATATAAACAACCCAGAGACAAGCACCTGATGAAGGAGGCGCCAGTGACGATGATGAATCGTCTGCAGAAGAAGAGGAAGGACATGGAAATGAAGCCGCTAAAGTGTTGAAGATGTTGGTGAAGGCAACTGGAAGGCCAAAGGTTGATATACCTATGTACGAGGGAAATCTTAATGTAGAAGCATTAATGGACTGGATCATTTCATTAGATATGTACCTTGACTTTGAAGAAGTTGAAGACAAAAGGAAAGTGAAGATTGCAACTACCAAATTAAAAGGCCATGCAGCTATTTGGTGGGAATAATTACAACTATCCACATAGAGAAAAAGAAAACCCAGAATCAAACAATGGGACAAGATGGTGAGCAAATTAAAATGTAAGTTCATGCTATTAGGTCCCTATATTACTAGTATAGTCCTTTATTGTTGCTATTGTAACCCCATTATTGTTATTATTGTACCCCTATAACCCCCATATTGTTATTATTGTTCCCTTAAATTACTATTGTTAGTTCGGCTAGGATTACATTGTGGCCCCATGGACTCCTATATATTGAAAAAAGGTTTTGTAATTTGTATCATCCAATAATTTCTCATTCATGTAATGTATTGGAGGTTTCCCCCTTAAAGTGGACTATTTCTAAGGCGTTGATATCTCTTTTCTTCTATTTTTGGAGCTGGTTTCACAACATTTGGTATCAGAGCTTTGGATTCTAGGGTTTCGCTGCTCCAAACAGGTTATCGTGGCATGTTCACTATAACTGTTTTTCTATGATGGTTCAGAAGCTGAAATTTTTAGAGTGTGAAGCCGATATCCTGAGGAACATCTTCGCAAAATTGCAGAGCTTGGTTCACAATATTTTCGGAGATATGATCTGTGGAAGTTAGGTGTTTTTGGAGGCTCCTGAATTTCACTTAAAAATGTCATCGTGGCCTTTTCACTATAAATTTTTTTCTATGAAGGTTCAGAAGCTGAAATGTTTAGAGTGCAAAGCTGAAATCCTGGGGCACTTCATCGCAAAATTTCAAAGCTTGGTTCGCAATATGTTTTGAGATATGATATGTGGAAGTTAGGTCTTTTTCAGGCTCCCGAATTTCATCTCAAGGAGGTGATTGTGGGAAAAAATTCATAACTCTCTCTCTGAGCATCGGATTGGAATTATGTAAAAAGTGACTGGAAGTACACAGAATATAGTTTCCTTTTTATAAATTTTGGAGCCAAAGGATCAAAAATTGACACGTGGCAAGTCATACAAGTTTTCTCTACTGAACTAGTCCATAATTAGGTCATTGTGGGAGATTGGACATAACTTTTCCTTGAAGAATACAAATCAAATTAGACCTGTGGCATTTGAAAGAAGCTTCATAGGACTACTACAAGGCCAAATTTTAGATATTGAGGATCTGAAATTATATATATAAGTCAATTTCAATATCGAGCTCCTCAAAAGAAAGTAAAAGGTGCGTATTTTTTTTTCCGAATTGCATAAGTCTTGTTTGAAGAATCAAGTTGAATTGATTCCAAGGGCATATTATAGAATAGATATCAGTATTGGATTCTCAAATGGCCCCTAAAAATAATTCAACACCCATTAAGCCTTTAGAAGTCTCTACTATGACTCATGAAGATGAACAATGGCAACATGACATATCAAAATTACAAGAGAAAGTGCAACAAATTTCGTTCTCACAAAGGGCAACAAAAAATGACATGGACATTTTGAAGAAAGGCGTGGAAACTAGGATGGATGGTTTGAAGAAAGGCATGGATGGTTTGAAGAATGGCATGGAATCTAAGATGGATGGCATGGAAGTTGGCATGGAATCTAAGATGGATGACATGGAAGCTAAGATGGAAAACATGAAGAATGATCTAAAAACAGACATGGAAGGTTTGAAAAAGTTGATACAAGAAATGTTTCCTAATGGTGAAAAGATAGTAGAGGAAAATCATGATGAGAACAAAATAAATGTTAATCGTGATTTCATAAACTCTATTTTTGGATGGAAGAACTACCATATTCCAAAAATTGGTATGAGGAAGTTTGATGGAAAGGATCCTGTAACATGGATACTACAGATGGAGCAATATTTTGATCTCAATAATGTGAAAAACACACAAAATGTACGCATTGCAACTTTACATTTAGAACAAAATACATTTGTATGGTATCGATGGCTTTTCTCCCGTAAAAAAATTGTCACTTGGTCAATTTTTATGGAGGAAATGATAGCATATTATGAGGATACAAAGAGCAACACCTTCTTTAGCCAATTGATAAATCTCAAACAAAAGGGTTTAGTGGGGCAGCACATTGAGGACTTCCAAAAATTGGATATAAGGGTAACTGATATTCCAGAGGAACACAGGATTGATCTCTTCATAGGTACTTTAAAGGATAACATCCAGCATGAAGTTCGCGTTTTGGAACCTGATTCATTGGAGAAGGCATTCAGGTTGGCAAGAAAAATTGAATGTAAAATTATGGCAACAAGGAAGCATACCACTCACTTCTATAATGAAGGAAGTGTTGCTACGCCTAGATTTCCACAACCTACAAGGTTGACACCACAACAATTTGAAGAAAAAAGAGCAAAAGGGCTTTGCTACAGTTGTGATAGAAAATACACTAAAGGTCATAAGTGTGCTAAGAAGAAATTATTTTACATAGATTGTGAAGAGGAAGAAGAAAATGAACAAGAAGAGGATATACACCAGGAACCAGCCATAGAAGAAGAAGAAATGAGTCTGAACATATCGTGTAATGCATTGACATAAATTACCACTCCTAAAACTCTCAATATAGAAGGACATATCAAGAAGAAAAAGGTAATAGTTTTGATTGATTCAGGTAGCACCCATAATTTTATTCACTGTAAGGTAGCCAAGGAATTGAATTGTTTCCTATACCCAGCACTAGAATGTCAAGCGACAGTTGCAAATGGACGGATAATAAATTTCTCTGTAAAATGCCATAATATCAAGCTAACCATGGGGGAATATGTATTGAATAGTCCAATTCTTTCCATTCCTATGGGAGGTGTTGATGTTGTACTAGGAGTACAATGGTTACAATATTTGGGGACGGTAGCTTTTAATTTTCAAAAAAAATTCTTGAAATTTTTTTCAGAAGGAAAGGAAGTCGAATTACAAGGTATTGCAGGGAAGCCGAGAAAGATAATAAGCTCTAATGTCATGAAAAAACTTCTAAATAAAGAACAATGAGGTGTAATTTCACAATTATGCTCACTAGAAGTTCCAACATCAAAATCATGTATTTTTGTAGATCTCTAAAAATTATTGGACAATCATTCCAAGGTGTTTGAAAATCCCAAAAGGGATCCCACCTATTCGTGATCATGATCATGCTATTCATTTGATTTCAGGAAGTGTTCCTCCAAACATCAGGCCTTTTAGATATCCTTATGTCCAAAAGAGTGAAATTGAATATATGATTGCAGAAATGTTAGAGGCGGGTATAATTCAACCTAGTCAAAGTTCTTTCTCTTCTCCTATAGTATTGGTACATAAGAAGGATGGATCATGGCACATGTGTCCGGATTATAGGGAGCTCAATAAGCTCACCATTAAATAAAAATTTCCTATTCCGGTGATTGATGAATTATTGGATGAATTACATGCAACAATTTATTTTACCAATTTGGATCTTCGTTCAGGATATCATCAAATTAGAATGAAGACTGAAGATATTCCGAAAAGATCATTTTGAAATCATGAGGGTCATTATGAATTTTCGGTCATTCCTTTTGGCCTTACCAATGCACCTTCTACATTTCAGGGGTTGATGAATTCCATTTTCAAACCCTTCTTTACAAAATTTGTGCTAGTATTTTTTGATGATATACTAATCTACAACAGGTCTTGGAAGGATCATGTTCAACATGTTGACAAGGTGCTCAAACAATTTCAGGAGAAACAATTATATGCAAAAAAATCCAAAATTTTCTTTGGAGTATAACAGGTGGAATATCTGGGTCATATTGTATCTCACGAGGGTGTTAAGGTAGACCCTAACAAAATCAAATCCATTAAGGAATGGAAAGTCCCCACAACCATAAAGTTGTTGCAAGGATTTATTGGGTTAACAGGGTATTATCACAAGTTTGTTAAGAATTATGGGAGAATAAAAACACCTCTAACAACATAATTGAAGAAAGATGCATTTTCATGGACTCCTGAAGCAACTAAGGCCTTTGAACATCTTAAAGAGGCAATGTGCCTAGCACCATTTTGAGCTATGCTAGACTTCACAAAAACCTTTATTTTGGAATGTGATGCCTCAGGAAATGGAATTGGTGTTGTTTTAATGCAAGAAGGAAGACCCATTGCTTTTGAAAGTCGCCCAATCAAAGGAAAGTATTTACATAAACCTATTTATGAGAAGGAAATTTTAGCAATATTGCACGCACTAAAGAAATGGTGAACTTACCTAATGGGAAGACACTTCAAGGTAAAAACTGATCATGATAGTATTAAACACTTTTTGGAACAAAGACTATCTTCAAAAGAGCAGCAAAAATGGGTCACAAAAGTGTTGGGTTATGACTTTGAAATAATGTACAAAAAAGGGAAGCTAAATGTTGTTGCAGAAGAACTGTCAAGAAAGAATGAAGAGGTGGAAGCATTTCTTTGTGCCATTTCTATTATCCAACCAGATTGGATAACCGAAGCAAGAGATGAATGGAAGAAGGATGAAGAAGTGTGGACACTCATTCAAAAGTTGCAGCAAGATCCTATTAAATCAGATACATTTAGTTGGAAAAATGATTCCTTATGGTACACAAATCAGTTATATCTTTGTAAGAATTCCCAACTAAAACAAAATATTCTTTTGGAATTGCACACTTCTCCTTTAGGAGGACAGTCAGGATTTTTAAAAACTTATGACAGGGTGAAGAAAGAATTTTTTTGGGATGGCCTTAAATCTCATTTTCAAAAGTTTGTGGTGGAATGTTTGTTTTGCCAACAGAATAAAGTTGAGACAATTAAGGCACCGGGTCTTCTACAACCTTTATCCATTCAAAGTCAATGTTGGGAGGAGATTTCAATGGATTTTATCATAGGTTTACCTAAGTCTGAAGGAAAGAGTGTCATCATGGTGGTAATTGATAGACTTACCAAGTATGGACACTTTTGTGCGTTATCTCATCCATTTAAACAAAGTATAGTTGCTACTACATTTATGGAAACAATTCAAAAGCTACATGGGAACCCTAGGGTTATTGTGAGCGACAAAGATCCCATTTTTATTAGAAAATTTTTGGACAGAGTTATTCTCTTGTTTGGGTACTCAATTAGCTCACAGATCATCTTATCATCCTCAATTTGATGGTCAAACTAAGATAGTAAATAAATTTTTGGAAGGATATCTTGTTTTTTTTGTATCTGATAAACAAACACAATGGGTCAAGTGGTTACCTCTCTCTGAATGGTGGTATAACACTTCATTCCATAGTGCAGAAAAAATGACCCCATTTATGGCACTTTATGGATGTCATCCACCATCCATCACATCATATTTAAGAGAGAATTCAAAGGTTCAAGCAGTGGAAGATCACATCGAGCATCAACAAGAAGTTCTCCAACTCTTAAAGGATAACTTGAATTTGGCACAAACTCGAATGAAACAACAGGCAGATCAACATTGCAGCGAGAGAAGTTTTGATGTAGGAGACTGGGTATTTTTACGGCTACAACCATACAAACAATTGTCCCTCAAGCAAGCTAAGAAGGATAATAAATTATCACCAAATTACTATGGTCCTTACAAGGTGGTGCAAAATATTGGTACTATGGCATACAAATAGGAGCTTCCTGCTTCTTCATGAGTGCATCCATTTTTCCATGTTTCATGCTTAAACAAGGTTATAGGTGAAAATCTTCAAGTTCAAACAATATTTCCAGAACTTGATGAGGAAGGAAAAATCATATTGGAACCTGAAGCGGTCACGGAAACAAGAACTCGGCAGCTACAGAATCGATCAATTTCAGAGTATCTCATCAAGTGGAAGAACTTACCCATTGCAGATTCTACATGGGAGGATGAGAACTTTATACAAAAGCACCCAGAGCTACTCAAGCATTGAGGACAACACTTTTTTCAAGGAGAGGGGCATGTTAGGTCCCTATATTACTATTATAGTCCCTTATTGTTGTTATTGTAACCCCCTTATTGTTATTATTGTACCCCTGTAATCCCCATATTGTTATTATTGTGCCCTTAAATTATTATTGTTAGGTCGCCTAGGATTACATTGTGGCCCTATGGACTCCTATATATAGAAAGGAGGTTTTGTAACTTTTGCAATCCAATAATTGTTCATTCATGTAATGTATTGGAGGTTGCCCCTGTTGGTCGCTTTAATTGCTTTCACAATTCAAGCTCCACATAAATTGTCAACCCGAGGAAGTCTTTTTATTTCAAAGATAATCACGCACTGGATATGCTCAATTTCAAAAGCAGAAACAATGTTGTAGTAAAAAGCCACACAATTACAAGTCTACTGGTTCACACTCTGTTTAATCAAAGCTAAAGTCAATTAAGTTATAGTAGGAAATAATTTCTATGTTGCAGTTACAATCCAAACAAAGGAAAACCAATCTGCAAGGAAAGAAATCAATCAACCACAGCAGGAACAGGACCCTATTCCTTGGTGAGGAACTTCAGCACCTGATGCCTGACACTTAATCACACCGTATGAAAGGTAACTTCAAGAGACAAGACCCTATTCCTATGAACAGGAACCTTCAGCACTTGTTCTCTTGTTTCTAATCACACTGCAGGAAAAGGAAAGCAATGAGTGAGGGCAGGACCCTATTCCCTTATGCAGGAACCTTCAGCACCTGCCTCCCAACATCATACATTCATACAATCAATAGAAATGGAATTCTCAATTTCCAAGAGTGAATGCATTCAACATATGCAGCGCTAAAGAAACAGAGTATTACTAAACTGTGTAACTAGTGTCCAACAACAGAATTAAAGCCAAGTGAAAACAACATAAAGAATTAACAAATTACGTAAATCAAAGGGTGGAGCTTGTGAGGAAGGCGGGCCCTTTCCTCTCACAAGACTTTGGGAAAGGATTAAATTGGAACGCTCAAAGGAATAATTTATTCATCTGTCAAAGTAGCTGATACATTACAAATGGAGACTAGCTCCAGTTCTCACACAATACTCTCCTGTAGCTTTACAACAATTGAACTCCTCTCTAATGATGATGTCTCCTCTTTTTAAAGAGGAGACATCTTTTACAATTTACATGAGAGCGAATCTACGTTATCTCAAATCTGTTCTCTTTCCCAAAACAGGACTATTCTGTTCTTCCAAGAAAAGATGTTGTTACAATAGAGACAACAAGAATGCTATCTTCAGGATGATCCAAGTAACCGTGTCTTCATGCTGTTGCTGCTGTTTCCACAAAAAGTTCTTCCAGAATCGCAAATTACGCATGACGAAATTTGCGTGCTTGACGGCTGTTTCAGCAACTGAGTCAGCTGTTTCAGCAACGGCCGCTTGTTCCTAGCAACGCATATAACTATCTGCGATCTTTGGACTTGTGTTAGCAACGATACACTTCAATTAATGATAAAATATAAGAGTATTATGGAATTAAATGTAAAACAGATTAAACATATAATAAAGAAGAGGTTTCTATATACCTTGGGATATAGTAGATAAAAATGATAATGGAATCCTTTCTAATCATGGTTATAAAAGTAAAATGGTGTCAAAGTATATAGCAAGAATGATACATAGTGGAGTCCTAACATCCCCCCCAGCTAAAAATGTTGCATGTCCTCAGGCAACCCCTAGTCTGAATCAGAGTCTGAGTACTGGGACTGAGCATGCAAATTACTCAAGCAATAGCTAGAGAAGGTGGCATCTGTAGGAGCTCTGAATCCACTGTTGTTCTGCAAGTTTTGCCATGCCAAGGCTTCATCTCTGTCAGTCAACTGGTAATGACACTGATATTTATCTGAAGGCAGCCATAAAATTGGAAAATGGAAATGATACACAATCCAGTTTACTCCACAACGTTGAATGCAACCAATGTAATTAGAAACCCTGGATAATGCAGCTTGAAGATTGTGAGGGTTAAAAGGGTGATAATCCTGTCTTTCTTTACATGACTGCTGCCAAAACATAACATTGGCCTTCAATGCAGCAGTACCCTTTACTCTAATCTGTTGTTGACACTTAGAAAGTGTTGAAGCCTGTAACTGCTGTATATACCTCTGCATTCCTGGCTTCTTTAAGAATTTATGATATTGTGCTATGAACATGGCTGGGCTTAAAGGCTCTGGTCTGATCCATAGGAGTCTATTCTCCTCATTATGACTGCTTGCAGTGAACGCAGTTTGCCAAGTGAGCTGGTTAGACAAAAATGAAACAAATGCCCTTATTTGTATATCTCCTGCAATTGGAATAAGATTAACTCTTCTATTGTCGGGAATGGCCTCATTATGAAGGTAGAGTTCGCACAACAAATGCTGGTCACTCTCGGGGGCCTCATTAAAAGTCTCAACAAATTTCTCTGAAGTAATTAACTCATATGGTCTGCCATCTTTTATTGCTTTTAATTGAAAATAAACTACTCGTTCAGAAAGAAAGAGAGAGTAGTTTACAGAGGGTTTGCGTGTAGCCATCAACTTCTGGACTAATGAAAACATCAAGGCCATCTTTTCCTTAGATTCCTTGACTTCTTTTTTGGAGTCCTTGAGCTGTTGCATCATTTGATCCCAACTATCCCAGTTGGCATATACATGGTTCTGCCATTGTAACTTATGCTGGCGTAATATTATATCTTGTTCTTCAGCATATTGCTTCTTCCATTTGTTCATCTGTTCCAATTGATTCCATGGCAAGGTCTGTGTCCTGGCATCAGAAGTACTGGGTTGGGACGTTGTTTGAATGGCTACACTGACTAACTTAGAACGAGATATCTGTGATGATGCTTCTGTCTGAGTGGCTGCATTAACTGGCAAAGGAGGAGATATCTGCGGTGGTGCTTCTGTCTGAATGGCTATATTAACTAGCAAAGGCCGAGGTATCTGTGGTGGTGCTTCTGTCTGAATGGATGCATTAACTAGCAAAGGGTGAGGTATCTGAGGTTTGATTTCTTTTTCTTCCTTTATAGAGAGCCCTACTGGTTCTTGTGGAGCAGTAGGGCATCCCTCTTTTATTCCAGCTGATGTAGATGCCCCAGATAATTGAATTTTAACTAGTTTGTAGCCTGCATCCTGGTAAATGTTGCCACACTCCTGGCACATGTATTCCTTGCATGGCTCCTTATTTTGCATTGAGGTTGTGTGTGCTAACATATAGAGATTCAGTTCTCTATCAAAAGCCTCTCGAGCCATGGTTAGTTCATTCTTGTAAGCTTCCAATTCAGACTTCAGGAATTCATTCTCCTCCAATAAAGATGTCATAGTATGCAAACCTTGTGCGCTGGTTGACTCTGTTGGGGTAGTCTGTTGATGCACAGTCGTAGCTGGTTCTTGTGGGATAGCTACTGCTGATCTCCCACTATCATCATGCTTGGTGTATTTTTGTACCACAGTGGCTGGTTCTTGTGTTTCAGCCACTGGGTAAGTGACTGGTTCTTGTGTGACAGTCACTTCTTGAGCCATAAACAATGTCGTATTATCCCGGGGCATTGGTTCTTGTGTGGCAGTGCCGCCGGACGAGACGGGTTGGGAGGTTTGAAATGGGGATGAAGATTGGAGTTTTAACAGAATAGTGGCAGGGTCAGGGGAAATGGAGGTGAGTCCTGTCTCAACAGTCATCTTCATTTTTCTTTTTGGTAGGAAGGCAGAAAAATCACTGCCTTTCCTTTTCTTTGAGGGGGAGGGTTCTTCTCTGGGGGAAGGGCTTTCAGAAGAAGTGAGGATTTGAAATCTAGCCCTTGTCCGTCGTCTGGAGACTGAGACTGTTGGGGTTCTTTTCTTTTTAAAGGTGGGTGGGGAAGGGGGTGTTAGAGAGTCGTCACTAGGGATAGAAATAGTGGGGACAGATGACTCTGCTAAGTGGGGCGAGTTCGGGGTTGGGTCAACTGGGGAATATGGAATATCATCCTGCTGTCCTTCATAAGGAATTTCAGGAGTATCATGAGAACTTTCGGGTTGTTGGGACGTTTGAGCCTGCTGAGGAATTTCAGGCAGTTGGGGAACAGGGAGTGGGACATGCAGAGGGGGATTTTGCTGAGAAAAACCCCTCTGTATCAACAACTGGCATAAACGGTGGTGGGTGAGGGATAACATTGGGAATTTAGATCGTCTACAATAATAAGACATGTTTCTAATACAACCAAGCAGATAATAGGGGATATTAATCAGTCGTCCATTTCTCAAATGATTCATCAAGACAAAATCGTGATTGTACACTACCTGGTAACGCCCTTCACACGTTAAGTAGTGTTTGATGAACTCTGCCACCGATGGCCATGGTTGAGGAAGTGAGTGCAGACTAACCCCGCGGCCTTTGAGTTCCACCGGCTCATCTGGACGAAGAAAATCTTGCTGCGCATTGAAAATAACCTGCTTTCTGCTGAACCAGCGAGTACCAATAGCTGGCAACCCTGATACCTGAACTATGTCCTCCTCTGTTACTGAAATGCGAACCCCTTGGACCACTGAAAAATCGCCTTGAAGGTTTTGTGCAAACTCTAAGACTTGTTCCTGGTCAAATTCACCCAATCTTTCAAAATATACTGTCCATCCCGCTTGTTGGAAAATCTGATAGGCTTCGGGAAACAATTGAAGAAGATTTATGGAGCGGGGCTCATGTCTAATGGCCGACCCTCCCATAGCTATAGCTTTGAGTTATACGCAGAGGCACAGAACACAGTAAACACAGACCCTGATCGCGCTAGTTGTTGCAACAGAGGCTGCAAGGTCTAAATGACGGCGGAAGTAGATATGACAAGGGACAGAGGCTTGATTAATGCGAAATGATTGTTCAATTTTTGAAATTCCCCCCCCCTACGTATGGTGTAATGATGATTGGGCGTGTAAAGATCTGTAATCATTATGAATGAAATCCTCTCTTTAATATAATTTAACTGAATTACATTAAAACCTCATACCTTACATTTTTTTACCTTTGGTCTAATAATTCGAAGTGTCGATTGCTTCAAAATGGCTTAATGTACATGGAAGAATCTGTAGATTTCTTTGAAATTTAGAACAGGAGTGTAACTGGATCTGGCCAGTGCTGAATAATTTTTCACCAGAAGGATCTGAAGTATAATCGTGGAGAACCAAAAAGCTTATATAACAGTGAAGAGAAATGATGTTTTAATGATAACAGGTTGCTGAAACAGGTGTTTCAGCAACGGAAAAAATGAACGGTACGTTGCTAAAACAGGTGTTTCAGCAACGGGAAAAATCAGAGAAATGGGAAAAATGACTTAGATCTGTAAACAGTGGGGAAAATATTTGATAGGGGATAATTTCAGCAGTAAGGGATGGGAAATACTGACTGAAGGAAGATATTTCAGGGATGGTAGGAGTGGGAAAAATGGAAAAATGGGAATAATGTAGGAATGGGTATGAAGGGATATTGCTAGGAAATGGGGTAAAATGATGGGAACAAGCTTCTGTGATTGAAGCTTCAGATCTTCTCATGATGAATCTGTCCTCCTTACTGAGCTTTTCCAGAATCTGCAAAATTCAATTGTAATATGCCAATCCTTGACAGGGATTATTAGTGCTAGAGCTAATCTAATACTAAAAATACAGTGCAGAAAATTAAATGATGTGAGGAGCAGAAGACTCCCCTAGAAAAAGATAATGAATATCAGTCATGCAAGCAGTCTTGAAATCCTCTTTAGAAACAGGGCGCTGATATAGACGGAGCCTATGACCATTGACTAGTAGAGGTGTTTTAGAATCATCAATTGTTAAAAGTCTTACCGTTCCATTTGGGAAAACAACATCTACCTCATATGGTCCAAGCCAACGTGTACGTAGCTTACCCTAAAAATTTTCAAACCGAGAGTCATACAACAAGGCCCAATTACCTTTTTGGAACTGCTTGTGTTTGATCATTTTGTCATGCCACTTCATCCTTTGTTGTTGTATCATGGTTGTTTGATGGATGGCATCTAATCTCTTTTCATCCAACTCCAGAAGCTGCTGCAACCTAGCTGTCTGCACATCAGTCAAATCAAGATTAACAGCTAAAGCAGTTCTTAAAGTTTTAATCTCAAATTCCACAGGAAAAACAACATTTTTACCGTAAACCAATTCATAGGGAGAAAAACCTGTAGTATTTCTCCAAGTAGTTCTGTAAGCCCATAATGCCTCAGGGAGCCTTTGGGACCAATCCTTCCGGTTTTCCTTCACTGTTTTAGTTAGAATGGCTTCTAAAACTTTATTTGTGCTTTCCACCTGCCCATTGGCCTGGGGGTGGTATGGTGTAGTCATTCTATGTTGAATATGATATTTGTGAAGGGTAGATTTAAAACCATGAGGATTAAATGGAGGTCCTCCATCAGTAACTAGCTCTCTAGGAATTCCAAATCTAGTGAAGATTTCTTCAAATAAGAAAGCTAGGACAGCCTCTTCATTGGCTCTAATAAGTGCTTTAGCCTCCACCCATTTAGTCATATAGTCTGTGCAGACTAATATATAAGTTCTTTGATTGGATGGAGGGTTAATGGGTCCTATAAAATCCAAGGCCCATCTTTCAAATGGTTCAGAAACTACCTGGGGGTTTAATGGCATTTGGTCTCTATGATTGGGTTGACCCATTCTTTGGCAGCTGTCACAAGCCCTTACATACTTTTTTGCATCCTTGAATAATGAGGGCCAATAGTAACCCATCCTCAGAATTTTTTGTGCTGTTCTCTTATCAGCAAAATGCCCTCCACAAGGGCCATCATGACAAGCTTTCAATATGTCATACACTTCATCTTCTCTAATGCATCTTCGGATCTCCTGATCAAGCCCAGTGTAGAAAAGACACCCGCGTATCCAGCTGTACCTGGCACTTTGTTGAACAATTCTTCTCTTTTCTCTGTATGACAGGTGTGATGGTAATTTTCCTGCAACCAAATAATTAGCAATATCTGCATACCATGGAGAGTGAGCAGAAACTGCAAACAAATACTCATCAGAAAAAGAATCATCTACTGGAATATCATTGTCAGTTTTTAACCGTGAAAGGAAATCAGCCACCACATTTTCTTTACCAGGCCGATCTACAATTGTGATATCAAATTCTTGCAATAATAATAGCCATCTGGTAACTCTAGCATTTGTGACAGATTTATTCATTAAATACTTAATAGCTGAATGATCAGTGTGCACAAAAGTAGAATAACCAGTGATATAGTGTCGAAATTTATTAATGGCATAGATTACTGCAAGAAACTCCTTCTCGGTAACTGTATAATTAAGCTCAGCATGGGTCATATTCTTACTAATAAAGTAGATAGCATAAGGAAGATGATTTTCCTCTTGTCCCAAGACAGCTCCAATTGCAGTGTCTGAAGCATCAGAAGATATGTGAAAAGGGAGGTTCCAATCAGGCCCCCTCAAAATAGGAGCAGTAGACAACTGATGCTTGAGTTCTTCAAAAGCTTTCTGACGAGAATTAGTCCACTTAAATTCAGCATTTTTCATAAGCAACACAAATAATGGAGAAGTTATCTTAGAGAAATCTTTAATAAATCTTCTGTAGTATCCAGCATGTCCTAGAAAACTTCTCACATCAGTTTGAGTTTTAGGAACAGAAAGATTCTGAATGACCAATATTTTAGATGGATCTACCTGAATACCTTGAGATGAAATAAAATGTCCAAGCACTATTCCTTCACTCATCATCATATGGCATTTTTCAGTACTTAGGGAAAGGTGAGCTTGTATACATATTTTAAGTACTTTCTCAAGGTTTTGTAATGCATCTTCAAAAGACACACCATAAGGAGTAAAATCATCCATAAATATTTCCATAGAATCATTCAGCATATCAGAAAAAATTCCTATAACAGCTCTTTGAAAAGTTGCTGGTGCGTTACATAGCCCAAATGGAAGAACTCTATAAGTAAAAGTTCCCCAGGGGCTGGTGAAAGTGGTCTTGTCTTGGTCTTGGGGTGCAATTCTTATCTGATTATACCCACTAAATCCATCTAGAAAAGAAAATAATTTCTTCCCTGCCAGACTATCCAACACCTGATCAATGAAGGGTAAAGGAAAGTGATATTTTTGAGTAGCTTTGTTTAAGTCTCTGTAGTCAACACATACTCTCCATTTCCCGTTTTTCTTAGGGACAATTACTAATGGGGAAACCCATTCACTGTCAGATATAGGGTATATAAATCCTGCATTAAGCAATTTTTGAAGCTCTTCCTTAACAATTTCTCGTAAATTAGGATTCATTCATCTTTGGGGTTGACAAACAGGTCGGCATCCCTCTTTAATGTAAATTCGATGAGTACATAATTCAGAAGAAATACCTTTCATATCCGTGTAATCCCATGCAAATGCCTCCTTATATTCATGCAATAACTTCATTAATTGTTGTGTTTCAACATCTGTTAGGTCAGGATTTATGTTTAATGTCTTGCCGGGTTCAATTTCAACTGTTATGCTTTTAGATGAGATTGTGGTTAAAGTCTGAGATGAGTCTTCAGATTTAATCTTTTCTTGTGCATCGGTTTCAAAAATTGCAGTTAATTGATTGTGTGTTTCAGCAATGACAGAAGAAGGTTCACAAATAAAATTGTTAATTATCTCATCCTCTGTATTGTCTTTAAGAGTTAAAGCTTGTCCAATAGTTAGAATAGGCTGAACAGCATTATCATCATAATCCATCCATATAGAATCTTCATTATTAATTACTGGTGTAGCATGAGGATAAAGAGTAAGATGTTTTGTTTCATAACCATTAGAAATTGTCATTGAACCAGATCTGCAACTGATAAAAGCATCAGCTGTGGCCAGCCATGGCCTTCCTAGAATTAAGGGATGTCCCCCCAGCTTTGCTTTAGTCTGCAATACAACAAAATCAGCTGGGTATTTCTAGGATTCAACTGAAATAAGTAGATCCTCAACAACTCCTTCAGGTTTAATTGTAGAACGATCAGCCAACTCTAGAATGGTGGGTGTATCTCTGATTGTGTTATTCAGCTGTAACAATTGTGAAGTTTCAAGAGTCATTATATTAATTGCAGCACCTAAATCTACTAGAACTTGGGGAATCATTGTTTTACCAATCTGAACTGTTACCGTAGGATGGCCGGGATCACCATATTTCACAGGAGGGGCTTTTCCGGACATTAATGTAGACAAGTCCCCCATCACATGCACTGTAAGGGGGTCCTTCGTTTTCCTACCAGGTTTCTTAACACAAATATCCCTTAATGTTCTGGCATAAATTGGTACATCTCTTAATGCTTGTAAAAGTGGAATTTTAACATACAAATTTTGCAATTCCCCTAGAAGATTAAAAGCAGGTGTTTCAGCTGTTCTGGTTAAAACCAAACGCTCGGGGAATGGTGGTTTTGTTATTTCAACATTTTTGTTAGAAGGTGGTTGTGCTTTCTTATGTTTCTCAGTTTCCTCTTTATCAGAATCAGAAGAAGTTATGTCATCAATAATAGGCTCTACTATTTTTCCAGATCTCAAATGAATATCGTTACATTGCATAGTAGGAAATATAGACTGATTCTGAATATCAATGACTTGCACAACTTTATTATTAGGGTTAGGATTTGGTTGCACATGTAGCTGGGGTCTCATTTGGTTATTTGGCGGAGCATTTGATGGCAGAGGAAGTGGTTGTTGGAATTGAGGCAATTGATTTGGATACGGGAGTGGTTGACTTCTCCAATTTGAATTCCAAGGGTTGAAAGAAGATGGCTGCTGTGGAGGCCAAGGAGTCCACATTGAAGGGTCAACAAAGGGAGGGTTTGATTGCTGCATGGGTGGAAAATTCATTTGATTGAAGGGTGGGTATTGCATTTGATTGAAGTGAGGGTAATTTGTTTGGCCAAAAGCAGAATAATTGTTCCAACGATTAAATGGCATACTAGGATTCATACCTTGTCCTTTTGGTTGCCATTGTCTTCTTTGAGTTAGCAGATAAACTGCTTCAGCTTCTTCTTCCGTTGGCTGCAATGCTGCCTTTATTCCTGGCAGAGATGGACATTGTTTTGTCTCATGATCTTTCTCACAAAGGGTACAAATTGGTATTTTATCCATTGGGCATTCCCTTAGTGGATGTTTGTCTCTGCATTTCGGGCAAAAGACAGCCAGAGTTGCTTCTGCTTCGGCCTGCTTCTTCTTAACCTGCAAAGTGTCAATTTGTGAAGAAAAAGAACTTAACATTTCAGTTTTAAATTCTTCAAGTAAATTACCTATTTCAGCTCTTGTTGCTCCTCCATTGGCTGATTTCTGCACTCTTGAATAGGTGGAATCTCTTGTTCTGCTTCTTGCAGCTCCCCTAGAACACCTCTTAGCAAGTTCACAAATCTCATCATATGATTCCTTAGATATATCTCCCTTGGCAAGCATGTTTAACATATCTAAACAATCATCCCTTAAACCTTTAAGTAATATGGTTTTGCGAATTTCCTTACTTATATTCGGATGATCGGACCTTTGTATATTGTATTGCAGCCTTTCTATATAGTCCTCCGGACTCTCATCCGTCTTTTGTGTCATATTGAATAGTTCATCCTTCTTTTCTCTCGTCCGGCAGTAGTCTTGATATTTAAGCAGAAATTTCTGTTTCATCTGCTCCCATGTTGTGATCACCTGACTTCCAAGGCTCATGAACCATCTTAAAGCATTCCCTTTTAAGTTGGCTGGAAACAGTTTCAACTTTTGAGCATTAGTAACATAATCATAACTTCTGCATAATATATCAAATTCAAAAATAAATTCATCCGGATCTTCAGAGGATAAACCATGAAAGTTAGGTAAAGCAGACAATGGAATGTTTTTCATAGGAGTTATCCCTGCAGGGAGATCACTGATAGGAAATCCCAAGGTAGAGAGGGAATTTTCATCCCTTCTTTCTTCTTCAGGATCTACACGTCCTCCACCAAAGAAACCATCATTGTTACCTTCCATTGTTGGCTCTCCTATTGCACTTGCTCGATCTTCAAGATCTCCTATTGGCTCTTCAAAGTTCTCTGCTGGATGTCCAACACTTTCTATTATTTCCTCAATGTACTCTGCTGACTTACTAACACTTCCTTCTGACTCTCCAGCACTGACTGCTGGGTCTTCTATATTCTCAGGACCCACAACTTCCTCTGTTTTGTAATATGATTGAGGGGAGTGCTGAAATTTTGATCTTCGAGAACTTAATCTTTGTGATGATTCAGCTTTTGATACAATATCGTCAATAAAAGTCTTTCTTCCTCCCCTTCCTTTGCCTTTGCCACCTGTGGGGTTAGTTTTCTTCTGGTTTCCGCGTCCTCTCATACAATATGCACATTTAAAAAGAAAAGATTAATGCTTTTGAAATCTATAATTACCTTCCCCGGCAACGGCGCCAAAATGTTGGTCGCTTTAATTGCTTTCACAATTCAAGCTCCACATAAATTGTCAACCCGAGGAAGTCTTTTTATTTCAAAGATAATCACGCACTGGATATGCTCAATTTCAAAAGTAGAAACAATGTTGTAGTAAAAAGCCACACAATTAGTAATCTCACAAATCTACTGATTCACACTCTGCTTAATCAAAGCTGAAGTCAATTAAGTTATAGCAGAAATAATTTCTATGTTGCAGTTACAATCCAAACAAAGGAAGATCAATCTGCAAGGAAAGAAATCAATCAACCACAGCAGGACCAGGACCCTATTCCTTAGTAGGAACTTCAGCACCTGATGCCTGACACTTAATCACACTGTAGGAAAAGTAACTTCAAGAGATCAAGACCCTATTCCCATGAACAGGAACCTTCAGCACTTGTTCTCTTGTTTCTAATCACATTGCAGGAAAAGGAAAGCAATTGATGAGAGCAGGACCCTATTCCTTTATGCAAGAATCTTCAGCACCTGCCTCTCAACATTATACATTCATACAATCAATAGAGATGGATTTCTCAACTTCCAAGAGTGAATGCATTCAATACATGCAGCGCTAAAGAAATAGAGTATTACTAAACTGTGTAACTAATGTCCAACAGCAGAATTAAAGCGAAGTGCAAACAACATAAAGAATTAAACAAATTACAGAAATCAAAGGGTGAATCTTGTGAGGAAGGCGGGCCCTTTCCCTCTCACAAGATTCCCCGGGGGAAAGAATTAAATTGGAACGCTCAAAAGAAGAATTTATTCATCTGTCAAAGTAGCTGATACATTACAAATGGAGACTAGCTCCAGTTCTCACACAATACTCTCCTGTAGCTTTACAACAATTGAACTCCCCTCTAATGATGATGTCTCCTCTTTTTAAAGAGGAGACATCTTTTACAATTTACATGAGAGCGAATCTACGTTATCTCAAATCTGTTCTCTTTCCCAAAACAGGACTATTCTGTTCTTCCAAGAAAAGATACTGTTACAACAGAGACAACAAGAATGCTATCTTCAGGATGATCCAAGTAACCGTGTCTTCATGCTGTTGCTGCTGTTTCCACAAAAAGTTCTTCCAGAATCGCAAATTACGCATGACGGAATTTGCGTGCTTGACGGCTGTTTCAGCAACTGAGTCAGCTGTTTCAGCAACGGCCGCTTGTTCCTAGCAACGCATATAACTTATCTGCGATCTTTGGACTTGTGTTAGCAACGATACAATTCAATCAATGATAAAATATAAGAGTATTATGGAATTAAATGTAAAACAGATTAAACATATAATAAAGAAGAGGTTTCTATATACCTTGGGATAAAGTAGGTGAAAATGATAATGGAATCCTTTCTAATCATGGTTATAAAAAAAATGGTGTCAAAGTATATAGCAAGAATGATACATAGTGGAGTCCTAACAGCCCCCTCAAAGTGGAATATTTCTAAGGCGTTGATATCTCTTTTCTTCTATTTCTGGAGCTGGTTTCACAACACATGCCCAAAGATTATCAGTTAAATATTTTTAATAAATTGCAAAATTTGAAGAAAAAAGGGATGACAGTGAAAGAATATGCAGAGGAATTCTATAATCTAAATATTAGAGCTAGACGTGTAGAGGATGATGTGGAGAAGGTAGCGAGGTATATAAATGGTCGAGGTATGATATTCAGGATGAGATCAATTTACTAAATCTAAATACAATTGAGGATGATTATTAGGTAGCCTTGAAAGCAGAAGAGAAGATACAGAGGAAGCAAAACCAAAATAACTGAGGTAAGGGTTCCGTGAGAAGTAGAGGAGCATTTAAAACCAGATTTCAGCACTCCCTGAATGAAGAAGAAGGCTCAAGTAGTAGACTACCACAAAGAGGAGACTCTGGACGAGGAAGGTTTGTACCTAGAGGTAGAGGCCAAGGAAGAGAAATTCGGTGCTATAAATTTGATGAATGGGGACATGGGTCATGGGACTTTCCTCATAATAAATCAACAACTCAAATAAATGTAAATGTTGCTGAAAAAAAGAGGAAATTCCTTAGGATAAATGAAAACAAGAACCACTCGAAGTAGGAAAATATTTTTTATTGAAAAGGGTATTTATTAAAGCATAAAATGAAGTAGAAGAGCCAGCACAGAGAAATAATTAATTTAGAACAATATTCAAGTCTAAAGGTAAATGTTGCAAAGTGGTGATTGACAGTGGTAGTACTGACAACCTTTTTTATACAGAAATGGTAGACAAGTTGGGATTAGAAAAAACAATACACCCTACTCCATATAAGGTATCATGGTTTCAAAAAGGCTATCAAATTATTGTGACAGAACAATGTAAGGTAGAGATCTAGATAGGCACTTACAAGGATGTTATATTATGTGATGTAATGCCAATGGATATATGTAACATATTGTTGGAAAGAACTTGGAAGTTTGATCGGAAAGCCATACATGATGGCAGAAGAAACACTTATACCTTGGAGAAAAATGGCAACAAACACACACTGCTACCATTTAAGAATGAAGTTGACAAAGGAACACCAAGAAATGGAAAAATATGAAGAAGTGCATTTTGTTGTCATAGGGAAACCTAGGTAATTTTGACTTCTACAAACTTAGATGATTTATCTGATGAAATCAAAAATTTGTTGGATGATTTTGCTGATATTATTGTGGATGAGTTACCAAATGCATTACCACCAATGAGGAGTATTATTCATCACATTGATCTAATACTTGGAGAAAGTTTTCCAAATAAAGCAGCATATAGATTAACCCCTTAAGAAAATGTCGAAGTTGGAAGAAAAGTAGAGGAATTGATGGATAAAGGGTTGGTAAGAGAAATCCTTATTCCATGTGATGTACTAACAATACTCATTCCAAATAAAGGAGGATAATGGCGTATGTGCACAGATTCCAGATTCATAAATAAAATCACCATCAGGTATCATTTTCATTTACCATGAATGGATCATTTAATGTATTATTTGAGCGGATCAAGGTATTTTACTAAGATATATTTGAAGAGTGGTTATCATCAGATAAGAATTAGAGAACGGGATGAATGGAAGAGTGCATTCAAAACAAATAGTGGATTGTACGAGTGGTTAGTGATGCATTTTGGACTCACTAATGCATCCAACACATTCATGAGATTAATGAATGAAGTATTAAAAGAATATGCAGGAAAATTTGTAATTGTTTATCTTGATGATATTTTAATTTTCAGTTGAAGTAAAGGAGAGCATCTGGAACATCTTAAATTGGTTCTGAAAACTTTGCAGAAAGAGAAACTACTTATAAATCTAAAGAAATGCAGTTTTATGAAAGAAGATTTAGTTTATTTGGAGTTTGTAGTTTCTAAGGAAGGTCTAAAAATGGATCCATAGAAAGTCCAAGTAATTATAAATTAGCCAACTCCCAGAAACATATTTGAGGTATGAAGCTTTCACGGTCTTGCAAGTTTTTATAGAAAATTTATCAGAAGTTTCAGTCAGATTTGTGCACCGATTATTGAAACAATCAAAGAGACAAATCAACGATTTAAATGGATATCAACAAAAGACCAAAATTTTAAGTTACTCAAGAATAAAATTATAGAAATACCAATTTTATCTTTCCCTGATTTTGAAAAAATTTTCAAGTTCAAATTGATGCTAGTGGAGTTGCAATTGGAGTAGTTTTAAGTTAGGAACAGAGACCAATAAAGTATTTCAATGAGAAATTGAATGAAGCTAAAAATAAATATTCCTCTTATGTAAAAGAATTGTATGCTATTGTACAAGCTTTAAAGAAATGGAGACATTATTTACTGCCCAAAGAGTTTGTATTGTATTCTGAAAATCATGCATTACATTTCATAAATAACCAACCAAAATTGAATCAGAAACATTCCAAGTGGGTAGAGTTTTTACAGATTTTTACCTTTGAAATTAAACATACAAGTGGTAAATTGAAAAAAGTTGCTGATGCTTTGAGCAGGGTAAATTTTATTGTGAAATAATTGAAATTCGGTGTTGTGGGATTTGAAGAAATGGTTGATATGTATAAATATGATGCATAATTCAAAAACATTTATGCAGCTATACAGAATCCAATAGTTCATAATAGAATCTAGTGATTGGATTATCTTATCCAAGGAGGTTTGTTATTGAAAAGTAACAAATTATGTATTCCTAAATGTTCTATGAGGGAAAACATAATTAAAGAGAAACACAATGGAGGCTTGTCTGGACACTTTGGACAAGATAAGACTTTTGCTCAGGTAAATTCTTTTTATTACTGGTCAATGATGCGAATTGATGTTAAGAAATTTTTTGAGAAGTGCAGGATTTGTCAGCATGCTAAGGGGAGAAGCCAAAATAGAGGATTGTACCAGCCATTACCAATACCAAACTGACCATGGGATGCAATTAGTATGGATTTTGTTTTGGGTTTTCCAAAAAAATAAAGAGGAAATGATTCCATTTATGTTGTGGTGGATAGGTTTTCTAAAATAGCTCATTTCATTGCTTGTAAAAAGACCTGTGATGCAACACATATTGATAATCTATTTTTTTCAGAAGTTGTAAGGTTATATGGATTGCCTATAAGTATTGTGTCTCACAGTGATACAAAATTTGTTGGGCATTTCTAGAGAACTATTTGGAAGAAACTAGGTACCAACCTTAGTTTCAGTTCAACATATCACCCTCAAACAGATGGGCAGATAGAAGCAGTAAACAAAAGCCCGGGAAACATATTAAGGAGTTTAGTGTATAAAAATCGTAAATAGTGGGATTTAGCACTTGCTTAGGCTAAGTTTTCTTGTTAGGTCCCTATATCACTAGTATAGCCCCTTATTATTGTTAGTGTAAACCCCTTATTGTTATTATTGTACCCTTGTAACCCCCATTTTGTTATTATTGTGCCCTTAAATTATTATTGTTAGGTCGGCTAGGATTACATTGTGGCCCACTAGGATTACATTATGGCCCCATGGACTCCTATATATAGAAAGGAGGTTTTGTGAATTGTATCATCCAAGAATTGTTCATTTATGTAATGTATTTGGAGGTTGCCCTATGGCTCATTTCTAAGGCGTTTATATCTCTTTTCTTCTCTTTTTGAGTTGGTTACACAACATTTGGTATCAGAGCTTTGGGATTCTAGGGTTTCGCTGCTCCAAACAGGTCATCGTGGCATTTTCGCTATAACTTGTTTTCTACGAAGCTTCAGAAGGTGAAATTTTTAGGGTGCGAAGCCGAAATCTTGAGGAAGGTTGTCTGAAAATTTCAGAACTTGGTTCGCAATATTTTTGGAGATATGATCTGTGGAAGGTAGTGCTTTTTCAGGCTCCTGAATTTCATCTCAAAAATGTGATCGTGGGAAAAGTTCAATAAATCTCTCTCTGAATATTGGATTGGAGTTCCGTCAAAAGTGGTCACAAGTACATAGCCGGTAGTTTCTTCGCTATCAATTTCAGAGACAAAGGACAAAACAGTGACACGTGGCAAGTCGTACAAGTTCGCTCTACTGAACCAGTCCAGAATTAGGTCATTGTGGGAGATTGGACACAACTTTGTCTTGGAGCATCAAAATCAAGTCAGACCTGTGGAATTTGAAAGAAGCTTCAGAGGGCTACTACAGGGCTGAATTTCAGATATCGAAGATTTTCAAACACAGAGATAATACAATTTCAATATCGAGCTCCTCAAAGCTAGTAAAAGGTGTGTATTTTTTTTTCCGAATTGCATAAGTCTTGTTTGAAGAATCAAGTTGAATTGATTGCAAGGGCCTATTGTAGAATAGATATCAATATTGGAGTTTGAAATGGCCCCTAAAAATAATTCAACACCCATTAAGCCTTTAGAAGGCTCTACTATTACTCATGAAGATGAAGAATGGCAACATGACATGTCAAAATTACAAGAGCAAATGCAACAAATCTCGCTCTCGCAAAGAACAACAAAAAATGAAATGGAAGTTTTGAAGAAAGGCGTGGAAACTAAGATGAATGGTTTGGAAGCTAAGATGGATGGCATGGAAGTCGGCATGGAAGCTAAGATGGATGACATGAAGAATGATGTATGGAAGTCGGCATGGAAGCATACATGGAAGGCTTGATGACAAGCTTAAAACCAGAAATGATTCCTAATGGCGGAAATATAGGAGAAGAACCTCCTGATGAGAACAAAATAAATGTTAATCCTGATTCCATAAACTCGAATGTTGGCGGAAATAACCACCATATTCCAAAAATGGATATGAGGAAGTTTGATGGAAAGGATCCTGTAACATGGATACTACAGATGGAGCAATATTTTGATCTCCATAACGTGCAAAACACGCAAAAGGTACGCATTGCAACTTTACATTTAGAACAAAATACATTTGTATGGTATCAATGGCTTTGCTCCCATAAAAAAATTGTCACTTGGTCAATTTTTACGGAGGAAATGATAGCACATTATGAGGATACAAAGAGCAACACCTTCTTTACCCAATTGATAAATCTCAAACAAAAGGGTTTAGTGGGGCAGGACATTGAGGACTTCCAAAAATTGAATATAAGGGTAACTGATCTTACAGAGGAACACAGGATTGATCTCTTCCTAGGAACTTTAAAGGATAACATCCAACATGAAGTTCGCGTTTTGGAACCTGATTCATTGGAGAAGGCATTCAAGTTGGCAAGAAAAGTTGAATGTAAAATTATGGCGACAAGGAAGCCTACCACTCAATTCTATAAAGAAGGAAGTGTTGCTACGCCTAGATTTCCACAACCTACAAGGCTGACACCACAAAAATTGGAAGAAAAAAGAGCAAAAGGGCTTTGCTATAGTTGTGATAGCAAATACACTAAAGGTCATAAGTGTGCTGAGAAGAAATTATTTTACATAGATTGTGAAGAGGAAGAAGAAAATGAACAAGAAGAGGATATACACCAGAAACCAACTCTAGAAGAGGAAGAAATGAATCCGACCATATCGTGTAATGCACCGGCAGGAATTACCACTCCTCAAAATCTCAAGATAGAAGGACAAATCAAGAAGAAAAAGGTAATAGTGTTGATTGATTTAGGTAGCAGCCATAATTTTATTCATTGTAAGGTAGCCAAGGAATTAAATTGTTTCTTATACCCAGCACCAGAATGTCAAGTGATGGTTGCAAATGGAGGAACTATAAATTGCTCTGGAAAATGCCATAATATCAAGCTAACCATGGGGGAATATGTATTGACTAGTCCAATGCTTTCCATTCCTATGGGAGGTGTCGATGTTGTACTAGGAGTACAATGGTTACAATCTTTGGGGACGGTAGCTTTTAATTTTCAAGAACTTTTCTTGAAATTTTTTTCAGAAGGAAAGGAAGTCGAATTACGGGTATTGCGGGGAAACCAGGAAGGATAATAAGCTCTAATGTCATGACAAAGCTTATAAAGAAAGAACAGCGAGGCGTAATTGCACAATTATGCTCACTAGAAGTTCCAACATCAAAATCATCTATTTCTGCAGATCTCCAACAAGTCTTGGACAATCATTCCAAGGTGTTTTAAACTCCCAAAGGACTCCCACCTATTCGTGATCATGATCATGCTATTCATTTGATTCCAGGAAGTGTTCCTCCAAACATCAGGCCTTATAGATATCCTTACTTCCAAAAGAGCTAAATTGAACGTATGATTGCAGAAATGTTAGAGGCGGGTATAATTCAACCTAGTCAAAGTTCTTTCTCTGCTCCTGTAGTATTGGTACACAAGAAGGATGGATCATGGAAAATGTGTCCGGATTATAGGGAGCTCAATAATCTCACCATTAAAGATAAATTTCCCATTCCTCTGATTGATGAATTATTGGATGAATTACATGGAGCAATTTATTTTACCAAGTTGGATCTTCATTCAAGATATCATCAAATTAGAATGAAGATCGAAGATATTCCAAAAACAACATTTCGAACTCATGAGGGTCATTATGAATTTTTGGTCATGCCTTTTGGCCTTACCAATGCACCTTCTACATTTCAAGGGTTGATGAATTCCATTTTCAACCCTTCCTTAGAAAATTTGTGCTAGTATTTTTTGATGATATAGTAATCTATAGCAGGTCTTGGAAGGATCATGTTGAACATGTTGACAGGGTGCTCAAACTATTGCAGGAGAAACAATTATATGCAAAAACATCCAAATGTTTCTTTGGAGTACAAGAGGTGGAATATCTGGGTCATATTGTATCTCACGAGGGGGTTAAAGTGGACCCTAACAAAATTAAAGCCATTAAGGAATGGAAAGTTCCCACAACCATAAAGCAGTTGCGAGGATTTCTCGGGTTAACAGGGTATTATCGCAAGTTTGTTAAGAATTATGGGAGAATAGCAGCACCTTTAACAACATTATTGAAGAAAGATGCATTTTCATGGACTCCTGAAGCAACTAAGGCCTTTGAACATCTTAAAGAGGCAATGTGCTTAGCACCGGTCTTAGCTATGCCAGACTTCACAAAAACCTTTATTGTGGAATGTGATGCCTCAGGAAATGGAATTGGTGCAGTTTTAATGCAGGAAGGAAGACCCATTGCTTTTGAAAATCGTCCAATCAAAGGAAAGTATTTACAAAAACCTATTTATGAGAAGGAAATGTTAGCAATACTGCATGCACTAAAGAAATGGCGAACTTACCTAATGGGAAGACACTTCAAGGTAAAAACTGATCATGATAGTCTTAAACACTTTTTGGAACAAAAGCTATCTTCAGAAGAGCAGCAAAAATGGGTCACAAAGATGTTGGGTTATGACTTTGAAATAATCTACAAAAAAGGAAAGCTTAATGTTGTTGCAGATGCACTCTCAAGAAAGAATGAAGAGGTGGAAGCATTGCTTTGTGCCATTTCTATTATCCAATCAGATTGGATAACTGAAGCAAGAGATGAATGGAAGAAGGACAAAGATGTATGGACACTCATTCAAAAGTTGCAGCAAGATCCTAGTACATCCGATACATTTAGTTGGAAAAATGATTCCTTATGGTACAAAGATCGCTTATATCTTTGTAAGAATTCCCAACTAAAACAAAAGATTCTTCTCGAATTGCACACTTCTCCTTTAGGAGGACACTCAGGATTTTTAAAAACTTACCACAGGGTGAAGAAAGAATTTTTTTGGGATGGCCTTAAATCTGATATTCAAAAGTTTGTGGTGGAATGTTTGGTTTGCCAGCAGAATAAAGTGGAAACAATTAAGACCCTGGGACTTCTACAACCTTTATCCATTCCAAGTCAACGTTGGGAGGAGATTTCAATGGATTTTATCACAAGTTTACCTAAGTCCGAAGGAAAGAGTGTCATCATGGTGGTAGTTGATAGACTTACTAAGTATGCACACTTTTGTGCATTATCTCATCCATTTAAAGCAAGTACAGTTGCTACTACATTTATGGACAGAATTCAAAAGCTACATGGAAGCCCAAGGGTTATTGTGAGCGACAGAGATCCCATTTTTATCGGAAATTTTTGGACGGAGTTATTTTCTTGTTTGGGTACTCAATTAGCTCATAGCTCATCTTATCATCCTCAATCTGATGGTCAAACTGAGATAGTAAATAAATGTTTGGGAGGATATCTTCGTTGTTTTGTATCTGATAAACAAACACAATGGGTCAAGTGGTTACCTCTTGCTGAATGGTGGTATAACACTTCCCTCCATACTGCAGCAAAAATGACCCCATTTATGGCACTTTATGGATATCATCCACCATCCATCACATCATATTTAAGGGAAAATTCGAAGGTTCAAGCAGTGGAAGATCGCATCGAGCATCAGCAAGAAGTTCTCCAACTCTTAAAGGATAACCTGAATTTGGCACAAAATCGAATGAAACAACAGGAAGATCAACATCGTAGCGAGAGAAGTTTTGATGTAGGAGATTGGGTATTTTTACGGCTACAACCATACAAACAAATGTCCCTCAAGCAAGCAAATAAGGATAATAAATTATCGCCAAAGTACTATGGTCCTTACAAGGTGTTGCAAAATATTGGTACTATGGCATACAAATTGGAGCTTCCTGCTTCTTCGCGAGTACATCCAGTTTTCCATGTTTCATGCTTAAAGAAGGTTATAGGTGAAAATCTTCCTGTTCAAACAATATTTCCAGAACTTGATGAGGAAGGAAAAATCATATTGGAACCTGAAGCGGTCATGGAAACAAGAACTCGACAGCTACGGAATCGATCAATTTCAGAGTATCTCATCAAGTGGAAGAACTTACCCACCGAAGATTCTACATGGGAGGATGAGAATTTTATACAGAAGCACCCAGAGCTACTCAAGTGTTGAGGACAACACTTTTTTTGAAGGAGAGGGGCATGTTAGGTCCCTATATCACTAGTATAGCCCCTTATTATTGTTAGTGTAAACTCCTTATTGTTATTATTGTACCCTTGTAACCCCCATTTTGTTATTATTGTGCCCTTAAATTATTATTGTTAGGTCGGCTAGGATTACATTGTGGCCCACTAGGATTACATTATGACCCCATGGACTCCTATATATAGAAAGGAGGTTTTGTGAATTGTATCATCCAAGAATTGTTCATTTATGTAATGTATTGGAGGTTGCCCCCTCGAAGTGGCTCATTTCTAAGGCGTTTATATCTCTTTTCTTCTCTTTTTGAGTTGGTTACACAACATTTCTTATAATGATACTCCAAATCAGAGTACTGGGATGAGACCATTCCAGATTGTTTTTGGGATCAATCCAAGAGGTGTGTATGAGCTCAAGAATTTGGGAAAACAAGAGGTAATAAGTGCAAAGGCTGAAGCATTTGTAGAGTAGATGCAACAATTACAGGAAGATGTTAAAAATAGATTGTAGGAAAGCAGTGGAAAATACAAACAGAGAGTTGATATGAAGAGGAAAGAGAAGGAATTCCAAGTAGGAGATTTAGTCATGGTTTATCTAAGAAAATAAATATTCCTGTTAAAACTTACAATAAATTAAAGATGAAGAAGATAGGACCATGTAAAATTTTGAGGAAATTTTCTTCAAATGCATATGAAATACAATTTCTAGAAGGGATTGGAATATCACCCCTTTTTAATGTTGCAGATTTGTACCCACAGAGAGGAAAAGAGGAGGAGCTACAAGAAGATTCTACTACAAAAGAAAATCAGACTTTAAATTGGAAATATTAGAAGCCAAAAAATGTCAAGAAAAAGGTAGAAGCTGTTCTAGAGAAAACAATATCCAAAAAAACCAGAGGATAGATTTATTTTCAATATTTAGTCAAATGGAAGGGAAAACCCCTTGAGGATGTGAGTTGGGTGACAACAACAGATTTACAAAAGTATGGAGTAAATCCTGAAATTTTGATAAATGATTATTTTCTTCCCTGGGAGTCTGATACAGGAGCATCCGGACTTAGCCAGCAATGTGAATGGATTTTCACATGTTGTGGCAAATGTGAGGAAAATTTCATTTCCTAAGTGACCAAACAAAAATTTACCGATCGGGTTCGATCTCTCGAATCTGAATTTAATTAAAAATTTATGATAATTCATACAATTATATTATGATTAGAATAGAAAGTGAGTGTTAGCATAGGTGTGCATTAAGGCTTCGGATTAGGGATTAGAATGATAAAAATAATGATTGAGTTGTTACATATGATCCATAAAATAAGGAACCAGAAATTTAATGGCTAATATAGATAGCGAGGGAATGAGAAAATAGATATATACTAGGTTTTTGAGAACAAAGAAAGGTAGAGGTAAAAAAACATTGATGTAATCAAGTAGATAGGGCGAGACCCTATGTTTTTCATTTTAACTGAAATGTGTTTTTCATTTTAATTGAAATGGATTGAAGTGTGTTGTGAAAACCTGTGTTTTCTAAGTGTTACATTTTATTGAAAATCATTGGAATCTATTTCTATATATGTTGGTACTCTGATTTATTTCCTGTGTTTATGATTGCGTTCACAATGAGGGTTCAAAGTTGTGTTAATCGTGAATCCCTTGTAGATTCATTTATAAAATAAGTACTTTAAATGTATTTTTATCGATTTACTAAAGGAGCCAACTGAATGCATAATCAAACCCTGTTCCATACAGTAATCGGTATCGAAACTACAAAGCGTTAATGAAAACCTACCGAATGTTATCGCACAACTTTTGGGCTGATAGCGGTAAATTGTTGAAACCACACAATATATCGAAACAAGTGACATGTGGATGTCAAAAAATTATTTTATCATGTGTCTTCAAAAACTTTAAAGGTCGGGCTAGTTTATTTGCAATAGCTGTTGGATCAGACAGAAAAGGAGGGGCCATGTGCGATGAATGTCCGATTATCAAAGGATTGCATTGAAGGTGTAATTGCGTGGAGGACAGGTTACAATGGTCAAAGGTTGACCTTATTTATTTATTTTATTAATGGCCCATTTGTAATAAATCAACATCGCTTTGGATTCCTATATATATATATTTGATTGAAAATGAAAAACATATAGTTGATTCTCCTGTGGCGCAGTAGAAACTGTGAGAATTTTATATATATTTGGAATTTGTTTGATGTCTCCAGCATCACTATCTCCTAAATTCAATGACTGTGTCTATATGGATTGGTTTCTTAGAACACTTTTTCCCTCCATTGGTAAATATGTCACATGTCATTTTCCTTAGACAAAGGAGGAAGCTCTCCAATTCATGTTGAATATGACTTGATGTATGCCCAATCTGGTTATGTTTATACCATTTTACAAGATCTTCCCAGACCTAGTGGTGCCAACGCACTGGGGGCATCTCATGCTGCTAACTATATCATTGGATCTCTTTCACATCTATACAATCATCCTTCCATGGGTTATGGTTACCACTAGGGGGGGACCAAGTCCTCCAACACTTATCTCCCTCCTGGCAACATGTATCCGGGGTCAAAGAACACCCTATGCCTTTTCCCAACTGCATCAATTGATGCCAGGGCCATGTGTTGCTCAACTTGTTTACCCCACTATTACCCAGACTATTTTCTATCCTTATCTGCATCCTGACACTCCAGCCCCTTCTGCATCAACGCCTCAGCCTCTCATGCCTTCTCAACCTCTTCCACAGCATCCACCGCCTCTTCAATGTGAGGTGTATTCATAGAAGAGCACCACTAATCCTCCTAATTTGAATAAAAATAATAACGGGAAAGGCAGCTAGAACCAACCAGCACAGGGTAACCAAGGGCGCCAAGGTAATCAACCAAACACACCCCAAGAGAATGAGCCTAACACTCCAAACCGGAAATAGGGCGATCAACCCAAGCATAAAAATCCTCTTCATATGAAAAAGCCATGTTCATGTTGTGGTGTCCATGGCCATTAAACTCATGATTGCCCCCCTTTACCACAAAAAAACATAAACTTTTAAATGAGAACAGAAACGAGTACCGAATTTTTCTAGGTAGCAAAAAATCGTCTGATTTTGAAAGGTGTTGATTCAGAATACTCGTAATTTTTTTAGCATGTTTTTGACACATTAAATTTTCTTATGTCATAGGTATAAACATTATTTTTAAAATCTTCGTGATGTTTATGTTGATTTTGAAAAGTGTTGATGCCATCATCATTCACTTTTTTTAGAAGACTTATATTTTACTTTAAATTTTCTAATGTATTAAATGCTAATAATTATTTTCTAAATTTAATAATTTTTGAACTACTTATCTTATTTCTCTTCACTTACATATTTTTTTAAAGTGTTTTTTAGGTTTTTCTTATTTTTTTTCTTTTCCTTTTATTTTTTGTAGTGAGATATTTTTTTTTTTGCATGTTAAAAAAAAAACCAAAATTTCAAATTTTTGATCTTCTATCTAATTATACATTATTAAATAATATTTCATTTCCCATGAAATAATTTTCACTAAATAAACAAGATTTTTTAACAATTTACATAAAAAATACACATTTTAATTGAAATGGATTGAAGTGTGTTGTGAAAACCTGTGTCTTCTAACTGTTACATTTTATTGAAAAACATTGGAATCTATTTCTATATATATTGGTACTCTGATTTATTTCCTGTGTTTATGATTGCGTTGACAGTGAGGGTTCGAAGTTGTGTTAATCATGAATCCCTTGTAGACTCATTCATAAAATAAGTACTTTAAATGTATTTTTATTGATTTACTAAAGGAGCCAACTGAATGCATAATCAAACCTTGTTCCATATAGTAATCGGTATCGAAATTGCAAAGCGTTATTGAAAATCTGCCGAAGGTTATCGCACAACTTTTGGGCTGATAGCGGTAAATTGTGGAAACCACGCGATATATCACAACAAGTGACATGTGGATGTCCAAAAATTCTTTTATCACACATCTTCAAAAACTTTAAAGGTCGGGCTAGTTTATTTGCAATAGCTGTTGGATCAGATAGAAAAGGAGAGGTCATGTGCGATGAATGTCCGATTATCAAAGGATTGCATTGAAGGTGTAATTGCGTGGAGGACAGGTTAGAATGGTCAATGTTTGACCTTATTTATTTATTTTATTAATCGCCCATTTGTAATAAATCAACATCGCTCTGGATTCCTATATATATATATATATATATATATATATATATATATATATATTTATATATATATATATTTATTTATATTTATATATTTGATTGAAAATGAAAAACATATAGTTGATTCTCTGGTGGCACAGTAGAAACTGTGAGAATTTTATATATATTTGGAATTTGTCTGAAGTCTCCGGCATCACTATCTCATACATTCAACGACTGTGTCTATATGGATTGGTTTCTTAGAATGATTTTTCCCTCCATTGGTAAATATATCACATGTCATTTTCCTCAGAAAAAGGAGGAAGCTCTCCAATTCATGTTGAATATGACTTGATGTACACCCAATCTGTTTATGTTTATACTATTTTACAAGATATTCCTATACCTAGTGGTGCCAACGCACTAGGGGCATCTCATGATGCTAATTGTATCATTGGATCTCTTTCACATCTATACAATCATCCTTCCATGGATTATGGTAACCACTAGGGGGAGGCTAGCTTCTCCAACACTTATCTCCCTCCCGGCAACATGTATCCGGGGTCAAAGAACACCTTATGCCTTTTCCCAAATGCATCAATTGATGCCAGGGCCATGTGTTGCTCAACTTGTTTACCCCACTATTATCTAGACTCTTTTCTATCCTTATCTGCAGCCCGACACTCCAGCCCCTTCTGCATCAACGCCTCAGCCTCTCGTGCCTTCTCAACCTCTTCCACAGCATCGACCGCCTCTTAAATGTGAGGTGTATGCATATAAGAGTGCCACTAATCCTCCTAATTTGAATAAAAATAATAAGGGGAAAGGCAGCTAGAACCAACCACCACAGGGTAACCAAGGGCGCCAAGGTAATCAACCAAACACACCCCAAGAGAATGAGCCTAACACTCCAAACCGGAAATAGGGTGAGCAACCCAAGCATAAAAAGCCTCTTCATATGAACAAGCCATGTTCATGTTGTGGAGTCCATGGCCATTAAACTCATGACTGTCCCCCTTTACCACAAAAAACGTAAACTTTGAAACGAGAACATAAACGAGTACCCAATTTTTCTAGGTAGCAAAAAATCGTCTGATTTTGAAAAGTGTTGATTCAGAATACTTGTAATTTTTTTAGCATGCTTTTGACACATTAAATTTTCTTATGTCGTAGGTATAAACATTATTTTTAAAATCTTAGTGATGTTTATGTTGATTTTGAAAAGTGTTGATGCCATCATCATCCGCTTTTTTAGAAGACTTATATTTTAATTTAAATTTTTTAATATATTAAACGCTAATAATTACTTTCTAAATTTAATAATTTTTGAACTACTCATCTTATTCCTCTTCACTTATTTTTTTAAAGTGTTTTTTCAGGTTTTTCTTATTTTTTTTCTTTTCCTTTTATTTTTTGTAGTGAGATATTTTATTTTTTGCAGTGTTAAAAAAAACCAAAATTTTAAAGTTTTGATCTTCTATCTAATTATACATTGTTAAATAATATTTCATTTCCCATGAAATACTTTTCACTAAATAAACAAGATTTTTTAACAATTTACATAAAAAATACACATTTTGAATATAAAATAAACTGAAAAAATACACATTTTGAGTCTTTTTGATAAAAGTGACATATCAAATAAACCATTTTTATAGGAAAAAATAAACCAAAAAAGTATAAAAATTAGCAATTTTTATGCATTTTATGTCAAATATTAATAATAATAACATTTTTTTCCAAAAGTTGAATGATTCACATGAAGAATGAAGTGAAAATCACATTATACAATTTTTTTTTTTTTTTTTAATTTTAATGTTTTTTTCTTATCTTAAAAAATGAAGTGAAAATCACATAATTTTATTAAATATATATATAAATTAAAAACAAAATCATAAAAATCAAAAATTAAAAATTAATTTTTTTTTTTTTTTTTGAAGGTTAAAAAATATTAAAAAAAATTAATAGTTGGGCTTCCTGAGGGTGGCTGCCATTGGCTTGAAGAGCTGAGAATAGGTTCTAGCTAGCTCCAATGGGTGGCCTGAGGGGTGGCTGCTCTGGGCCAGCGCAACCAACCAAGCTCCACCGGGCCATGATGACCACCCCTCGGGCCACCTAGAAGGGCTTGCCCGATTCATAGAATTGACCTTCCCTAGTGGCCCGAGGGGTAGCCGCCATGGGCCAACCGAGCTTGGCCAGGCTTGGTTGGCCCACGACAATTGCTCCTTGAGTCACTCGATGTGGGAAAGTTGATTCTGAGAATCGGCCGAACCCCGTCGGGTGGTCCGATGGACGATCGTCTATTATAGGTCAATTTAGACACCATTCCCAATGACCTGGTTAACCAATGATCAAGGGTCTATCATTCCCTATCATTTCAGTTGCTACATTCCCTAAGACAAGAAACAAGACAAATCAAGCGAGACTTTCATCAAGAAAATGTTTCCATGTTTTCAAGCTTATTATTTACCATATGAGACCTCACTAACACATGCTATAAGGGGCCTAAGTGTGTTGCATATGCAGGTAGTCCCATGCAAGGGTACTCTACAAAGCACTTCCCGACATTCACAGATGTGTTGGTCACATTAGGAGTGAAATTATCATTGTTCCGAAATATCCACTTAGCTAGTGCCTTCTAGAAGAGTTCACATGTGTCAAGATTCAGATCCAAGTGTCCATTTGACATCTACATGACTGGAGACATGTCTTGCCTATTTTTGGAAGTCTATTGATTGCAAAAAAACCTACAGTTCATCTATAAATTGAACACAGATCTAAGTGTTTGAGAAGGAAGAATTTGAGTAGAGAAATGCTGGAGGATTTTCAATTGAGAGCTTGATTTGTGAAGCTACGGTTGGAGAGATTTATGCTATGATGAGACTTGGGAGCTTTGTTGGAAGGTCACTTAAAATCAGTCACTAGGTTGTAACCTCTCCTTCTATCATCAATAAAGAGTACTTATTTTTCCCTACATGCATCTGTGTGAACTTTGATTTTCCATATTGTAAGATCTTGGTTGAAGAATGTAGTTTATGCTTTACTGATTTAGCTAACTAGCTTGAATAGATATATATATTATTTCATCTTCTGCTCTTTCAATGTTATTTCTTGCAGGAAGCATTCAGCTTACAAACCTCTTGAATTTGAAGCTGCAACAGAAGCGATAGAAGGAGCCATTTGTTAGCGACTGAGCAAGTAAGCCTCCAATTCTCTCTGTGTATCTATTTTGAGTTAGGAGAAATGGTAGTATAGTCTTTCACCTGTTGTTCTAGAGTAGCACCTATCTAGGGAAGCATAATTTATCCATATATTACAATTATGGCCCAAACAATTCGCGACTCCACTGGGGAAAATTTCTCTTACTTCTAGCTGTTTTAGTCTCTGATTTTCTTTGTAAATCCACCTAGTAGCTGTTACTCATAAATATTAGAATTTTTCAGAGCTTAATTTGTGAAGACAATGAGTTAAACAATAGTATTTTTCCTTGTTTACTACACCCAATGCACCCTTAGTCTGGACACAGTGCTTTGCAGAGCACTGTCTCCCTTTGGAGATTGCGTTGACTCTTGAAAGTGACCAAATTCCCTTGAATTTGACTTTGCAACTTGCTTCAATTTTGTTTAATGCTATGTTCTGAAAATTTTGATGGTCAATTGACTAATGACTCTATATACTTCTTCCTCCATTGGCTGAAAATTTGTTCAATGTTTGTTTAGAAAAGTTTTTCTTTATCATTGACAAGTTGATTTCAAAGTATTTTTTATGGTCGCATTAAGAATCATTTGCTTTCGAAATAGGAAATTATCGTAAAATATTCATTTCCTTGATAGGAGAAATTGTTGTTGAAATCCTCGTTTTTCCTTCAAAAGAGAAATTGTTGTTCGTATTCTTCATTTCTCAAAAGTAAAAAGCATTTATATTATTGATCTAGTGCACCTAGTTTCTTTTCTACATTCATAACATTAAGGAAAACGAAAAGAAAAACTTTCATTTGCATGTATGATTGTGTGTTTTTTACAAAAGGAAAATTGGGAAATCTGCATTTAGTTTGAGATTCCTTGATTTTTATTTTTGTTCATTGATTTGTTTGCTCTCAAATTATTTTCTCTCTTGCCTTAGTAGCTAGGTTCTTCATTGAAAAAGATGAAATTGAAAGTGTTTATAATTCTTAGAGTGCATTTTAGGAATTTCATATACATCATCGTGGTGAACCTGAAAGGAAAATTGTTAAGCAAGATCAACATAACATAAATCTAAATTTACTCAACAACGCATTGGAACCATAACGATAAAATTTAGAAGATCTAGGCTAAAGACGTGTTCCGATGTCGTAAAACATAGCAGCTGTCGTTAACTTGTCTGCAATACATTCTGAGTGTGATACTTCACTCCTCGTATGTAATTATATCATAGCTCATCCATGTACTCTCGGGTATATTGGACGGTGTTATAGTAGGATAAGTATAAAGGGGTGCTCTCACTGTGAAGTTTCGCATCATACAGTGCTAATACGGACTTGGGCCTCCACGTACCTTCGGGTATATTTGGGAGGACAACTTTTAGGTGTTGTCCATCCATAGTGAATCGAGTCGGCCGCCCTGACATTTTGATACACCGAACACAACATTCAAGGGGATTACCTGCCTGCACTTCTTGGTTCGCCAAGAGGTATTCTGTAGTTCACAGTTTCTTGGTAAACCCTTTTTCCTAGCATTACCCTCTTTTTTTTAATTTGTTTTTTGGTTAAAATAAATTAGTAATCGTGAAAGAACAAAATCCTATCCCTCGTCGTTCGCGTAGATTAGCTTTAAAACCACCTTTACCACTAGAAGTCACTTCTAGTAGGCGAAGGTGATCATGATCTACCGAATCAAGTACAATTCGTACCCCTGGAAAACCATCATATTTTAAACCAGAGCTAGCTCAAATTGTTTACAAACATCCCAATTCATTTACTGTTGTTGAAATGGAGTCTTCACAGCTACTCGTGGTCACGATCCATTCAATCGTTGAGACCATACCTGTTGGACCCAATGTTGTTCAATCACAAATTGATCCAGATCTTGTCTCTTCTTTGTCAGAAAATCTGAATCTTGAAGTCGAAAAACTGGAATTTGTTCCTACCTTGGTCATCACACAAAGTTCTGTAGCTACTGAAACTCCTATATCACATAGTCAACCATGTGAGATATATTTTGGACCTGACGGTTATGTTCTTCCTCCTGCTTTAACTGCGATTGAAGAAATCCCTCTACCTAATACACTTTTAAGTCCAACCCATTTTGAGGGAGACCTTTACCTATACCAATATTTTCCTCAATCGTTTCCATCTACTTTTGTTGATCCTATTTCCATTCAATCTCCCGTTGATTTTGGAAGGTATACATTTGGTCATAAAACCATGTCTGAACCAGCATCTTCGGTTGGGTCTGCTGTTCCAATTACGTCAACTCCTACCCTCCCTACTCCGTCGATGTCCACAACCTCACCAGAGACATATTTCCATGGTGGCCCTTCGATCCCAACAGGTTACAAATCATTATCTGGCACTTTCTCTGGTACATCTTCAAGACCATGGTCTTTACCAATTTCATCATCTAGTGTTTTAACTGGTAGTCCTATATTTAGTACTGAATGACTTGATTCATTACATAAATCATCAAGGAAATATGAAGTCGGTCCTTATGGGTCTATTCCTTTAAGTACCATATCAACTGGACTAGCAACATTCAGAGAAAGTTATTTTCCATCTTATTATCCTCTTTATGCTGGTGGGAAACCTATGATCACCCAATACGATAGTACTCAGTCATATTTTGGTCAAACTAATGTTGACATGAATGTTTTTCAATGGCAGTCCACTCTGCCTATCCAACCACAAATGGTTGTACACTCGTATCAACTAGTTCAACCTGTTACACCCACTTCATTACCACTTGTTAATACATCTATACCCTTGTTACAGAATCAAAATATTGTACATCAACCTTATCAGGAAAGTTCTTCGACTCAATATCATCAAATGTTGGGTCCACATACTCAAAATCCTTTGGTTAATTTACAACAACCTATATCAGGGATCATTTATTCACAAGCTGGTGTACCATTTTATGGGCTGTTACAAACGGAACCTAGTTATACATATCAACCAAATCAAACTTACACTAATTTGGGTTATAACATTGGTGGATAGACCCCTTGGCAGCCACAGGTGGAAATCTCTCAAACTTCATTTCAACAAGTATCATATCCAGGTTTTGGTCAACAACATTCTTAAGACTTTTCTATGGAAAACAACCCCTATCTAGGTTACCATCATCAAATTCCATATGTTGGTGATCAAATACCTATTGCCCAAGCAATTCCATCTTACCCTGGCTATGCTCAACCTGACCCTAATAGATAGTTTCCTTTTGTTGCAACCTTGGAATTACCATATTTAAACCGGTTAATCAATGATCCTATCAATTATGCTCCTTGGTGGCCAGTGCTACCTCATAAATTACCCTCTGAAATTCCTAAATTAAATGGAAACCCTAGAGAAGATCCATCAATTCATGTTATGAATTATCGTTTATGGTGTTAATCAAATTCCCTAAGTGATGATTATGTTCGATTACATCTTTTCCACCGTATGCTCACAGGTCCGACAGCTAAATGGTACATGGATTTACCTACAACTTCTTTTGAAAATTTCACTGCCTTAGCTACTGTCTTTTTGACCCATTTCCAGCTACTAATCAGATACAAAACTGGAATGGAACTCTTGACCAATTTCAAACAGACTAATTCTACTCACATTTCTGATCATATTCATGAGTGGCATCGCCGTCGACGAATGCATAAGACATTTGTTCCCGGTCATCTCCTTGTTGAATGGTTCATTAAGTCCCTGTTACCATCCATAACTGAGGATGTGGATAAAGGTGGCATCATTACAAAAGAGCAAGTTATCACTCGTGCCCAATATTTAGACTTGATTTATACTCAGTCTGGCACGCTCTATGAAAAAATCCCTAATGCGTCGCGATCTAATTTCAATGTTCCTCCTAAAATAAAGGAATCTCATGCCAAAGACGGCTTGATAGGCACTGAAAAACACACCACACTACTGCATCTGATCCTACTCCTACTTCCGAAATTAATGTCATGTCATTTGACAAAGGAAAAAGTGACAAGCAACCAGGAGGTAAGAAAAATAAAACTTCTAACCTGTAGGAATGATCATCTGATCAACTGTCTAGACCATGGAAACCTTGTTATCCATGCATAATCTGTGATGAGGAATAATTTGTTAGGGATTGTCCTCACCATGCTAAAGTCTTAAAAACATCAAGACTTCTCATCCATCAGCTGTGTTGATAGACCCATTTCCAAATCCGGACACAAATTTGGTTGCTACGGATCCAGCTCCTAGTTCCCAACTGTTAATGTTATCCACCACAAAACCTTCACAATATATTTTGGTGTCGATGTGGAATAAATACTATGGTATTAAAGCCACAAATCAACCTACTACCTCAGCAACGAACCCATCTAATGAATTAGTACCACCTCCTGTTATTCCTGAATTGACAATTAAGCCACCGAAGGGAGTAATTCATAAATTGACATATAATCCTTGAGCAAGAGCTGCACAAAATTACAATATAGTTGAAGATGTGGCTCAATCCCCTTCAGTTATGTCTGCTATTGAGGTATTGCAAAATTGTCCCTCCCAGAAGCAGGCTTTATTGTCAGCCATTGGTGGAATTTATTCGACTGATTCTAATCTTGTCGTCTTTAATCATATGGGTTATGTGCCACAATTACCAGCATAATTGAAATTCTCCATCAAAGTAAATGTTCTCAATCACCTTGTTCATCGCACTATTATTGATGAGGGATCATCTACATGCATTATGTCTCTAAACTATTAGAAGTCACTTGGCTTGCCGTGATTATCACAATTATCAACGATGTTGAAGGTTTTTGATGGAAGAACATTTAAACATTGTGGTATTATCAATAACCTGCAAGTTGAATTAGGAGGAGAAATAGTAAGTATTGATGTTGAGGTTGTTCATGGACCCCTTGATTATAATATTTTACTCGGAAGACCATGGGTATATGCAATGACTGCCATTGTTTCTACATACTTTAGAATGATTTTCTTTCCACATAAAGGTACAATCACAGTCATTAATCAATTATCATTTTTTTCCTGCACTTCACAAGTAACTGGAAGTGTCCCGTTTGTTCACTTACCCCAACTAGAAATTCATAACATTGGTGTAGGACTCTTAAAGGATTCCACTCTTATGGGAGCCTTTGTATTACCGCCTGCCCGCGATGTCGACAAAAATTGTAAGCATATAGACCTGCTACATGATCTCTTCCACTCTATCTGGCTTAAGGGAGAGTACGGGTGATTCTAATATTTGTATGTTGGATGATGTTTTACCACCCAGCCCTATTGATCTAGAATAGCAATCAATCTCTTTGAATTGGGCAGAAAATGTGAAATCAGTGTCGCTGAGTGTTTGGGTTGATCGTTCATTAGATTTTAGTATTCCATCTGATCCATTTTCCTAAAAAATTTTGACAGATGAAAATATTTTGGAAGCTATGATGTCAGAAGGAGAACCATGGGAAGATTATCATCATCATTCCCATATTCCAAATTATGAAGAAAATAATATCATTGAACTATATCACCCATTCATTCAAACTTTTTTTTCGAAGTCTTTTCCAATTAGTGCAATCGATTCTGAGCAAAATTTATCTAATATCGAAGAAACGATTTCTATCGATATTTCGACTAAACCTGGCATTGTAGAAAATATTCATGTAGGTGTATCTTTTTCTCCATCAGAACTTTATTCATGATGTATTCGCTTGTTCTTACGAGTAAATTCCAAGCATATATACTAGTATAGTTGAAAAAACTATTAATATGTATCATGATGTCAAACCGGTGTGTCAATGAATTCGTCCTATTCATCTGAAGAAAGCCGCTGGCATCAAAGCAGAAGTTGAAAAAAAGTTCATGCTTGTTTCATTTACCCTGTTCCACTAACTTAGTGGGTTTCCAATATCATTCTTATTATGAAAAAACAATGAACCATTAGAGTGTGTGTCGATTATCGGGATGTCAATCAGGCTTTTCCAAAAGACAAATATCCTACTCCCTTTATCGACCAAATTATTGACGATTGTGCTGGATGTGAAATATTTCCATTCATGGATGGATTTTTCGGCTACAATCAAATCAACATCTGCTGAGATGACCAACATAAGACATCATTCATCTGTCCCTCGGGCACATTCGCATATAGGAAACTTTCGTTTGGCTTAAAGAACGCAGGGGAAAATTTTTAGAGATCAATGGGTTATGCTTTCAATGACATCAAGCACATTTTTCAACCATATCTATATGATTTACCAGTGCATTCACGAAAATGGACTGATCACCCGATTCATTTGAGAGCCATTTTCTTACGCTTCCAACACTATAAGATATGCCTCCATCCACACAAATGTGTGTTTTGTGTTGGTTCTGGTCGATTGCTCAGATTCATAGTCTCAAAAGAAGGAATTTGAATAGACCCACTGAAGGTACAGGCCATTATTGATTTTCCTGCACCATCAAACTTACTTCAGATATAGAAAACTTCAAGGAAAGGCTAACTTCCTGAGAAGGTTCATTCCAAACTGCGCTGAAATGGCTGAAGTATTTACTCAATTACGGAAAAAAGGAGTTCCCTTCCATTGGGACCAAGTTGTGCAAGCTTCTTTTGATGATGTCAAGGACCATCTTGTCCGATTGTCATTAATGTATCCTCCTAATTATCAAAATTATTATTTCCTATATATCACCACGCCTGAAACGGCCATTGTTATGGTGTTGGTCCAAGTAGAAAATGGAATTGAACATTCGATCTATTATTTGAGTCGTAATCTCAATGATATAGAAGTTAAGTACTCGTACATAGAAAATATTTCCTTGGCAGCTGTTCAAGTTGTCCAAATATTTCGCCATTATATCCTTCTCCGAAAAACAAAAATAGTTTCGAATTGCAACCCCGTGAATTAAATCTTATCACGTCAATTGCTGGGTAGAAAATATTCAAAATGAATTGTTATTTTGTAGGAATTTGATTTGGAATTCATCAAATCCAAGTCAAATAAGTCTTTAGTGTTGGCTGAGCTTCTCTATGACCTTCCCTCTGATAGAAATGCATCTACGTGGGAACCATCTATTCCAGACAAGTCTCTGTTTCTGATCGGATCATATGATCTCTGGTATGGATATTTCATCATTTATCTCCAAACCAAAAATTTTCAACCTAATACCTCTCACTCTGATCAGCGACGTATTCGATACCAAGCCAAATATTATTTAATCATCGACGATACACTTTATCATCGTGGTGTCGATACCATTTTAAGGAGGTGCCTCACTCATGAGCAGGCCGAAAAGTGTTAAATGATTGCCATGTTGGGGCTTGTGGTGGATATTTATCTGGATATGCTACCACATAGAAGATACTATAAGCTAGTTAGTTTTGGCCTACTATTTTTCAAGATTGTATCCTTGCAGTCAGAAGTTGTCATGCATGCCAGATTTTTTACCATAAAATCAGCAAACCGCCAGCGCTAATGCATCCTATTGTCTCCGCTGGACCATTTACGAAATGGGGTATTGACTTCATGACCTGTAACCCTCCTTCGTCCGGGGGGAATGGTTATATTATTGTTGCAGTCGACTATTTTATCAAATGGGCCGAAGTGATGCCTACATTCAACAACATAGGACAAACAACTGCATTGATTTTCTTTAACCACTTTATTGCATGGTTTGGGGTCCCATAGGCTATAGTTACTGATCATGGGAAGCACTTTCGAAACCATATGATTTCTAAATTGATAGCCAAGTTAGGATTGTCACATGATAATTCTACTTCTTATTATCCACAATCAAATGGACAAGTTGAGGCTATTAATAAAATTCTTAAATGAATGCTTCAGTGAATGATAGGAGTCTGTAAAAGGAACTGGCACTTGATCTTGTACTCCGCCTTGTGGGCGTATTGAACCTTGGTGAGAAACACAACCAGATTTACCCCTTTTCAATTGGTGTATGGTCTGGAAGCTATCTTACCAATCCAACGTGAAATATGATCATTAAAAATTGCGATAGACTTGTTACCGAACACGTCAGATGAAGAAGCACGTCTCCTTAACCTCATCCATCTAGATGAAATGCGTCGTGAATCCCAATTGGCCAACAATGTGTATAAGAGACGTATAAAGGTGCAATATGACAAAAATGTCCAGCCTCACATCTTCTCAGAGGGCGACTTGGTCCTTCCTTACGATCAAGAAGCTGATGTAATAGGTACAACAAAATTCGAGCCATTGTGGCATGGCCCCTATATTGTCAAATGAGTTCTTGCTAAGGGTTACTATGAGTTAGTTGATTACGATGGGATTCCATTAGTACAACCTAGAAATGGGTTGTATTTGAAAAATTACTATGCTTAATCATGAGCGTATTAATTTTTTGTATTATATTATTTATATGATGTTGATTTGCATTCACTATATTAATTTGTTTTTAGAGTTTTCTTGACGTTACTCATCCGCTTTACATTTCATCGCAGATGACTGAATCGTTGGTACCATTTGTTGGATATGCTGATGGTGCTAGTCATAGTACATAGAATCTATCCTCTACAATGTGGGCCATTTTCACTATAAACAACGAGTTAGTGAGTTTTCAAGGGATTTGTATTAGTTGATTGACGAATAATATCGCTGAGTACAGTGCGTTGATCAAAATTCTCTCTGATGCCATTTCATTTGGTATTAACTACATAATCATAAGGTTAGACTCACAACTTGTGGTACTACAACTTACTAGAATGTATACTATTATAAATCCAACACTTCTTAGATTGTTCCTAAGAGTTCAAATTTTGGAGAGACATTTTGATTTCATTCAATATCAACACATTTCCAAAAATTTGAACACTTTAACTGATTCATTATCTAATCAAGTTTTAGAAAGACATTTGCGACATAGGTAAAGAGAAAATTCACATCATGGAATAAGATTGCGCATTAAACATAGGAAAAACTATGAAAACACATAGATAGATAGTTATAGGTTTTTTACAAAATTTGTGCCCAAGACACATAATTCATCTGACCTCAAAAATGTATGCAAAAAAATCACAAGTAAACTAGTGGTGCTCATGGTAACATGTTATAGATCTAGCAATCCTACGGAGAAACTGCATCGAATGGTTAGGAACCCCGATAGTGTGTCGCTACAATCACATGGGAAGCTCTTCGACCCAATAATCCGGAATCCCGAAGGTCAACCCATCTATGTGCTACTGAAGCTCAGCCAGATTCTAAGCCATATCAAGGTCCTGAAGGACTACTCTCTCGACAACCTTCTCTGCTAGTGCATCTGCTTAATGCTCTGGCTCCTCTACTGGTTGAATGAAACCAATATTTGCATTACATTAAAACATCTAGTTTAGTATTGGAAAGAAATCAAAACACAAAAAAATTGTATAAACCTTATAAAAATAGAAAAACATGGTCAAATCATTCTTACCCATTGCACCCCACTGAGCGCCTTATGGTAGTACTAGATTCGAATCTCCTCGAAAATCGACACCTGTGTATGCACAGTCATCGATGGCGATGATTTTTCGCCAAAACTAGGTGAAGAATGCAGTCGAGAACACAATGGTCGATTGGCCTGCATGTCGACCCATGAGTTCTACCCATATCTACATGCGAGGATCTCTAGGACTAGAAATATCCAATGATACATGTTGTGGCTGCATTAGTGGAATCCGTTCCAAAGTGATGGAGATAAGGATTGAACCATAGATGAAAATTTTCTTCCTTCATCCCTTTGCTTTATTCAGTTGTTCCTTTATTTGAGATAGAACAACTTCAGACTAGTTGAAGACTGTTTGTTCTAAGCACTCTAATGCATATTGCATATATGTTCTATTCACTACATGGAGTGTAATGGTGCCAGAAATTTTAGCGATCGTGAAAAGGATGGTTCTCAAAGGCAAATCCCTAACATCCCGAATGTTTATTTTCCCATCTTTGCTAGGTTTTGACCCTGGATAGAAATACTGCATAACATAATCCCTCACTGTCTCTCCTCGAATAGTAGACCCTATGAGAGAAATGGGCAAACCTCTCGTCGACAAACCTATTAGAAAATATACATCCTCAACTGTTATGGACAACACTTGATTTTTTATGTGAAATGCCTCTATCGTCAGATCCCATGCTCAAAATAAGAACTCTAAGAGTTCTATTTGTTGCCTCATTCCCGACAATTTGAAGTACTTATGTAGCTCGCAATCACTTAAGGCTCTTATAGTACCCGGGTCATTCAAGGCAATCATATATTTTTCTTCATGTTCTCTTTCTCTCCATGTAATCATCATTATAATCCAATGGAAACTTGAAAATCAACCATAACATCCATTAGATACCATTCATTGCAAAAAACTAGGCAAATTTTAGACACAGTTGGAAAACCAAAAACTTGAACTGCATCCAACGCACTCCCTAGGTAGAGACAGTGCATTGCACATGTAAGTACGCTTCACTGTACCTGCTATGGAAAGCAGTTTTCGACATTCAGAGGGGCGTTGCCCTCATTTTGGGCAAAATTTACTTTAGGGGCCTCAAAAACCTAAACATTTGCAAATAATGGGAATGAAATGAATACTGAAAGGAAGAGGAGGTTCATGGCACTAACCTAGATCAAACAGTGACGAAATCTGTCCATGGAAACAAACACAATCAATGACTGAAGTTCGAGAACAATATCAGATTCAAAGCTTCAAAATGCAAATGGTAACTATGGAATGGTAAAAATGAATAGTGAAACTACTTTTTATAGTCATGTAATTGTTTGCAAGATAAATTTCTTGTTGTGACTATATTTTTATTATGTTTTTATCATGAAACATGTATTTTTAATCCATTTGATGTTTTTGAGAATAGGAAATACAACTGATGAACAGATTAGTCATGCAGATTTATTCAAAGAATGACTTGACCACAAAGCATACTTTTTTTCGTTATTTTTCAAGCTTTGCTAAAAATGAAAAAGGATTTGAAGCACACTTTTATCTCTTTTTCGAGCTTCGATAACAGTGAAAAAGGAATGCCTGGAGCCTTCTTTCAGCTCTTTTCAGAATCCGATAATGTGAAAATATTGTCGAGCACTTGTCATTTCGAGCTCGTTAATGTAAACAGGTTGATATCTACTCAGTATAAGTTTAACCCTTTTCGGGACTAAGATGGATTATTTAGGAAAAAGGAATACCTTGGTTAAACATGAACAAAGAGGTTCTTTCAAATATTATTTTACACTTTTTCGGATCTAAGAGACAAATTTACAAAAAATTACTTATGGAGTTCTCTTTCGTCCTCTTTTTCAGACTCTCTAAATATGAAAAAATACCGGGCTATCAGTGTCGTTAAGCTCGTTAAAACGTAAAATAGCGACAGGCTTGTCGATCATTGCAAGAATCGAGTTTCATTCATCGCTAGACTCGTTAAATTATTAAATAGTGATACATTATTCGCCCGAAGGGTTGAATTATAGATCAAGAAAATGTTATCCTCCTCAAGCTTATTAAAAAATAAAGAGGTACTGGTCGACAAATGACCGGGGAAAATTTGGGAAAAGTAAGTAAAGTTTCTTTTTGGTAGCAAGTCTCTTTTGAACATGACACGTATTTCACTCCATGTCCGTGAATGTTTGGGTTGGGTAATCATCTTGATGGTCCATTCACACCTATGGTTCATCATACCTTCACTTTTGTTTTGGGTCAATGCTGCCAACTCATCATAGTGTCGCCAATATGTTCAAAATAAGTCATCCAGTGATTAAAAACTCATCCATCTGCAATACTCATAAACCTTCATTTTCATGACCGTCATCCGTGAAAATTACTATATCAAGTCATACCCTTGTCTCAGAAATCAGTAACTCCAGTTTTGAAATAAGGTGACTTCTTGTCAACAAAAAATAAATATCCAGGAAGTTCACTTAGGAATATCAGATTCCCGTAACATGAGGCTTGTTACAAGATCAAGAAGATCCTCTCTTTCAGATGTTTGACGCATTCGATATCAAATCATCTATTCACGCCTTACGAAATGCACTACGGTACCTTGAGGGGCATTGACATTAATGGTGGTTCTCTTGCGTTTGTTAACAAATCACATCATTGGCTGGTAATCAAACCATGTCTTTCCATGTTTGACGACAAATCATATATTCGCATGGATAGACTTGTACCCCAATGATTGAGTGAATGAGATAAGAAGACTCCGGATCTAGTTTCATCCATCTAGGCTGCGATTTTAGGATTGTTGTACACATCATCTATATGATGACTTTACATACAGATTGTCATCCAAACATGGGCCTATATCTGTAGGTGTGTCTGCATTTGGGAAACATTCCAATGTAGACAACTTTATGAATTATGTACATGTTATTAGATTGTTTTATGTGCTGAACATGGAAATGCCTACCCTCAGCAATTATGATCAATAGAGGATATATCATGATGAAATGTATTGTAAGATTGATGCAGGTGACCATTCCGCTTCATTTCCAGGCTCATCACAGTGTAAAGCATCTCAATCAAATGTTCTTTTTATTTGGATCTCATGCTTTAGGGGGCAATTGTTATAGGTCAATTTGGGCACCACTCCCAATGACCTGGTTAACTAGGCATCATCTCCACGACCAATGATCAAGGGTCTATCATTCCCTATCATTTCAGTTGCTACATGCCCTAAGACAAGAAATAAGAAAAATCAAGCAAGACTTTCATCAAGCAAAGGTTTCCATGGTTTGAAGATTATTATTTAGCATATGAGAGCTCACCAACGCAGGCTCTAAGGGGCCTAAGTCGGTGCATATGCAGATAACCCCTTGCAAGGCTACTCTGCAAAGAACTTCCCAACATTCACAGGTGTGTTGGTCACATTGGGAGCGAAATTATCATTGTTATGGAATCTCCACTTGGCTAGTGCCTTCTAGAAGAGTTCACATGTGTCAAGCTTCGGATCCAAGTGTCCATTTGACATCTACATGACTGGAAACATGTCTTGCCTATTTTTGGAAAGCTATTGATTGCAAAACAAGCTACAGTTCATCTATAAATTGAACACAAATCTAAGTGTTTGAGAAGGAAGAATTTGAGTATAGAAATGTTGGAGGATTTTCAATTGAGAGCTTGATTTGTGAAGCTACTACTGGAGAGATTTATGTTGTAATGAGACTTGGGAACTTTGCTGGAAGGTCACTTCAAATCAGTCACAAGGTTGTAACCTCTCCTTCTATCATCAATAAAGAGTAAATCTTATTTTTCTCTACATGCATCTGTGTTAACTTTGATTTTCCATATTGTAAGATCTTGGTTGATGAATGTAGTTTATGCTTTATTGATTTAGCTAACTAGCTTGAATATATATCTATATTATTGCATCTTCTGCTCTTTCAGTGTTCTTTCTTGCAGGAAGCATTCAGCTCACAAACCGCTTGAATTTGAAGCTGCAACAGAAGTGACATAAGGAGCCATTTGGAAGCGACTAAACAAGTATGCCTCCAATCCTCTTTGTGTATCTATTCTGAGTTAGGAGAAATGGTAGTATAGTCTTTCACCTATTGTTCTAGACTGGCACCTGTCTAGGGAAGCGTAATTTATCCATAGATTACAATTCTCGCCCAACACTGTCATGTGCTGATAGAGCTTGGGCGGCTCCACCGGCCCATAGCAGCCGAACTTAGCGAGGCTCAACTAGCCCACGACGACCACTCTGAGGCCATATGGCAGGGCAAGGCCGATACGATTCTCAGAATCAACCTAGCCCCGCCGGGTGGCCCGAGGGGAGGTCGCTGTGGGCCAGCGGAGCTGGGCTAACTCCGTCATCCCACAACAACCACTCTCGGGCCATCTGGCAGGGCAAGGCTGATTATCAGAATCGGCCTTGCCCCATCGGGTTGCCCAAGGAGCGAGCGATGTGGGCCAGCCATGCTTCACCATGTTCAACTGGGCCACGACGACTGCCCCTCTGGCCACCCTGTGGGGTAAGGCCGATTATGAGAATTGGCTAGCCACCGAGCCAATTCTGGGAATCGTCTTTCAGCCCCTAGGGCCCTAAATTTTTTTATATTTTGGTATAATTCTAATTAATTCTTTAAAAATTTTAATTTGTTTTCAGGTTTTCTTTATTGTTTTATTAAGTTCTTTAATTTTTTTTTATTTTAATTATATTTGTGTTCATATATATATATATATATATATATATATATATATATATATATATATATATATATTATTTATTTTAATTGTTATTATTTTTTTAATTTGTTTTAGGTTTATTTTTAGCGTATTTTGTTTATACATTTTAACTCTTTTAATTTTATTTTTTTCAATGTTTTTTATTTTTATTTATTTCAATATTTTTATTTTTATTTTTTATTCTGAGAATAGGCTCCCGCCAGCCCCGCCGAGTGGCCTAAGGGGAAACAGTCATGGGTTGGAGTATCTTGACGAGCTCCGCCAACCCACATCGGCCGCCCCTCAAGCCACCTGCGGAATTAACAGCCAATTCTAAAAATAGGCTAGCCCCCAGCCGATCCCGAGTATCGGCTTTCAGCCCATCGAGCCCCTAGGCAGGCTCAGCCCGATTCTCAAAATTAGTTTGACCCCGCCCAGGAGCCCAAGGGGCCACTAGGCAGGCTTGACCCGATTCTAAGAATCAGGTTGAGCCTGCCCAAAGGCTTGATGGCCTAATTTTTTTTTTTTTTGATATATTTGTTATTAATTTTTTTAAAATTTTAATTTCTTTTTAGGTTTTTTATTTTTTAGTTTTTTAATGTTTTATTACGTTTTTTTAACATTTCTTTAATTTTAATTATATTTTTGTTCATTTTTTATTTTATTTTTTATGTTTTTTTTAGTTATTTTAATTGTGATTTTTTTTTAGTTTGTTTTAGGTTTTTTTTTTCGGTGTTTTTATAGATATTTTATTTTTTTTAATTTTATTTTTTCAATGTTTTTTTTTCTAATTTATCTAATTTTTTTTTATAATTGTGTTTTATTTTTAGTTGTCTAATTTTTTTTTTTTTTGAATTTTTTTACTATGTTTATTTTTGAATTTTTGAATTTTATTGATTTTTTTAAAAGTGTTTTTTAAATGTAATATTTATATTATTTTTTTTAATTGTAAAATAAAGTATTTTTTTTTCTTTCCCAATTTTTTTTTTTAATTATATTTTTAATTGTTTAATTATTTATTTCCTTATATTTATTATTTTATTATTTTTATCTTTATCTTTATCTTTATCTTTGCAGGTTAATTTAAATTTTTTTTTTTCTATTTTTATGTTTGATTTTTTTTTAGCTTTTTTTATATGCTTTTATATATTAGATTTCTTGTTGTCCCTTTTTTAATTTTATATATTTTTTCTAATATATATTTTTATATACTTATTATTATTTTTTTTAAACTTTTGTTTTCTTTTCTTTTAACAGTTGTTTTTATTTGTAAATTTATGTTTTCATGTTCATTTGAAATTTTACGATTTTTTGGAGTGATGATATTTTATCTGTTACATGGTATTCCAAAATGTTGAAAAGTTATCCTTAAAAAGAAATGTTATTCCAACATCTTCACTTTTTGTTTTGAGGGTGTTTTTGGCACACAAAAATTGGTCTTCACTACCATTTTTTAAACATGTTGAAAATTTAGTTTTGCAAAAAGAAAATGTTATTCCAGCATCAGCACTTTTCATTTACGAGATGTTTTTTTATGTTTTTTTGGGTTTTTTTGGCTAGAGTTCTCATTTTGAGTTCATAGATCTCGTTTCATAGTTTAAGTTGTTCACAGGTGCGCCAGTTGTGGCAAGCACAAGAAATATCTAGAGGACAAAAATCCACTAGTTCGTTTCCTCCAAATACTATGCTAAACAGCTTTGTTGACCAATCCTTTCCCTCAGCAAGGATATGTAGCTGTGCAACCACCTCAAGGTTAGGCCGCTCCTCAACCTCCACTTCCTAGTAACCTCGATTATCCGATTATCAGGATGAAATCTGAATATGTCAATATTGTTGATGTCAACCTTCAGACCCGGTCGTGCCAATATGCCAAGAAACCCATTATGTCTGCCACCGAGTCCCAAACCAAATTTTCCACAAATTCCATTGCGAAACCTAATTTTCCCTTACATATCTCTCATCCTAAGGAAGAGGTCATTCACAAGATCCCGAAAGGGCCATTACACTGAAATACTTCTTTTTCCAAAGCCGCCCACATCTATAACATAGTAGATGACTTGGCACTGTCACCTATTGCCATGTCAATATTGGAAGTCCTCCAGTCGCACCCATCTCAAAAAAAATATATACTATCTTCTTTCAAAATTTTGGATCCTTTAGATGATTTTTTGATTGTCTTTGATGTTGAAAAGTGAGAACATCCCCCTTTACCTTCATCTGTTTCCTTCCAAATTCCAGTCAATATTCGTGATGCCCATGTTCATAAATGTATCTTTAACGAGGGTGCATCCACCTATGTGATGTCTGCCTATGTTTTGAATAAAATTGAATCACCTGAATTAGCTTCATCCACCATCACTTTGCATGCGTGGGATGGTCAGCCTTCTCAGCCCCTTAGAATGTTCTGCAATTTTCCTATCACACTTGTGCGAAAGATTGTTTGTATTGACATAGAAGTCATTGATGCCCCCTTTGATTACAATATCCTCTTGGGTCATAGCTATACTTATACGATTTATACTATCGCATCTACAGTTCACCGTAACATGTCCTATCCTCTCACTGGAAATCTCATCACCATTGATCAGTTGACATATTACGAACAAAAGTCTCAGAGCTCCCATGAGCCTATCATATCATCGGTGGCTGATAACCAATAAGTCTCACTACTCATTAGTGTTTCACCAGGAGTCTATAAAGATTCCACCTTACTTGGTTCATTCCCTAGTCCCCCTCCCCCCTCCTATCAATCAGCCAAGCTCATCAAGTATTTTCATGTTTCAAGCGTCCCGGGCTACCAAAAAGCACCCCGGTTTGACTAGAAAACATCCAACACCTCCGCAACTTGTTGTTGTTCACTTGACATAGCCTTGAGGGCCTTCTCCTCAAGGACCTTCTCCTTATGCTAGTGTCTCTCCGAACCTTTTTCAACCCAGAACGGCTCCCCATAGCTTTAGCCATTCTGGATCCACTACACCAGGCCATTACCTTTCCAGTTAGATATTGTTTCTACATCCCCACTCTAGAGTCTTTTCGGTGTATGTTTTGGCTACGTTGAGGCTTCTCAAATTTACCTTTGGGATGTGTGTCTAGTACATTGATCCCCCAGAAAATAGTCCGCTGGTCAACTCAAACCATATACCACTTTGAACCTAGTTCAACTGGTCGCCATGACCCCTCCCTTTGCTTCAGTGCCTCAACCAACTCAACAGGAACCTACTCCTGTTGCAAAAGCACCCAGCGAGGGGAGAAAAGATAAAAATGAATAACCTAAGGACAAGGGCACCCAAACAGCTGATGCTCCTCCTAAGCCTCCAAAGCAGTCACCTTCGTGTACTTTGTGTGATGTTGCTGGGCCTGCCAACCATAAATTTCATGAGCTTCCTCATCTCAAAACTGTGGTCAATGAGACGTTTCTAGAATCTAGCATCCCGAAGGTCCATATTACCTTACTTGATTCAGTTAAGAAATTAAAATCATTGCACACAAACCATCCCTATGCTTTGTGCGATCTTTATGGCCACTATTATGATATTTTTCCCCATCTTGATGACTTTCTTGATACCCATGAGGAAATTTGTGAAATAGAGGTTGCTCGTAGTGGATCTTGTACACCTCTACTTATGAGTTTTTCTCCCACAAGACCGGTGGATATTTTTGCATCCATTATGATACATCCCCGTGATTTCGAGATTACGGACTCTTCAATCACTATTATCTATCCATTTTCATCCATGAGATCCACAGTGGAAGACCCCTCTGGGGCATTCCCTTATGTTTCATTCGAACGTCCCTCAGAGAACATCTTGGTCTCAACATCTATAGATGTTTCATCTACTATCCCTTCTTCCACCCTCCGTAGTGATGCGTATGTGAACCATATCTATCCTGATGATGTGTGAGGTAGCCTCGCCATGCCATGTGGTCTCGCTTTAGCCAATCCTCCCATATTTCATTCTAATGAGGACATTATGGAAGCCATGACCAACCCTGATTCTCCTTGGGATGATATGCACCATCATGCGTACATCCTTCCACAACAGTCAAATGACCAATATTTTTTTGAGTCTAAAGACTTCATCCATGATGAATTCTATTGGTTTATAAATCCCATTCTTGCAGAAGATTCTTTCGAAGGAGGAAATATGGCCAATGTCTCTCCTACCATTAAAATTAACCTTTTCCGATAAACCAAGGGTTGAAGAAAACATTACCTTGGGGGAAAATTTCACCCTGGAAGAAATTGAGGCTTACACTAAGCTATTCAAGGAATTCCGTGATATTTTCACCACGTCCTATTGAGAGATAGCCAGACTTGATCTCGCCATTGTCGAACACCATATCAATACATGGCTTGATGCCAATCCTATTCATGAAAATTTGAGACCCATGAGTCCTTCTAGATGAGAGGCTATCGAATCCAAAATATATAAGCTCAAGAAGGTTGGTTTTATCTATCCCTTTGAATACAACACATGGGTTTCCAACCCGGTTCCCATTCTCAATAAACAAGGCACCATCCATGTCTCCACCAATTTTCGCGGCCCGAAAAAGATTGTACCAAAGAAAACTTCCCCACACCATTTATTTACCAAATCATTGATGAGTGTGTGGGGCATGAGTTTTTATCCTTTATGGATTCTTTCTCCGGGTATAACTATATTACTATTTGTCATCCTGATCAGTTAAAAACTACATTCATTAGTCTGTGGGAAAAATTTTCTTATAGGGTCATGCCTTTTGTCTTAAACAATGTTGGAGCCACCTCCCAGCGGGCCATGTCATATTGCTTCCATGACTTGGCTCATATTATCCTTGCCTACCTTGACAATCTCACTGCTCATTCTAGACATCGGGCGCAACACATTCATGATTTGTGTACTATTTTTCTTCGATGTCACAAGTATAATATCTGTCTCAACCCACTGAAGTGTTTCTTTTTTATTACTGTCGACCATCTCTTAGGCTTCATTGTGTATAAATATGGTATAAAGCTACATCCCTTCAATGTTGAAGCCATTCTTGAGGTTGCCATTCCTTTTACCTTGCACAAGTTACAAAGCCTTTAAGGAAAAGCCAACTTCCTTCATTGGTTCGGCCCTGACTATGCTGCCAATGCGCATAGGTTTATTATACTCCTTAAATATAACATTCCATTTGTTTTGGATGACTATGCTCAGCATTATTTTGATGCCCTGAAACATGGTCTCACTTTCGCTCCGTTGATTAGTCCTCCTAGCTTTGAGAGGGATTTCATCCTGTAAATTTGAGCTGCCACCCATTCAGTCACTGGGGTCCTCATTTAGGAAGAAGACACTGAAAACTAATATGTTATCTATAATGTAAATAAGAACCTTTAGGACCCCCTATGTCGTTCTCAGATAAAGAGAAGTTGGCGTTGGATGTCATGTTCTCAATCGAAGAACTTCGTCATTATATCGTTACATGTTCCACCAAGGTCAACCCCATGGAATTGCTATTGAGTCAACAGATCATTAATGAAAAGTACACTCGTTGGATCATTATCCTTCAGTAGTTCAATCTTCAATTTTCCACACCCAAGAGTAAGAAAGTTTTAGTGCTTTTTGAACTCATTTTTTAATTTCCTACTAACATGCAAGATCCGCCCGCTAATGATGATTTACCCAATGAGAAATTGTTTGCTACTAGTTCAGAATATCCTTGGTATGATGACATCCTTACCTATCTGCGAACCTAGATGTTATCTTCCCATATTGACCATGATTCTCGATGACATATACAACACCAAGAGCCCTGCTACCTTCTCATTCGTGATGATATTTATCGTCGCGGTGTTGATTATGCCCTTCATCGTTGTCTCACACACACTGAAGTTGAGAAAGTCCTTAATGCCTACCATAGCAGCACTTATGGTGGCCACCTCTTTGGTTTGGCCACTGCCCATAAAATCATGCATGTTGGGTATTTTTTTCCTTCTCCCTTTGGGGATTTCATCGAAGCAGTCAAAAAATATTCCAATTGCCAAATATTCTCCCTAAGGGGGTGAGCTTGACCTGATCCTCTCCATCCTTTCATATCAGTGGGTCCCTTTTGTAAGTGGGCCATTGAATTTATGGAGTGCCAACCTCCAACTACTAGTAACCACAAGTATATCATTGTGATGGTTGAATATTTCACCAAATGGGATAAGGCCATGCCAACATTGAATAAAATGGTGACTACCACAATTCTCTTTTTTTTTATCCATGTTATCACTCGGTTCGGGGTTCTGAAAAAATTGGTCTCTGACTATGGACGACATTTTGAAGATGATATATGGTGTGAGCAGTCCTCTCTGTTGGGTTTTGAGCACCAATATGCATCGTCTTATTATCCACAAGGAAATGGAAAAGTTGAAGTGATCAATAGAATCCTTAAAACTATGCTTCAACGGATGGTCAAAAAGTGCAAACCAAATTGGCAACTTATGTTCTTCCATGCTTTGTGGTCGTATAGAAATTTTGTTAAAACCACCACCAGCTTTACTTATTTACACCTTGTTTTTTGCGAGGAGGCAGTCTTATTTATCTTTTGTGAAATCCCCTCTCTTCAACTAGCCATCGAAGTTCTCTGTGAAACACAACCTTTAGAACAAATACTTGTCATGCCTGAGCATGCTTTCGAAGGCTGTCATGCTTCATTGCAAACTATCGAAGTGGCCAAGAAGCACACCAAGGCTTAATATTACCAAAAATTCCACCCTCATACCTTTCATGAAGGTGATCCTGTTCTAGTGTATGACCAGGCCTGTGATTTCCTTGGTCTTGGGATGTTTTATTCATTATGGCTAGGACCTTACATCATTAGTAAGGATTTGGGAAAGCGGGCGTACCTTCTAGATGATTTCAAAGGCCAACTCCCTCCTAACCCTCCTAATGCACTTTACCTCAAGAAAATTTACCCATATAATCTCCCAACGACATGTGTGTATTTATTTATGTTATTCATTTAGGTATCTTGCATTTTTCGTCATCATCTCATTAGTTTTCTTATGGCACCTTTCATATGGATCCATCATTCACACTATATATCTGTTATGCCGAAGGTGCAAGTCATTTCTCTCGAAATCTAGCCTCGAAATCTTGGGAAATTGTTACCCCCTTGCATTCGTTAGTCCTCTCCAACAGCGTATGCGTTCGATCTTCCACCACTAACCAAGCCAAATATTATGCAGTGATAGGATTTTTAGGCAATTCCCTTGATCCTCGCATCCTTCATATTCATGTTTGTTTATATTCCTTTCTTATTGTCATGCACTTGAATGGTGTGTATCATGTGAATAACAATGTCCTTTTTAGAACATATTTATGAGTGAAGTTCTTAGTTCATGAATTTGAAACCATTAGATTGAGTCCTGTACCTAGAGCCCAAAATCACTATGTAGATAGATTTGTAAACAATATTCTAGACTGGAACTTATCACATACATTTAAAATAAGACAATCATAAATCAAATGGTGAACCATATACTCATTGTATATAAAAAAGATGCATATCAATATTATATATTGACAAAATCATAATGTTTGGAGTCAAATACTCTAAATACATATAACATTCCCATTGCATGTTACAGAAATAAAAAATGGGGGCACCACACACCCCTACATCTAATCAGTATCTGGAGGGTCTTGAGCCAATTTCTCGGCTCCACCAGCCTGCAGATCTCGAACTGCCTATCCAGCCATCTCCACGTGCTACATGACCCCTCGACACTCATAGGGTAGCCCTATGCATCCCTATATGTATTGATCCTCAAGACCATTCCAATTGCACTCTCATACACGGGTCAACATCATCCCACACCTATTTCAAACATCCTCCAGTAGAGCCTCATAGTCAAGTCTCTGGTCTCCTCTCGCTCCACTAGATTATGCAACCCCATGCATTGCGTGACGTCCCATATACCCTGTCGGCTTCACTGGTTCTATATATGCATACCAAAAGTCATGAATCAGTACCACATACATATTATAAGAAATTTGAAAGCACCATCGTACATAACAACTTTCAATTACCATCTGGTCCCCATGTTTGACCTAGCGGAAGCGTAAAGTCAGGGTCCCCCTGAAAGTTCGTACCACTGTATGGATAGTCATCTATGTACAATGAAATATGATCCCAATGTGGAAATAACTCGGGTTGGAACACTCGTACGACTCCCTTACCTCATCTCTATAGTAGATGCCCCCAATGACGCATATTGGGCTCCCATGGGCCCCCATCGTGGATCTGTACATGAGATCAAAGTGTGGGGATCTTCTCAAAGAAGAATGAGCACAACACCATACAAAAATAAAATTCATCGTTCACATGTCTCTTGCCCAATGAAAGCTGTCATTTCATTGACGAAAACATCATCTGGGGCCACCGATGGTAGCTCCCACTTAGAACACTCTCTACCAACATCATTTTCCCCCCAATGATGTGATGGAATTCCTAGTTTTCCAGGATCTGCAGTACGAATTTTGTGAAAAGACGTGTCTCTAGAATCTCTAGCAGGCTATGTCTCTTGCCACTTTAGCTCAGTTCTCAGAAGGAAAATTGCATCATAAATAGTCAAGTCTTGGTCCTAAAAAAAAAGTAGACTAGATCTCACCTTCAACCCAACTCACACTTTTCAGGCTCTGCAACTGCAAGCTCACAGTTTTCCCCTCTGGAAACTCTGAGCTAAGTCACAATATAGAGTGTAGAAGGTGCGAGCCAATTGTGAGGAGAGGTAGGGGTCTGTTACAAAGCCCTAGGCACCTAATCTGAAAAGCTAAACCACTAAAGATGAAGAGTAAGGTTAGGCCACCTACTTCCAACTCACGGATCTTGATTCCAGTGGTTATTTTTTCAACTACGATCACCACAATATTTAGGGCCTTCTCCTTCTCTCCAAATTCACCATAATTCCACTAGAAAATGAATCAAATTGGAAGGAAATTTCCCTATTGAAAGAAAAATCCTAAATGTTCTTTCTCCAATTGTGCCAAATCATAGCTCAGTTTGATGAACCAGAAACACCATTGGAAAGCTCTTACCGAGCGCTATAATAGGTATCCTTTTGTTTTTGGTGATTTGACATTTCACCAAAAAGCCATTTTTCCAATAAAAGTGACTTCTCTACCTCTTAAAATATGATTTCTTCACTTGCGCTACTTGTACTTGGGGCACCACTTTTCCTTCATACTTGTCAAAACATGTGTTGATTTGCTTCATGAGTAACCATCTCTTGCTCATGTTTTTATGGTTCCCACCGAGCCTATTCTGTGTGGCAGCATCATTGAGTCGCCCTTGTTAAGAGCATCCAATTTGAGTCACCATCGCATTCATGGAGTCTATCCTAAGTCCCTTTGCCTCCCGATACAATTTTCCATCCATTTCTTCCTTGTCTCTCTCTCATGTAACCTAGTTTGGCCTCCAGCCATAGTTTCCCCCATCCCATCCAGAGTCGAGTGAGTCACTGCTAGGTCATCCATGCATTTTATGCTATCACAATGGAAGTCCTTCCTCTGCTACTCAATATCTTCTATTCCATCATCATTTCTGGTGTCAGTCCATCAGTCACTTTACTATGATCCCTCGTGCCTTAGTTGAGTATTCTTCATTGTCTACCTATGGCAGGCCTCTTTTTGTTGACATCATCACAATCATTCCAGAGGACAGGTCTAGAGGGCCGTGTACCTTGGTTCTAGCTTCCATTCTTGTCCGGTGCCTCAGATCACGAAAAAGGACCCATTTCCTTTGACTTGATTATTTCTCATCTGCTCAGCTTCAACTCATTGTTGCATGATCAAGATTCATATACTCTATGATTCAGTGATTCAACAGATTGCACCAGTGATTCACGGCTGTGTGTATGAGATGTTTCAGACCTAATGAAGAGGTGGCCCTTCGAGTAGCTACCCACATGCCCATATAACCTCAGACTATGCTACAACCTCAGATGTTTCTCCACATATTTGATGGGTTTGGTTTTAGCCGCCTGCAACGCCCATAGCATGCATATATGATTCATATCATCCATTGATATTTTCATAGCCATTTTCTGTTTAACATGCCTTATTTTGTTGTTATTATGTTTCATGTACTCAGATATTATTGTATTAAGTCTCGGCTCATGTTTCTCTAGGCACAGTATGTATGTGGGATCCATGATATTTATTTGGCCCATTTTATGCTGGCATTTCATGTACCATTTATCATGTACTATATTGCATAGTTTCATTTTGCTGAGAGAACCATTATTCTTTGTACTTTGTCATCTCAGTAGGCATAGGTATGCCTCCTTCGCCTCAATGAGAACATGTACCCCAATATTAAAGGAGACTTGTAACATTTTTAGGTCTCACCTCCTCGGTTATTGTCATCTTTCGGTTCACTCTGTCTCTGTATCTCTCTCTCTCCGACTCCCCTTCAGTGTCTAGTGATTGTGTTCTTACAACACACTTTGGTCATACGATTAGCTCCTCATGCTCACACATTGGGGGGGAATTTGTTACATAAAAATTTGGTCATCTAATCATTTACAATTAGATGGATCGAAGTACACCATGTAAGACCAATTTTACCATTGTAAAATTGCTTTCAGTATAAGAATAATTTAATAAACCATATTTTATTAAGTTATTTCTGGTTAAAATAAGAAACCCCATGAAGAGTAATTCAATAAATCCTTATTTATTCAATTTTCCTCTAGGACTAATTAATTAAACTAATGTTTAAGTAAAATTTCTGTTCATATTTAACCCAAATATGATAAACAATTAGATAAATCATTACTTATCTGAGTTTTCTCTAGGAATAAATAATTGTATCATTATTTAGTTATTATTCCTTGTGAGATTTGACTAAATCACCTACAAATAATTAAACAAATAATATTTATTAACTATTTCTTAACCACATTCTTGAAATGATAAATAACTCATTTGTTTTTTTATTATTTCTAAATAAATGTATTTCAACAATTTAAATACCTTTTCCCTCCAACAAAATATAATAGAATATTCCAAGCAGTTAGATCTAGATGTTGGTTAATAATATTTTATTATGTGCCATTATTGAGGAAAACTTAATATTTTGTTATAAACAGGAGGTTTTTCCATTCATTCTTCACTTTGATCAATTTTATTGTAACGATTTGATCATTCTCATTGCTGCTACTAATTTATTTGCTTCTTGAGCTCCCATAGAGTTCAACGCATTTTTTATTTTCTGCACCATTGAGAGAGAATTTTTTTTGGATATGAAGCATTGAGGACAACCAAGAACCCGTCCCATTGAGGGGGACTGCTAACCTGTATTAGTTCCCTTTACTAGGTGTTATAATACATTCAAAAGTCCTTAAATATTGTCTTGTCCCGTTAGATTCATGGAGCAATTCTTATTTCTTTTAACTGTTTAATTGTTTTTACCGAATAGATATGGTTTCTTGCAACATTTTTTTAACTATCGATTAAATATACAAATGAGTTAAGCCACCATATTTGTTGTTAGGGGTGTTTGGCACACACAACTAAAGTGATCTCTTTTCGTACACTTGCGTTAAGAATTTATGATAAAACCTATAAAGATCAAATCATTTACACGGGGAATTAGACATTCATGGTAAATAGAGGAACACAATTCTTAGGTCAGGAGGGAGTATTCTACAAGCTCAAGGCATTATATAACTATTGGTAAGTGTCAACATTACTCACTAATACATTGAAATGAAAGGGCTTATGTTTCCTCCAAGCATATCACAACCTAAAGAGAAAAGAAGGAAAAATAAATTAGATAACTTGCAAGGAGACGTTAGAAATATTAAAGCTCCTACATTTGATAATGCACATAAGAATGGTGAGGAGGCTAAATTATGGTTGTTTGAAATAATGAACTATCTTCAATTACACAACTATTCATCGAACTTAGAGGCATGTATTGAAATTTATCACTTCAAAGGAATATAAAACTTGTAGTCGGAACAAATAAATAATTTCGAACATTTGGATGAGAATTAGATGTTGTGGAGGTAATTCATAAGGTATTTTCAAAAGAAATATAGTTTACAACATTAATATGGAAGGAATATTCAAGATTTCTTTCAACTCAAGAATTGGAGAATGACAATGGAAGAGTACGGAAGAAAATTTGTTGAATTACTAAGGTATGTTGGTTTTATTGAGGATCAAAAGAATAAAATAAAAATATCTTTAAATGTGTTGCCATCATTATATAATGAAAACATTTAATTTGATGTACCCATGACTTTGGAAAAAATTATGAAGAAGGTGGAGTACCATTATGAGTAGAATAAAAAAAACATCCTTCCAAAAAAATTGGCATGACAAGAAGAGGGAAAAGATTGTTGTGTAACCAGCTCAAAAAATAGAAGAAAAGAGATATAAACGCCTTAGAAATAAGCCGCTTCGAGGGGGAAACCTCCAATACATTACATAAATGAACAATTCTTGGATGATACAAATGACCAAAACCTCCTTATATATATAGGAGTCCATGGGGCCATAATGTAATCCTAGTGGGCCACAATGTAATCCTATCCGACCTAACAATAATAATTTAAGGGCACAATAATAACAATATGGGGGTTACAAGGGTAGAATAATAACAATAAGGGGGTTACAGTAACAACAATAAGGAACTATACTAGTGATATAGGGACCTAACAAAGATGGAGCCAAGGAAGAAGAAGTATAAGTCTTCAATTTTTAGGAGAAATTCCTAAGAAAATACAAAATCAAGGGCAACACAAAGTGAACCAAAGGGAATCTATTCATTGTATAAAATGTCAATATTTCATCTTGTTATCAACATATTTTACCCACATTGGGTTAGTTGCAAAATCATTTATGTTGTAGAACTTCATGCATAGATTATACCCTTCATTTTGAATGTTTCATAGTATATAGATTAGTTATCCATGTACATATTGTGTTACATCTATGATCCATAATATATAACTAGAGTCATGGATGCCTATTTACCTTTTGAAATCAATGTCAGTCTTGAATCTTCTAGAGTTCCTCATTGTTCAAGAGATCAACTCGACTAATTTGGTTATGAAATTAGAGAAATTTTAATTTCTAAAATAGGTCTGCTAAGGAATATTATTAAATAATAGTAGAAATAATAAAATAATATTAGATTACACCTATCAGAAAAAATAAGAAGAAAAAACTAATTTTTCAACTGATATTTTCAACTTATCTCGCTACAGTTTTACTCAAATTTCCAGTGGGAGCACTCACAAGATACATAATTCAATTCCTCATCCAAGGAGTACCCATGTTGCATACTTTAGATGGATCCTCCTACATGAAAATGAGATTACATGAAAAAACATGATTGCAATCAAGTATTTCATGTATTTCTTATTTTTCATGTAACATGGTCCATCAAAAGTATGCAACATGGGTACTCCTTGGATGATGAATTAAATTTTTCATATAATGAGTTATTTTTCTTGAAATTTGAGTAAATCTGTAGAGAGATAAGTTGAAAATACAAGTTGAAAATGTTGTTTTTTTTCACTGTTTAATATTTTCACCTTTTTTACTCCAAAAACAATGAATCACCCCCCATGGTTGACATCGTCATCTTGAATCTTATTGGTTATTTTAAAGTTTATTTTGGTTGTACATTTTCTATTTCAAACGGATTTTAGACCTCAAAATTTCTTTAAAGGTTGGCTAGAGATGAATGATTATATAAGTTTCCTAACATCTCTTATCTCTAAGAATCTACATGAATTCTACTAGGTAAGCCAAGAGGCCTATATATAGTATTTATTTCAAGGGGAAAGATAGATCTAGAGAGTATACTATAGCGCAAGAGCTTTGTTAATTTGTGAGGCTATGCTTCTGGAGGTGGAGACTAGGTTGCAAGTTGAAGAGGAGACTCTTATTTCCTTGAGTTACATCATTAAATTTTATGCCATTTTCTTATGATAATAAAATTGATTTCCTTCCTCTATTTTTTATGTTATTTGGTGTTTAGATGTAGTTCATGGATTGTCAATGATTATTGTTATGCTGACATAATATTGCACAAATATTTTTGGTATTTTTGTTGGTTGTCTTTGTATAGGTGTTGAGTTTGGTATTCAAGATCTAGGACATATAGTGACCCTCAAGCTGGCTTCTCCAACTATTTGTTGCATATTTGTTTAAGAGGTATGGCCCACACTATTTTCTCACATTATATATTATTTTTTGCATATATAAGAAATTCCTGATGGCACATTGTTTCACATATATTTTTCTAGTGAATTGTGGGTAATATTCATGGAATAATAATTCCTTTTGACTGTGTAATTTAGTTACAACAAAATCGGTGCCTCCACTGGGGAGTCTACCCTAATTTTTCGAACCTCCTCTTGTGCTTGTTATTTTATTTTATGGAATTTCATATACATGTGAGTTTAGATTTTCTTGTCTAATTAGTGAAATTAATACACAATATGTTCTCATCAGCTTATTGCCCCTATATAAATCTTGTAACTATAATATTGTTTTTTAAAATTATTTTATAAAATTTTAATTAATTACATAGATAGGTCATCTATTGTTTAAGAAGGTTAACTTGTTTATTATTAATAATTATGTGCATGGTAGGGATTAAACCTTTAAGGATATTATAAAATATTTATAATAATATATAGAAATCAAAGGTTGATATTAATCTTCAAAGTAATTATAAAAAATGTGATATGAAGTGAGTTAAGCTATGATATTGGCCCACAATATCATAACAAAGGCTATTTATAAATCCAAATTCTTCGTGATAAAGTAGGGATAAATTTCCATAATTAGGAATATTATTACAAGTTATTTTAAATATTTATATATTTATATCAATATTAATTTACTTAATAATAATAATAATAATAATAATTTAAAATAAAGTTATAATTCAGTTAGTTTTATGATTTTTTTAATTTTAGGAATATGGGATGTATAATAAAATAATAGTATTGATATTTATTATGGATTGATGCCTATCATGGTTTACCAAGAATTTATGTTACATGACCATATTAATTATTAAATCAAAGGAGTGCCAATTTTTGTTCGAAAATATTCCAAAATGAGATGCATAAGGATTTATTTTGCGAGGATATATGTAAAATAAAATTAGTTAATTTGAAAATATTAGTTTTATAATTATGATTAAAATTTATTAACGTGTGGGTGTAGGTCAATTGGAAATTTCCATGAAATGAAGTATTATAGGCGAGGAGGTTGGAGGTTAAACTCCCCCAGATTCACCTATATATATGGAAGGAGCATACACAGGGAATGAATCAACTTGGTTCAATCCCAAGTAAAAAAATATTGAGGATCATTCAAAAAAACAAATCATTTTTAAAAAAATTAATAGAAATGTTTGGAGATTATCTTATATTGAAAATATTAAATTAATAAAATAAACAAAATAATAATAAAAATTTAGTATTATTATAATAAAATTTTTAATAATCAAAAGGTTTTGAATAAAGACGAACTTCAAGATATTTTAAAAATGAAGTTGGTCCAAATGGAGTTTGAATCTTGATTTTAGAACCTATTACTTACAACATGAGGAGCTGTAAAGCAGAGGTGGAGGTTGATAAGATGGAAAATGAGTTAACCTATTAGTCCTCTTATTTCCAAGGAGTATAAAATTCTCCTCGCAGTCAAAGTGCATTGAATTTACATTATTTGGCTATGTTTTTCCAATTTTAATCAGTGTTTCAGAAAAATGGTTAATATTTCTATTTTTACATAAATTTAAAAATAATTTTTAATTTTAAGAAAATCTTGTTTCTAATTTCTGATTGGCTAAGGGATATCTGATGGGACATAATTACCTTGGTAGAGAGTGTTCTGTTTTTCATTATATCTTAGTGCCTAAAAATTCATTTTAAAATTTCAGAAAAAAAACAATTTTTTATGTGGTTATTATATTTGTCAGTTCTTTTAAAGTGCTCTAACACAAACACTGTTATGTCATTACTCTACAAAATGATACAAAAATGGATGTGGTTACAGGCTCTTTTCATAGTCCTCGAGGGGGAGGTAAAAAACTCTCAAATTAATATTATTGTGTTTCCTTCTGTCGAGCTTTTATTATGTAGAGGAAAAAGTATATGCAGGAGAATGGATCTATAGAGGGAACTTTATTCCACAATGACAAAATTGATTTTAAACTTATTTTCATATAAAACATTTACAGATACAACTATATGGTGGAGTATTTTCATATAATTTTGATTTTGTGAGTGGTCATTATGTTTGTGCATGATTTGAATTGACACACTTTCATGTCCATTTAATAGGTAGTAGGGGGGCGGGGGGTGCAAAAAAACAAATATCCAATTAGTATTATTATGTTTTCATGTGTGGAGCTTTTCCTGTGCGGAGGATGGATTATGTTTAGGAGAATGGGGTGCACAGGGAACTTTATTCAGTAGTGAAAAAAATATTTTTAAACATATTTTCATTTAAAAATTATACATATTTAGCTATTCCAGAGAGAAGTTATAGAGTTTTATTAATATTTTCAGAATGAAGGATGTGGGGAGGATGGGGTTTGTGCGAGAGAATGAGCATGTTAAAGGAACTCCAATTAATATAACTATGAAGAAATCTCAAATTAATATTATTATGTTTCATTTGTGGAGCTCCTACAATGCAAAGGATGATGTATGTGCAAGATAACAAGTCCTTTGCATAAGCAGGGGTGCTCCAAAACTGGCATTATTATGTGGACAAACTGATTTCATATCTTAGATATCAATTTGTGATTTATATGCCTCATTTCCTTTGATAAGTTATATATAGGCATAATGGATGTGAGTGAAATTTGTTGATATTCATCTTGTATGGTTAACATATAAGAGAATATAGAAATTTTCAATGATTGGCCAAAGTTTCATGGAAATATTGAAACTAAAATTGAACTTTGTTACCGATTACTAAGTGAATTAGTGATTTCACATTTCTCAATTGAACTTGTATTATGTAATATTAAATTAACTATGTTTTAAATATGCATGAGGAAGAAGCGTTGTGAAATAAAATGAATATGTATAATATAAAAAATTATATGATAATTATTTATATATATGTTATAATTAATATTATCTATGGATTTATAAATTGTGCATATATTTTTATATTACCAATATGGGATCTCAGTATCAAGTAATGTAATTGGTTGGAGATAAATTATTTATAGATTTAGATCTATGTAAGAATAGTTGCATACAAATATGAATCAAATTCTTATGCCAAGGTTGTAAATATTTATGTGCATGAAAGCGATGTTGCATAGATTTGTGAATAGCGGAAGAATGAAATATGTGCAAAGGGAAGGATGAATTTATTCTGCAGAGACGGAAATAATTTTAAGATCTTTTCTATTTAAAAATTGTACACATCTATTTGTGTAGAATAAAATTTTCATAAACACATGAATATGTTCATAATGAAGGATGTGTGGAAGACGAGGTATGTGCAGGAAAATTGTGGTTAAAATACGAAGCTGAGTAATAATTTTTCGTTGTGTGGAAAAAAAAAACGTACGAATGATGGGGCGTGTGCAGGAGAATGAGGGTGGAGAAGGGACTGTATTATTTTCCATTTAAAAATTTTACATATTTGGCTATGAAGGATAGAAGTTGCATAAAGCTGTGAATCTCTATGGAATGAAGGATGTGCGGAGGACACGGTATGTGGAGGAGGACGAGGACGTAGAGATGAACTTATTCGACATATATAATTAATTTTAGATTGGTTTCCATTTGAAAGTTATATAAATATAGATGTGCAAAAGAGTATTTGCATAGAGAGATGTCTATCAATGTTGAAACTTTGATACATTCTGTGGTTTTCTCATTCCGTCTACATTGGTGGATTTATTGAAGAAATCCCGATGTGTGTAGTCAATGAATTGTTAGCTGAAACTCTTGATAATTTCTTGAAACATTTTTTTCTATTAATGAGAGGAGATACATTAGGATGATAAAAAATATGGATGTCAGCTTATCTATGTAACATGTTTCAAATGAAAAATAGTGGAAGGTGGTGATTTCTATGTAAACGAGTCTTCAAGCATTTGAAATATATAATATAGGGAGGAAAAAAATCTATTTGTACTGATACAAATAACACATTTCTTGCCAATCCTGTTTGTAGAATAGTGGAATGTGGAGTAATTGTTCTTTGTAGAATATTTCATTCACAATGTTGCATTCTGGCACATAAATTTATTGTCAGTGATTTTATTTCACACACATGTTCTTGCTGCTAATTATTTTTAATTAAATACTAATTAGATGACAAACACTGGGACGATAAAAATATTTGGATGGCATATTTATCTCCAATATAGATATTTCGTGACATAAATTGCATGAAAAAAAGTAATAGGTGGTGATTTATAGGTAAAAAAATTGACAAGCATTTGAAATCATTAGTAGAGAAAGGAAGGAATTTTTTTGCTCATATCGATAGGAGCCTCTTATAATAAAATATGTATTTCAAATATAGGCTCATGTAACATTTTCTCTTTGCAAATTATTTTGAAAACCTTGGAGTATTGTTTGAGCTTCTCTCTCCTTACATAAACTATTATCTCTGAAGTTGAGGTCACATAAAATCACTTTCTCATCTTCAACAATGTCTCAATGGAATCTCTATTAATTTGTAGTTGGTAGAAGTAGTGCATAAATATAGTAACTCTATAATACTCCCAAATTTTTAACTGATTCCCCTTTTATGGATTTCTATTCACATTTATTACTGGCAGTCTCTTAGCTGATGGTCATGATCACGTTTAGCTCATATATTTTTTATATATGGTAAATTCCTATTTTTTATGACATGTATAATAGTGATATTAAAGAAATGGAAAAGTATAGAGTAAATGGAGATGATGGTGGCTAGATTTAGTATGTTCAATTGCTATTTATTGAGTGTGTCATGTGTAACAATTTGACATGGGTAATAGTAAAATTTACAAAAGAACAAGTGTGTGGAGCAAGAAACAAAAACATTTTCGTTGCAATGTTTTGTATGTGTGTGTGTGTGTTCAATATTATTTAATTTCATAGAAATATATATAAACACAATACAGATAGAAGATTTTCCTTGTGCGGAGCTTATAATGAAATTACTTATGTGGGGTTTAGATACATTCTAAATGATGGCTAATTAAGTAGCATAATGTGTGTGAGGATAGAAAGTGTTATTTTATGTTCCTTGAGTCGTGAAACTTGCTCGAAGTTGTTGGTTTTCTTTATTTTGAATTAATAGTAATGTTAAATGGAATTTTCCATGACTATAGTAACCATTTCAAATACATGTTGATATTTTTTCCTAAAAATCACTAGCTACTAATATATTGTGTCTAAATCATGTTATGAAATATTTGTATTGAAGATAATTCTCCCATTCATATTTTTTATCATTCCGATGTATGTCCTCTGATTAATAGAAAACACCACTATGAGTAAATACATGTCCTTTCAACATTGAACATACCAAGTATGCACTTGCACATGTATTTATTCGATTTAACAATGTGTGCAATGTATCAACATTTCCCATCGTTGTTGTGCACATCCTTTCTCGCACATAACACTACTTTTTCGCATGCATTAAAAAGAAACTTAATCTAATATTTCATAATTATTAAGTGTTTAATCCAAAAAATATTTGTTATTCCTAATTTACAAATCACTCTTTCTAGTTTTTCCTACTAGTTTACAAATTAATTTTTTTGTTTCTAGTTATTAAAATATTCTCACGTTTATGGAGTAAGGCACCCTCTTCACCCCATCATGTGCACATATTTCATTTCACACATATTCATAACTCTCTTCAAATTCTCTTTCACACAAATAAATCTTTACAACCTTGGTGTAGGAATTTTATTCATATTTGTATGAAACTTCTCTTCTGAACAACTAAATCTGTAATTTTTTTAAATGGAAGAGTTTAAAAATAACTTTTTCTATATAAAATAAGGTCCCATTTGCATGCAAAACATGTGTCAAGTTATGTGAGAGAGAGGTATGTGGAAGGAATGTGCAGGGGAATGTATGTGAATCCAACTAGGTCAATCAAATACGTCCTCACAATTAGCTTCACAGGGTATGTTCCCAATCGGGTGTCAAGTCATTCATAAATCAATTGTGGTTGGGTTTTACATAGTAGTGGGGACCAACTATGAAGTTGACTCGTCACAAAAGGTATTTGAACATGTATCTACATAATATTTATTTGCAAATGTCCTTGCACAATTTACTATTTATAGCTATCATTGATAGTTTTAATCTAAAAAATATAAGTTTCAACACATTCCTCATTAAATGTGAAAAAAAATTATTATAACTACAGGTTCAAATTGCTAGGCTTCAAGATTCTAGGAGTTACTAGGGTTTTTGATGATGTTGAATCCATTTCCACTACCAAAAAAACAATTCAAACACTCCTACTACCATATTTTGTGAAACAAAATGAAAAAAATGCCAGATTCCAACAATTTCTTGTCCTATAGGAAAATTTCTTGAATTTTGGATTCTTATGACACGTAAATCAATGATATTGAAGAAAGAGCAATGTGCAGGGTAAATGGACATGATGTTTTTGGAATTTCAAAATTCATTTTCCATTATTTTTTGTAAACGTTGGCTTTGGTATCTTTAATTTATATTTATTTAAAGTCTCATGTGTAACAAATTTTCACATCAGTAATAGTAACACCTGGTGATTATGAAGAGAACAAATGTTTCTAGAGTTAAACAAAATTTTAAAATGTTATTCATTAATAGAGTATTTTTACCACAAAAAGAAATTGGGTAGTATATGCAGGAAAGACAGTATATGTAGTCATATGGTTAACTCACTTATATCAATGAAAGCTTTGACTAGTAAAAAAACTTATTAGTGATATGTGAATCTATTAATGGAAGAGAAAACAAGTAACAAGATTTGGAGTACCAGATTAGCAAAACCTGGGTATTTTCTATAGGTATTTCCTTACAGAGAATTATTTTATCTATGTGAAAAAAGTTTCAAGTCAAGAACGAGAAAAAATAAGCCAGGAGAAATAAAGGTTTCTATACCCCCAAGAAATTCATATGGTTACTCAGGTTACTGAAACAAAAAAAGCGATTAGAATTTTCTGATGTGAATAGCTTCGTGAAGTAAGAATTAGGCAGTATTGACATTATGTGAGAATTTATTTCTCCAACTTCTCTGGTTCCTTTCAATATTTTTGTGATATATATATATATATATATATATATATATATATAATTTAGGGATTTGTGTTAGCTCTTTTCTTGTGTCATGGTCCATGAAAGTACATAAAATGTTCTGAAATTCAGTCTCTATGTGCTTTATGAGACATACAAAAATTATTGTATTTTCGATTGGGTTGATGTCATTTACAAAGAATTAGATATTTAGTTAGATGTATTATCCAAGAGAAATAGATTATTTTTTATGGTATGTTTGATAAAAACCGTCATGCCAAGGTATTTTTTTGATGGCTTACCCTGTAATCCAAAATTCAATTTTAACAAGGAACGAATGCAATTCTTATTTCGTATATTATGGAAGCATAGACCTTCTTTAATTTTTTGTTTAATTCAAAATGTGTTTGTAAGGAAACTATATTACGTGGTAATTGGACTAGATCCTCCTCAAATATCAACAAAGCCTAAGGTTTTCCTATCTGGAAAATGGGAGCATGAGGAAAGAGAAAGAAATATGATTATTCAAACTTATGGTTTTAAACATAGGCCATTGTTGTTGCTAAATTTTTTTCATTAGGCTTTTTTTTTTTTGAATTATGTAGGAAGTATCATTGTTGGCAACTTAGATTTGAACAGGAGAAGAAAAAAAAATTATTTCTTTTCCATTTATTGTCAAAAAATTCATTATGAATAATACAATTGATGTTAACGATCTTGGAAATTCTTTAGATGATTTTAACTTAGTTGAATTTGAAGCTATGGAAGGATTCGATAGAGAATTGTTTTTTAAGGAACCCCTAGAGTCTATTTGGTATGAAATCTTCTTTCCAATAGCTAGAGATAAAAGCGAAGAAAGTCACAATGTATCAATAAAAAATAAAAAAAATTCTAGTAGGTGTTGAAGAGATAATTGAAAAAGAGATAGTCAGCAGGAGAGGAGGATACAAGCAAAGAGGAAAAGATACAATGAGGAAATACCAATATTTCACATGCAGTTCTGGCTTGACTCCATCTACCAACAAAAAAGGAGAAAAAAATATGAAAAAAATGGTTGGCAATGGGCTATAAGATGGTGGGGATGATAAGTAGTCTATTCATAGAGGAACACTAGAAAGAGTGCACATGGTTGAAACAACTAGATCCATGATTCCACTTAAAATAGGGAACATTCAAGAGGCCATCAACATGAAAGTTGATAGCGCTATACTACTTGATTGGATTAGTACTTGTTTGCAAGAAAATAAAAAATGATGGAAAAATTGTCGAAGAGATCACTACTTTCGACGACATTCCTATCGAATTTCAAGATGAAAATTATGACAGGGGTTATAAAGATTGAAGATTGAAATGGTAAAATATTTCAACAAAAATTTTGTTGATCGAGCATAAATGAGCCTTGATATATTTTGGGTTGCAACATCAGGGCTCATGAACTTACATCAAGCTAGTGGTGACACACTTGTGGAGTTTGTTAAACAATGAAAAACAAAAACTCTAAAGTTGAAGGCAAGAATAAACGAGCTATAAGAGACTAAGCGTCAGTCCTTTGTCGAATATTATAATATTAATACATAGAGCACCATTTGTAATTTCTAGTCCTGACAGATCTCATATATTTGATAAAATTGTCAATATTCTTAATGCAGTGAAATCATATATTATTATTAATATATTTGAAATATTGGGATTTATTTAATCCACATAGAAAGTAGCTCTTGATCTACGGCATTTAAAGAATATAACTAAGTCTTCTATTGAGTTGGTCAAAAGTGAGTTCGAGGGAGACAGGTAATTCATGTACAATGACTTACTAACTTTTAGTCAGAAGACGAATTCTATATCTGAAGTAGAAAAATCTTAAAAAGGGATGGAGATATTGATCGGAAGAAGCAGATTAAGGTTGCCTGATCAGAATAAATTAAAACATTAGAGGACTTAATTTTAGAGTGTGGAGGCATAGAAAATAAAAGAGTTGATGTGTATCTCATGGAGGTAGTGATTGTTGGGGATTTAAATAATTTTGCATTACATATGAGTCTAAATTAATTCTGAAAGAGAAATTGATGGTTGAATTGGCGAACTTGAAACAATCACGAGAAACACAATTTGATGATATAGTTTATTTTACTACAAAGGAAATTAGAAAATGGATAATTAATTTTTTTAGTGTTAGTGGAGAGTACTCTCCCTTGGGTTCATACTTGGAAGAAGAAACTAGAGAAATTAAAGACGAGATATTCAATGAATGTGTTAAATAGGACTTTGTTTTCGCTCTCATGAAATAACTCATTAAAGCTAAAATGACGGATTTCACAGCATAAATCATGATTCCAAGAGTTATATATCAATCAAATAATGTCAGACTATGATTTCACATATTGTAATATTTTTCATACCATGGAATGTTTGTTTTTATGTTCATAGTATTTAGATATTGAATTTTTATAGGTACGTTATCATGGAATAGTCTAACTCCATAATGCGATTTATTATTTTTTGTTGAAAATGACTTTTATAGATTATGATTGATGGGAGGCCAAGCATAATCCCAATTTGTGTGAATTCATTTATTTTTTGACTCAAATTTTAACATTTTGATAAATGGTTTATGCAACGAAGACTAGTTTGAAGATCATGAGTCTCTAGTCAAACCTTGTTTGAATTCTGGTTATTGTATTTTCTATTTCTCACCGTCTTCATGAATTATGTAAATAATTGTGACATAATGTTTACATGGGATGTTGTATAGTCATTAATTCTCTGAAATATTGCAAAAAACACTATCGAACATGTGTTTTCTAGTATTTTCTTTTAGCTTTTATATATTACCTAATGTTCTGTAATTCATGATAATTAAAATGGATTTTTGTTGATTGTGTTCTAACACTGAAAGTATTTACGAGTTATATCAAGAATTCTTAGATAACATTTTGCATGTGAACTTGTATAAATTTTGTTTCTATTTCATTCTTCAAGAAAACTGATTGAACATAGCTACATGAGACTATGATTTTGAGATTTTATATTCTATGTATTGGTCTGAAATTGATGAAAACGAAAATGAGAGTTTAACAACAATTTTGGTTCAGAGATATTTATTCCCTTTCTAATGTTTATTTTAAAAATAATTGTAGTGCTAGAATTTGAATCTGGATATAATTTTTGTTACTATAACTATGTTAATTACTATTCAAGGCTTGTGAAGCATAAAGAATGATGACTCTATTCTACTTTTATTTACAATGGAAATAAATGTTTTACCAAAAGTTTGGTTCTTATATATCTATTGCATTTATAATGTTTATTAAATTTTCTCTAAATATGGCTACTTCTATTATATAATACAAAAGGACATAGATACATTCATCAACCAAACCAGAATTGTTGCGTTAGCCAATTTCGGTGGGAAATAGGAAGTTCAAAAAATAAAAAATGGGGCTGCCCCGGGAGGGGAAACCATCCCAAAAAACTATTCCATGTAGCAAGGATATTGTTTCCCCTGTGGGGAAACTAGCATTGAAAAAATTATACAGTGTGGAAAGTACAAATACAAGAGAACTAGAACATAATAGGAAACTCCACTACAAGTGGGAACCATGACATTATACTTGTTTCTTCTTATCATCCTACAGAGGCTGGGGAGGTTTCTCTTCCTCGATGAAACATGCATACTTGGAGATCTCATCCTTGTGCTTAGACAATTGGGTGTCAAACACCACAATGGAGGTCGAGCGGGCACCTGTGTCTCAGTATTTTCCATTCTCATCAGAGCTACTACTACCACCATTGTTCAAGGCGTCCTTTGTTGTCTTAACTGGTAGTGACACGATTTTGCGAGGTAGATTGAGGGAGGAAGGAGACATCATGGATTTTTGCATCCAATTTCTAAACCTTGAACTAGAAGGATAGGGAAAAAATTTAGGAAGGCACATGGATATGTGGGCAAAGAGGCATTGAGCATCCAGGACCTTCGGCACGTCCAAATTCAGGGAAAATTCCCAATTATGCTCTTCCATGGAATGAATGGGAGGACGAGATGGCATGCCATAGCCTCCACCTCTGCGACATCGCATATGGTGGCCTCGCGGCATGGTGGAAGTTGAATTGCAAGAATTTGAAGGAACAGAGGGAGGAAAATAGGTAGAGTGATAGAGACCAACTTGATGCAGAAGGGCTGAGGAGTAGTGTAGGGAAGTGCAAGGGGCAGAGTCGTTGTAGGGAATGAAAGAGTCAACACTAAAAATGGGAGAAAAACTGAGGGATAATGTATAAAGAGGGACGACGCCGTTGTCCAGATATGGCAAATTCAACCTACTACCAGTAAGTGCAGGAGTAAAGACACAACGAATGGAATGAAGAGAAATTAGGACTGCGGAGGACAAAGCTCAGTTGGTGCCATAAATATCACCCATGTCGGGACCATGTACCTACTCATGATGAGGATGATTTCCAGGTGATGCGAGGCCAGATGGAAAATGGAAGAAATTTTAGGGGAACCCGCATCCTAGGCTTTTTAATGTTTATTTTAATGACAACTATGGTGATTAATATTTTAATGGGAATAGAATTTTAATCGGCGCAACTATGTTGATTACTATTGAAGTCTTCTCAAGAAAAAAGCTTGATTATTATGTTCCAGTTGTTTGTATTTATGAATGTGTGTAGAGAAGTGAGATTTGCAGGGAGAAATGTTTCATTATGGATAGCCTCATTGTGCCTAGTTTGTATTGTGCAGGACTTAGAATGAAATTTCTCATTACGTAGAGTGGGAATCTTACCTGGAGAGAAAGTCCCAGACAATGGAACGTTGACTATGACTAAATCGTATTTGTTTGATAATAATTTTTATGAATTTGTAAGAGAACATGAGGGGCTTATGACACAATAAATTATTTTTCTCAACCTGAAAGTAAGGACAATTGGATACCAAGTTTGTGCTTGAAGTTTTAATAGTTTCATCTATACATTATCATTTAGTGGAAATTACATTTTTTGAATAGAATAATTTGTAACTTTTTTATCTTTGTAGAATATTTCCAAACAAAAATCTCCACATAATCAAAAATTTTTGTGAACACCCCTCCGAGACCGAGTGTGGAGGTGGACAGAATAATTAATTTTCTGTATGACCACAATATCAACTTCTTCTACACTAAATACTTTGTGAATTAATTTATTAGAAAGTTATTTACACAAATATCTCTACACAATTAAGCCTTTGTTGATGGTTATATTTTTGTAATTAGGCATATTTGTAGGATTATAGAGGAACTCCATTGTGCGAATGGAGCTTTCAAGGTTTCATTGTGCAAACCTCTACACTCTTCACAATGACAAATCTTCCACACAAATCATACACCCTCACAAAAATACAGAATATTTATAGTAAAAAAATTTATTAATATTCATTTTTTCATGTCGACACCTATAAACAATGTTGGCCCCACCACTATGCATGAAATTACAAACTGGCATTATTTACAACCGAAAAAAAAAATCATTGTGCAAAGTATTATTTCCTGATTTTCGTACTTGGCATAATGACATTAATGATTCAATATTGTTTTAGAGAATGAATGAATCAACATATAATCAAGAATAGTAAATTATATCACCTATAAACTCACATAGATAGAGTAGTGGATGTGATTCGTACTATGAATTCATTTCGTAACATGTATTCTTGACATCCTGTAGGCTAGTTGTCATTATTATAAAGAATTTACATTTAATTTGGTTCATACATGGGTTAAATGGTTTCTAAATTTGAAGATTTGTTTTAAATTATTTCCACTACTTCCTAGAAAGGACAGTATTACTGGTTTTGAGTTGCAATTTATTCAAAATGTTGCAACAAACATATTTCAATCATAGAATAGTAATAGATAGGTCAAACAAGAAAAATAATAAAATTGGAAATTACCATTATAATTTTGATATTGGTTACAACATTGCCTACCAAGAGCACAATTTTGTCTGAAGAGTGAATTTCTTGTCATAGTGGAAAATTTTTTTGTTAACTGTCAGAGTGTTAATTTTATTTTCCTCTCTTTTTTTTTGGTAGAATTGGATTTAGTACCATCAATAATCACTGACATACCAAAAATCCTAAATATTTCTAATTGTAATATGGTTTTCCAAAGAATTGTGGTGGGTTTTCTAAAAATCATGTCGGAATTTCTATTGTTTTCCGAGAAAAATTGTGGCATATTTAGACTTTGCTAATTTTTTCCACTATTTCCTATAAATGTCACCTTTTCCGTTTTCAATTCTTATTTATTCAGTGTCTTCTAAAAGATATCTCTCACACAAAATAGTAACATGTATTTATTTTGTAGCGTATCGATAAAGATATACTTAAAATCTATTGTAAACATTGTTGATTGACATAATAACTATTTTCACTGATATAATTAGCTCACTTATGCTTACCAATAAAATAGTTTGATGGTTGGTTGTGTATCAGTGATATGTGAATATTTCCATAGAAGAGAAAAATAGTGATAATATCTGGTCTAGAGGATTAGAAAATGTTGCATGCATCCATGAAGTGTTTGATTTCAGAGAAATTATTTATTAGTGTGGAAAATTTTTTGATTTAAAGATGAGAGAAATTATGGAAGTAGCCAAAAATATTCCTATTTCTTTGACTATGATTCATTCATGTGCATTTTCAAGTTACAAAATATTTATATATACTTAAAATTGTCGAAAGAAAATCGTTTTTAGAGTCACATGCATGTGTCGTCACATGTATGTGTCTCGAACAACATCCAGGGGTTCATTTTTCCAACTTATAGGGTTGCTTCTAATCTTTCATTTCTATATATTACTTTGTTTAAACGACCATTTGGAGTGTCATGTTGGCTCTCTGCTTGTTTAATAGGCCAAGAAATGAAGGTCAATGTCCCAAGGTCCATTCTATATGTGATCTTTTATTTGTATTAAAACAAAAAATTATTCGATTTGGTTGACCTTATTTTAAATGGATTTTATTTTTAATTACTGAATTTTTTCAAAAGCATTAAATTATTCATGATGTAATATATGATAACAACCCTCCTCTCAATTCATGTATTTCGTGAATATTTTCATAACCCTATATTGAATTTTAATGAAGAACTAATGCAGTTCTAGTATCCCATATTATGGAGGAAGGAATCTACTTCAATTTTTTGTATAATCTAATATATTTTTCTAAAGCAATTTATTCTCATGATAACTGGAAAAAAAATCCATTAATTAAATAGTGAAGCACAATTTTTCCTTTGGATAAAAAGGATACATGAAGAAAGAGGATGTAATATGGTTATTCGAGTTTATGGGTTTTGAGTTAAAACAATATTATTTGCAAGAATTGTTATAGAAAGATAGTTTTTTGTCAAAATATTCAGGAGATGCTATGATTGGAAAGTCATATTTGAGCAAAAAAAAAAAAAAAAATATATGTTTTCCATTTATTGTTGCACAAGTAACAATTAATATTGGAATCCAACTTCGAGAGCTTGTGAAGTATTTGCATTGTTTTAATTTAAAATAAATTGAAACCCAATGAAGGTTTGATCCAGAATGCCTACTTATTGTACATCTAATTATTATTAAATATGAGAGTGCATCGATAATACTTGTAGTTGAAAGCGATGAGAGTCATAGTGCTCCAAGAAATAATCAATCACCGACAATGAGTACTAGGGAAATTTTTGAATAAGTAAGAATCAAGATCGAAACAAAGTATATGAAACGATGCATAAACCTAGTGCAATATTCAACTTGTACATATGGAATGGGTCTAAATTCATCTTCAAGTAAAAAAAAAGTGAAAATATAATTCATGAAGCTATCAGCTCACGGGGATGATGAGGAGCCTCATTGGAGATTTATTCCAGATGAAATGCACATCATTAAATCATCCAAATCCAAAATTCCCCTGAAAATAAGAAGCATTCAAGAAGATATGAACATGGAAATTGAAAGTTGTCCACTACCTGATTGGGTCAGTACTTGTTCAAAAGAAAATAAGAAAATAATGGAGCAACGTTTCAAAGAATATTCTAGTTTTGATGATCGTTTTTTCACTTTTCAAAATGAAAACTATAACAACGATAACAAAACATAAATTGAAAAGCTCAAAGTTAAAAATTAGAATGTTATTGGTAAGTTAGAAATGGATGTTGATATTTCTATGATTACTCCCAGCGACCTCGTGAGATTCAATCAAGCTTCCGGTAACACACTTGTAGTGTTTGTTAATCAATTTGAAGTACGAAACTTGATAGTGTAAGAAATAATAAAAGATTTCGAAAATTATTTAAATCGAGGTCCTTTGTTGATGACTCTTCCTACAATGCAGACACTTCCATCAACAATTTCCATTATTAGCACTTTTTATGGATATAATGAAGCTCTAAAACTCATTAATGCACTCAAATGTCATATCGTAACTAATATATGCCAGAGATTACATATCATTGAACATGTATTGCAAGAAGTTTTTTTATGTGATATGTTTAGCAGAGGAAATCAACTCATTTTTTGATTTGGTGAGAGGTAATGTTAAAAAAGACAAGAATTTCATTAACAATCACTTACTTTATTTTAGTAAAACACTTCTATTGTTGTCTATCTAGAAAAAAAACAACAAAGAACTCGCAAAACTAATCGAATGATCGAAATTAAATTTGGATGGTCTAAAAGAATCAGTACAGTAGAAAACATTATTTTTGAGTGTGAAAGAATAAATAATAGAAGAAGTGATGCATTTATATAGGCCATGCAAATTTTTCAAGATCTAGATGGTCCAAGAATTCTATGAAATTCTGAATTAATCACAAAATATCTGCTAACAATTGAATTATAGAAGCTAAACGATTGAATGGAAAAAAATATGACGATATAATTGATTTTACTACAACAAAAATTAGCAAATGGATAGTTAGCTTTCTTACTATTAATTATGAGAAGTCTATCTTAGCTACTCAATTACAACAATATACCATGGATATCGAAAACAAGATATTCAATCAACATTTTAAGTTAGATATTTCAATCAGTGCAATGAAATATTTCATTAAGATACATTGAAGATATTGGTTCAACATGTCATGTATCCAAAAGAAAACTTATAGTGAAACAATTACAATATATGATTTCACATACTATAAGTGTCTTCAAATATTCACATATTTGTTTTATATTTACTAGTATCTAGTTATTTGGATTTGTTCATTGCATTAATGTCACCTAGTGTGGTTGCTCAATTAAGTTCCTCATTTTATTTTGTAGTTTCATTTTTTCATATTTTGATTCATGGGAGCCCAATCCTAGTCCCCATTGGGAAAAATTCATTTAATTTTCCAGAATGCAGGAGAAGATAATTAAAGAGAAGATGTTAGAATAGAACAGTGAATGAGACAATGAGATGATATATTTCGTATTTTCATTACCAATATAAGAAATTTCCACTGAGAGTTGACATTCTTATTGTTTTTTATAAGATGTTGTATGCATTTGCATTTTGTGATACTACTCCTAAATATTAATAGAACATACGTTATTGATCACATCTAGAATGAATAGTCGAGGACAAGTTTAGATTTAAAATGTATGTTCCATGTATTATATGTATTTTAATCATATATATGATTTTTAAGATTTGAAACTCGATATAGTTCTTGTTACTGTAATTTTTTTTCTTAATGTTAGAGACTTATGCTTTGAGAGCCTGTATTATGTCATGTATACATATGCTAATAATACATAATAGAAATGTAGTTAAGATTTTTTAAAATTTTAAGTGCTTCTCTTGGCTATGAAGCTTGAATAATGTTGATGATTTTAATATTTTTAATTTGTCCAAACTAAAATAGTCTGGGAAAGGTTTTTATTATGATTTCCCCCTATCTCTATACTTTTCATAATGGAATCCTTTTTCCATATTTCGAAATGAAATTGATATATTGATTTTATATGATTTCAATTTTCGGGTATAAAATTTATTTATATAAAGTGTTTTGATCTTAAGAAGAATAATAACTTCATAGAAAAATGAAGCATTATTTTTGAAAAAAAAGGCGTAGAATTTTTTTAATGGAAAGATATCATTTTTGTGGAAATATTTTATTGTGCATACTATACAACGTTTAATTAATTAATCAATCGTAGTTCTTTTTGAAAAGAGATTTCACTGTCCAGATATATTTCATAACAATGAATACGCATTCTAGTGTACATATTTCTTTCTACACATCTCTTTAATATACCATAATAGATATATGCATCGCATACATTGAAAAAATTGTAGAAGGAAGTTAATTTTCCTTCCCCACTCTTCATAATTAAAGGATTGATTGTCATGTTGGATAATGAAAAAATTGCACCTCTTCATTTCCTTATAATTGCAAGACATGTTTTTTGACAACCAAATGCGCAAGGTGTGGACGTGTCGACAAAAGTTATATGTGGAGATAAGAAAAATCACAAAAGTGCTTCATAAAATAAAAAATTTTACTCATCTTTCACACTCTCAACAAAGAAAAGTTTCATTTCCCTTCTGCATTGTGCACAAGAAAATGTGGGTCCCACTCTAATATTAAATGAACTATTATTTTATTTTTTTATTATTAAATATGTTCAATAAAATATATGGATATGCATATTAGCATTTTAGACAGATCGCCTCCGCATTATGCACTTCTACCCCGCAAAAGGAGAATAGCCTTAATATCAAAGACACATTATTTAAGGGCTACATGTCTGAAGTGCGGAGATTACAAGAAGAGCTATGTGTGGAGATAAGAAAATTCAAATCCACTTCCACACTCCATACAAATAAAATTTCGATTAGGCTTCTACATTGTAGTTGTAGTATCTAACATGAAATGAAGTCTCCTTTTAAATGTTAACTATGTTTAGTACAATTTATAATGTATAAATAAAAAAAACGTACTAATCTGCACCTCTACATTCCATACAAAATATGAAAAAATCTTGGTGTTCCATTATGATTCTAAGAGGGAAGGCAAACTTGCACAATGAAACTTTGACTATGATGAAATAAAATTTAACTTTAAATTTAACATCATATTATCACTTTATCATTTTTCCTATATTATTATGTAGAGGTGTGAAACGAGTAACGTTGACACATTGTTTAGAGGTGTGAAACACTGTGTGGAGTTCTCAAAGATTATGTGGATCATCAATATAGTTTCCTGCTCTATTTTATATATGAAAAGTAGTTGGATATAACATATTCGAAGGACATGGAGCTAGTTTTGGAGTGGAGTTTTTTTTTTCACTTTGACTTTCAATTTTATATACATAATTCTATACGGTATTTTTCTTAAATCAACCTACGTATCTACATGACTTCAAATAAGGAAAACAACATATATCTAGTTTACCAATTTTTCATGTGTTCCATAAAATAATTATCTTTAACCATAATGTTAGTAAATAAATATATTTCAAGTATGGAGTAATGTATAGAAACATATCACAACATATAAGCAACAAGTAAAGGAATTTGAGCTACATGGAATTTAACCATTGGCCACATGCGTTCAACGTGGCACTTTTTAATTAGTTGATCATTAAAGGAGCACAAAATTTTGATTCAAGGATCAAAATGATGTAAACTTTATATCACCATGTTGTCTCTATGACATTGACCCTCCAAAATGTTCTCCTATGCCAATTTTGGAATCTACACTAACTGTCGTTTCAAACCCCGATGTATCTTCATGTGGTTTGATTTGAGAGTTGAATGTTTTATCCTAATTTTTCATCCTCCTAAGTCAATGTTTCTTAGGTGTTGTCAGTTGACCACTATAATTTTTTAACTTAGTAATTTATGGTTAGATGAAGTCACAACCTTTACTAAACTTAGAAACGTACCTTATGTCCATGCATACACTAAAAATAACACAAAAGTGGAAAAAAGAAGAAAAAATCACTAAAATATCTCACAAAATGAGAAAATAAGACTTTGTGTTGACGAAGGATTCCACTTGAAGAAAGTGCACTTCTTCAGGCCAAAGGAATTCACCCTACTTGGGTGCACTCCTTCATGTAGAGAAAGTCTGCCCTGCCTGGGTGCACTCCTTAATGATGAAGAATTTCACCCTCTCCAGGTACATGCATGAACTAAATTTTCCACAAGGGCACACTCCTAGAAAACAGGAAACTGATTAAATTTCTCTTAGCTGATCCTTTCAACATACAATAAGTGGCACTCATGCATGAACCTATTTTAGATATTGATTTCATTAAAATAAATAATTTAATCATTCCTTCACCATCATTTAATCTAATCACACATATGGAGAATAATCAAGTCCTTCATAAACCGGTTCAGCAAGTTGCATGTCTAAATATTCATTGGTTTTCATCATTGCACTCTCAAAACTTGATCTGTTTTCTATATATTTATTATTTCATAGTATCTTTGCTGGTGTTTTAGATTGATCTTCATCTTGCAAGTGTTTATTTATTTTCTCATGTAAGAAACCTTTCATATTCCTGAAACCTTTCACCTTACACCATGCATGTGACAATAGTTATAAGTATCTGCAGGCCCTTCTTTGTCTCATCCTACCATTGACTTATAATTCCTATACTTTTTTCTGTGATATTTTTAGGTGTAGCACACTTCATGAGCTTGAAGCTCATTTTTTCTTCAAAATTGTTCCATGTTCAACACAATATCCCTCTTAGGCACATGGGTGCATCATGAAGGCATGAATATTTCACCTTTAGTCCTTTAGTGTGGTACAAAGTGCCCTCTTTTCCCTAATTCATATGGATGCACCAAGAAGGAATGAAGCCTCATCACACATTCCTTAGGCATATGATAATTCGTCATCCATTGTCTTATTTGCATAGGTACACTTTGAAGACCATAAGCTCCACTCTCGTCATCCATTATCCCTTCAGAGTGTGATAGTGTTCCCTCCTTGACTCCCAGTGTGCATGGGCGCATAGAGAATACCTAAAGTCATTTTCTCTCATTCCTTCAACCATTTACGATGCGAAACTATTCCCTAGCTTATTTTTTCCTCTTCACAAAGCCACTAATGATCATGCATATAGCTTCGTGTTTTGAGAGTGTGCCTTCCTAGTTTTCATTTTTTTTTTTTGCTTGCATACAAGTTATTTTTTGTTTTCATTCACATTTTTACATTCCCTTTCATTCATGGTGACTCTTTAAGCATGACCTATAATTTATGTTGCATAGCTAGCTATTTTAAGTTGATCTTGTCACTATGAGTGTGATTCCACAAACATGTGTCTATGATACAAGTGTTACCACTATGTCACCATATGTTGGAGACATGTCACCATGCAAAGAAGCCTCTAAAAAACTTTCAGAAGCAAGCACTAATGAGTCACTCCAATTTGCAAAGTCTAATGTTCCTATATATGCAGACAAATGGTGTTATATCAACAAGATGGAAAAGGTTACCTAGAGTAATATCTAGAGCATGTTCATGCAGGAAGCATTCCCTAAGGACATATAAGATGTAAATACATATATAAACATAAATAATTCTAGGGTACATAGGATCACATGTAGATATCTAGGCATGCCATGCGTTTAAGCTATCAAATGGATAATTTCACATATAGAGGACTCACAACTTGTGCTACAGAGTGAGAGTTGAAATAAACTCACTACTTATTACAGTAAGTACATGCATACATACTATAATATGCTCAAGTGCAATCCGTATGAAAATGATATTTTATACACAAAAGGATGAAACCTAAACATGATGGATGTTATCAAACAATGGCCTTGAGAACTCTCGAAGTTTCACCATCGCCCATCAGCAATCTATCTGAAAAATATCTTAAGAGAAGTATATCAGTATTTGATGGTTATGTATTGCTGGATATTTGGGCTTAATAATGCTAAGGTTTTCTAAGATAATTGGATGTATATGCTCAATATGGTGGTGAATCATGCAATATATTATAATTGGGAAGATATGTTATCATATGAGTTGTTGCGACACATGGGGAAGGTCAAAGCATCTTTACATGTCTGCATATCTCATGGATGGTATCTATGTATGATATGCATTCTGGAACCTTTATTGGAACTGGAATCCTAAAGAGATATTCCCAACGTATGTCCACTGTATGGTGTTATCAGAGGGAACCCTGAGAGGTGCATACGATAGATTGGTTGGACACTTCTTTGCAACCATATTTAATTTGATATTTGATGCCACTTCGACATGCAAGACATATTAGTTTAATGAGTCACTTTGAGATATTTTGGGCTATTTTTCAGCTGCAAACAAAACATACATCAAATGCTTTAGATTTCAAACAATCCCTTATCTTATGCAGCAATATGTGACAAAGAAGGTGGTCATGTTGGAGCTGGAGTATAAAGTGGAAAAATGATTGTTGGGAACCCTTCATAGGAGGAAGAGATCATTTTGACCTACATTTCAATTAAGAATCATCTTATATGCATTGAAAATTCACAAGGAATTTGTATCTAAAATAACAAAGATGATTCACCTACACTTTGTCACCAAATATTTCTATGCATATCATCCCAAACGAATTGTCAGACAACATTGTTAAAATATCATACATAATGCAAGGTATTCATCAATATTCCAACGATATGATGAAAATATAAAGATCGAGTATAATGCCAGAATAAAGACACATCCAGTGATGACTACCAATTCACCTCACAACTTACTAGCTCAGGGCCTGCAGGAGCACGAACAGGAGCAAGAGGAGGAGGAAACAATGCATCATGTTAAGAATTTAGCTCCCATGAAAAGGATTAGGTACTCATCAGGTGAAAGTAGCAGAATCTTTTATCCTTTGAATATTCAAATGGAAGGTTGATACTTTAAATACATGAGCTACACAAACAAATCCATAGAGGGGAGATGATGGAGAAGAAGAAGAGGAGGAGGAGGAGAAAAGGAAGCAAGAAGAGATGCTCGAGAAGAAATTGGTATAAGTATAAGAGAGAAGAGAGGAAGAGGAAGAACAAATGAGGTAGTATCAAGAGGAGGAAGCAACGTGGAGGTTCGAAGAAAAAAAATTGACTCAAGAACTGGGTGAGGAGCAAGTAGAGGAAGAAGACACCATCCATCACATGGATGACCAGCGTAGTACTACCTATGAACAACCACTAGCAAGAGGAAATATTCCATTCAGAGAAATGGTAATCACACCTCCTCGAATAGAATGAGTCATGGATATATGTAGCATAACATTTGATCGGTTGAAGAAATGGACTGTACAATAAATGCATATATATTTCCCATAGGATCCTCCAAACCTAGTCTCAGTAGTGAATGAAAAGGTGATTACCTCCAAAAGTAGAATAAATCTAAGGGAATTTATGGTATAAAATGTTACATTCACTAAAGAAACACAACATAACTCAGAGTATTTATTGAATGGGGATTCCATGTTTAAAAGAGAACTTGTTGCAATGAAGCAATAAGTGGAGCATATTACAGCAGAGAACTGATGACATTCATGACGTAACTACAATATTACAAATGGAAGTTTGTTATGTTATCAGAGGTGGGACCAATGGAGGATACCATGTCATGAGTATACAATGAGAATATACTTATATAGAATTACATGTCCCCTCTCATTGGCATTCAGAAGAATGCACAAGAAGTAGTGAAAGTTCTGAAAATAGCAACCAAATTTGTTGATTTGATGTAGGAATGGACTACCAAATATCCATATGCTTTAGAGCACTTGGACAAGAAGAAAAAGATTACTGCAAAAATTGACTAAGTGAAATAGAGACTCCACCTACAATATTACTTGCATCTTGGAGCAAATTTGGTGAGCACTATGGCTACTTATAACCAACTGAATAAGGGGTTTGAGTCTCTTACACAAAAGCACATGATGCTTGCCATCAGAACTATTGAACTAGTCATAGGAATGAATTCCATCTTTCAGGAGATCAGGGATTACATTAGAAAAATCAAGTAGGTGATTGAACATGAAGGCTTGGAGGTGACAAAAGAATTTTTCAACATTATGCTTTTGCCTCACTCAAACACACATGAAACTTTAATGATTGTGGAGTAATTTCCGTTCAAGCTCAAAGAACATATTGTCATAGGAATTGGAGGTGAAATTGCGCTACAAAGGAGACTTGTCAGATCAGATCGAAGTCATCACAAAGGAGTTTGGAGCTTGGCAGTCTTACATCACAAATGAGCTCCATTAAGAAGAACATGATCTATTCAATTTGTGGACATCATCTCTTAGTAGTTTTGTCTTATCAGGCCACCAACTCATGTGTAAATTGTTTGATGTAATAAATATTATGTAATGGATTCCAAGGGACACATGTGGAATATGAAAAGCCACTCATGGGAATTTAATGAGTCATATTATAATATGAATAGTTTTATAAGTCAAATATTCATGATAAGCTCAAGATTCATTTTTAATTTTTTTATAAATAGGTCATCATAACTCTAGCTAAAGGATTTTGGATGGTTAGCCTTGCCTTCTCTTGTGCAACATAGGAGATAAATTATTCTTTGGAGAAGAAAGTTTTTCTTCTGCGTTCGACTATTGGATACAATGTTTCATCCATGTAAAAATGTACTTAGAATATTATGCTTATAATTAGAAGCTGACTTAACCGACATTCCTTTACACATTTATCATGTATATAATCAGACTATTCTAGTTATATGTACGTTACATGTTTCTTTATTCACATACTAAGTTAATGAAATATTTTGGTAGCTTAGTTATGTTGATTGTTGAATGAATGATGTTAGGTTTCAACAACTGTTGTTTACTATGTGGACTAATCTGTAGGTACTCAATAGATCTTTCTCATCCCCCTAGGTCCCCGTTTAGGATAATACTATTACTAGTCTAATCAGTGGCTCATTTCACTCACCAGCTATGTAATTCTTCCTATTATAACTTATGTTGGGTGTCTCACAAATATTACATCCTTTATAACCCAAAGAGGTATTGAATTCTATTATGTATAGTTGTGACAAAGGCATTCCAATAGTGGCTTGACTGTATGACTGGATTGGATTCCCTTACCAGACTATGTGAGATCTATTCGGGACTTCACATCATGGAGATCCCCTTGAAATGTTGGTCGAATCCAACACCATCAACATTTATTGTGCTAGAAGGACAGCCTCATGAAAATATGAGCCTGTGAATTATGTTCCAATATTTACCTTTAATGGCTTCATCCCAAATCATAATCTTGAGGTATTTTACAAATTCTTTAGATATTTCAATCCCTGTGGACTTTTTACATCATTTGTAATGATTGAAATTTCGTTCAATTTTTCTTCTTGAATGATATTGATTCAAAAAACTCATTGCATGATTATTTACCCTTAAATTGGATGGTCATTTGAAGCAATGATGTTTTTATTTACCCAATGCTTCTATCACATCTTTCAATAACTTGGTTAATGAGACGTATCAAGTTTTTGATAACTATGAGTATCAAGATGTTATTGAAAAAATTGATCAAGTAATAATCGAATCGACTGAGTATCTTGAGCATTTAATTTGTCAGGTTCCTTCATATTTTTTTATCAATTTCTAGATGAGCAAGTGGAATACAAGTTATTCGATGAGAATTTTTTTATTCTTAGTCAGGATGTCAAGGAAATATTTTGAAAAATATTCACCTAATGAGGAAGAAATCTAGCTTCTGGAAGAAGAATCGGGTATTCGTTTTGTCTCATGTCCTCCTCCCTTTGATGCTTCATATGTTCAAACTAGACCAATAATTGAAACAGAAGATCATATTGTGGAAAAATAGGTCATATTTATTTCACATCTCTCACTCGATGGTTATTCATCTAACCTCACCAATCAACCATCCATAAATAATGAAATTCCTTCTAATATTTCACCCATTAATAAGGATGAACCCTTGGATGATCAAGACCCCAATGACTTTATTCTTTTTGAATTGTATGGTCATGGTCGTTTGAGTAATTTGGATGAATCGTTGTTCCTACATGAAGATTTGGATTTGGAGACTTTTCAAAAGGAGTCTAATATGATTATTAAATATTTCCTTTCAAACATATCTCCCTTTGATAAAGAATATGATATGCTTATCAATAAGTAATTTTCACTCATCTCGAACATATATCTTCGATTAAGTCCCATGAATTAAATTTTGAATCCTCTCTTGATGATATGCAAACCATGTTGTCTTATAATTTGGGGTCAAGTCAGGTGAGTAGGGCACCTCAGCTAAGGCTGATGGTTATGTCATGTCCCTCTCATTGTGGTAGTATTTGTGATTTCGGTCATCTTTTTGTTTCCATGCAAAAAAATTTCATTGACGATATCACACGGGATGATGATTCCTTCCAGATGTATTCTTCTTTTACTCACTTAAAATTTTCAACATTTAAGGAAAGAAATTTAATTTTATCATCAATATTCCACCATTCCTTCCCTTTTCGACCAAATCCCAAATCTGTAGTGTAGACACAAAGAATAATCTTACTGAATCCCTTATATCATTAATCTAGGAATAGAACACGCACAACTGCTCAGATCATGGTAAACCTGATCATATTATGCATGACATGGATATGTGTTTCTATAATATTTCTTGTATATATTTTCCTAAAGGTTGTTTCCATGATCCTTTTGTAGATTTATTAGGAGGGTATTTACAGTCTAGACCCATGTCTTGTAGCTTGTATTTGGATATGATTTTTAAAGTGTTCTACGATCATAAGCTTAGTGATTATTGTTATTGTAGAGTCTCCCATGTTGTATACCAGTTAATTTTAGTACACCATAGTGGTTTCACTTCCTATTTTCACATGTCGGTGTAGATGTTTACACGATTCCTCTTATTCACTTCATTTCTTTTTGTTGTGGTTTTCCATGACCGCACCTTATGGTATAAATCTTAGGAGAAAATTATATGAATCCATTGGAAGTTCCATTTTACATGAGATGACCTTGATTTATTTACTTTAGGATAGGTTAGGTTTCATATAATTAGATGCATTATAGTGTCTTTTCCTTGTCATGTTTCAATTCTATTTTTTTCAGTTTGATTAGTGTTTGAAGAAGTCGATTTCAGCTTTAAGATGGATTGGCTAATATTTTGTAGAAGCATATATCCATTATCTCATCTTCCACCCTATTCATTGATTTTGTTTATATCCTTCAATTAAGTGATTTTGAAATGGAAAATAAGATATTTCAACCGGGGAACTATAAACAAATCATGAAACATATCTATTTTTAGAATTCTAATTCCTACAATCGATCATGTTAAAAAAAGCGTGTTCCTACCCTTCTGTCTATGTAGAGTAATATAAGGGGAACACTTTTAGTGATTAAAGTGTTAGAGGTATAAAACTTGTCTCTGAAGGAATAACCTCTTTTTCTCTAGATAAGTCAAGACCCCTCTTATTCATGTTGAAAAATAATAATAAATGCCTATGCATAGTCTTATTAAATAAAAGAAAATAAAAAAATAAAAGGATGAAAGAATATAAAGGGTTCCTGCATAGGGAGGTGAAGCAAGAAAATTCTCTTGGGTACAGTCTAGGCTTGTTGGCAGCGAAGAAACTTTTGTATTCCTGAAGAAAATTCATTGGGGTATTGTCCAGGAATGATGGCAATGTTGCAACTCCAGGGATGTAAAACTCACTCTATGATTTTTTTATTTCTCCATATGATATTACCCTTATGTCGACAAGATATTGACATGGCTTGTTTAATGTTTACCTTAAAATAAGAAGTGGAATTGGGAAATACTACACTTTTAATTGGGTAGACTGGAGAGTTGAAGGTAACTCGTTGAATCAATAAATACTTCCTAGAGAAATGATACTTTGTGCTTACAATGAAACCATTTCAGAGAAATTGGGGTTCTCCTATTCTATCACCAATATTGTCACTGTGACAGTGACTCTCCACAATTTTCCCTCTACCAACTTACACTAACTATCATCTCAAGAGCCCATGTGTCATCATGTGGTTTGATTTGATATATCTCCATTTTATCCTATTGTCACATCTCCCTAATTCATTGTTTGCTTAGTGTTATAACTTGCACATTAGAGTTGTTTATGTGAGTAATTTTTGGTTGGGTGAACTCATGACCTTTCCTAGACTTAGAAACTTTTCTTATACAAATGAACACACTCAAAAATCACACAAAAGGGGAAAAATTCATGACAAAGAAATCAAAAGCACCAAAATCTTGTACAAAAGAAAAAAACACATTTTGAGTTCATGAAGGCTTCGATTTGAGGAAGGCGCACTTCTTCTGGCCAAAGAAATTCTCTCTACTTGGGCACACTCCTTTAGGCTGAGAAATTGTGCCCTACCTCAACGCAATCCTTCATGATGAGGACTTGTGCCCTTTCAAGCTTCATGCATGAACCAACTTTTCCATTAGGGCACAATCCTAGAAAATAGGAATCACCTTAACTTCCTCTTAAATGATCGTTTCAAGTAATGACAAGTGGAACTCTTACATTAATCTGTTTTGCATGTTGATATATTTAAAATAACTTAATTAATAATTCATTCACCATCATTTCATTTGAGCGGATAGATGAAGAATCATCAAGTCCTTCATCAAACTGTGCAACAAGAAATTTACATGTCTAAATATTGATTTTGTCTCATCATTTCACTATATAAAATCTTTCTTTGTTTGTTTTAGATTTCTTGTTTTGTAGTATGTTTGCTAGAATTTTAGCTGAATATTCATCTTGAAAGTGTATACTTACTATCGTATGTGAGAAACCTTTCATATTTATGAAACCTTTCATCTTCCACCATACATGCGAAAATAGCTATAAATATTTTCATGCCCTTCTCTTCTCTCATATTAGCATTTATTTCTACTTCTTGTAATTTTATTTTCGCTCTATTTAGGAAAAGCATGCTTCCTGAGCTTGAAGCTCATTCAATATCCAAAATTGTACCCTATTCAACCTAATTTTCCTCTTAGGTGCATGGGCGCATCGCGAAGGCAAGACAATTTCTTCTCCATTGAAATTAGGTATATAAATCATGACTTTTTCATATCATTTGCGCTAAAGTTATAACTCCACCACCATTGCATTTGCACCATGGGTTTTGCAACATATACATCCGACCTTATAATGTTTGCACCATAGGTTTAATTAATATTTTTGCACCAAATACATGTGCCATAAACATTAATGAACCCATGAATTCTAATATGAACCAAAACCCAAAATTCTCAGCAGCAACTGACATCTATACTAGAGATAAGATTTTACTTCATGCTAGAAGTCAAATTGTAGAAATGTCACATGGCCTCTTCTGCACCTGTTCACCATACAACCTTAATGGACAATTTCTCCTTCATCTAGAGACCAAATGAGAAATTGTAAGAAGTGTCAAATTCAGATTGACATACCCTACAATTTTTGGCCATTTTCAAAAACAACCGTGACATGTAACCTTAGAGAAACTAGAGAATCCTCGTGGATCATTCCTCTCCACTAGAAGCTTCTGGACCACCAAAAGTTGGTTTTAAGCATACATGAGGCAAGGGTACAACTTGCTCACATTTTTTATCTCCATCCACTTATAAGTGCGGACCTTCACTTTACCTTCACCTTTGATGAGTACTCTGCTAAGGTAAATCCATACTTGATCACCAGCCTGAAAGTGATGACCCTTCTGATTCTTATGAAAGGGAATTTTTAACATGTGAACGATTTCATTCATGATCTGCAGTAAATATCAACACCTCTGTAGTTGTGCCACTTTATTTCTAACACCAACATGTGGGCTTTCTCCCTACAGTATACACCACTTGCCAAGATGGTACAATAACCTGTCATAAACATGATAATTCTCTTCTTCCACCTAGGCATTGTAAGTTAGTGTTTCATAAAATTCTTTGAAAATAGTATCTACAACCTATTATTCATTGAAAATTTCATGTGCTAAAGAACTAATTTTCAAATTAACTGCAATATTCAAAGAAGAGCTTGACAACATATCATCTATTTTTTTTGTTGCACCTTCCCTATACTGAATTACTATGTGGACCTGCTGGAAAATTCCCATCCATCTATAATGTTGATATTTATGAAACTTAATTTGAGTTTGAAGGTATTCAAATGGCTGATGATTTGTATGAATCTCTATTCCTTTCCATACCTATTAGCATCAGTTTTGATTTCAAATAGCTATGGAAGATCTGGTGGAGTTTTTACAGTTTTCTGCTTCAAAGTGTCACATGTTTTTTGTTGTTTTCCACTCCACTGAAAGGAGGCTTTAAAAATTGTTAAATCATGCAGTGGTCATGCAATCAAAGGGAAAAGAAAATAAAACTTCCTCCAATACTGATCTACACCCACAAAACATGTAAATTTCTAAATTGAATTGAAAATAAGAATACCATCCTTAAAGAATATGACAAATTTATGAAGAAAAGAATGAAACACACTATTCATCATTATCATTATTTGTTGGCGCTTCACATAATTTAAACCGCATAAGGAACCATTCGTCAAGCCCCTATCTAGTCTCACATACAGTTTTCCAAACATCATTATCTACAATACACATATGATGATATCCATTACCTAATGTTGGAAATATTGTCATTGATGGCAAGGAGAAGACATGAGCAGCACCTGAACTATCACTAAGGCAAAAGAACAAAGAAGAACCAGCAATAAGGCAAAGGAGATAGACAAGGAGAAGAGACAGCTCAGGCAGCAAAAAGAGGCATCTCAGGCAGCAGATGAAGCAGAGGTAGTAAATTGAAGCAGAAGAAGCAGATGCAATGCGATGAGATGCAATGTGATGAAATAAGATGAGATGATATGCGATGAGATGCAATGCGATGCGATCAGTTTGTGATGCGATCAGATGCAATGTGATGCAATGTGATGCGATGCGATGAGAGTGGTTTAAGTGCCTTATTATAATGTTCCAAAGGTTGTCTCATGGGTACAAAAGAGTTTCATTAAAGTGATGTATTACCAAAACATTTCAAAAGGTGTTAACGCTATTCCTAAGGTCCAGTTAAAAAAATAAAGGATTAGAGTGGGGCCCACAAGGAAAGTGGTTTTTTGGAAACCATACCACTGTTTTTGCACAGATTTTGGGCCATGAGCGGTTTATTCCATTTGGAACGTGATCGTATCATATTCCAACAAGTCACAATACTAAAACTACCCATTTCGCGTATTTTTTGAGAATTAAAGGTCAGGGGTTGAAATAATGCGATAGCCATCTGATTTGATGCAGCGAATATCCAATGGTGATCACATGGGAAAAGTGCATGGATGTTTGGAAATGTTAAAGAACAGGTATATTGTGAATGCGATATCCGTCGGATCAAGATCGGTCAACATCTAACGATGGTCACATAACACGAAAGGTGGAGTCTTAATGTTAAGGCTTAAAGCGGAAGTGTTGAAGATCAACAGCGGAGATCTTATCGAAGATAGAAGATTGACGGTGGAGATCTCATCACATCGACGATCTCTTATTACATCGGAAAGAAGAAGTGCGGAAGAGAACGAACCACTGAACCTTGTGATTGTGATGGTGCAATCCAATCGCAACCGTTAGATTACAGGTGTGTGTGACTGTTGGATCAAGTGTGGAGTGGGGTCCACAATGAACCATCGCATCGGCGGAGAACAACAGATGCAGAGAGATGAACAGTTGAAAGATTTGATTTTGATAGAGCGATTGAATGTTAGCTGTTGGATTTGATGAAGGATGGACAGCGGATATGTGAGTTGGTTGATAGCTAATGGGACCCTTCGTTCATCACATCGGTGGATATCTGATGGCCAAAGGCACATCGAAATGTTGGAGGATGTTATTGCGATATTGCAATAGCAATAATGTGATCCGTGGTGTGTGGGGAAAGAATTATGGGACCCTTCAAATATCGCATTGGGAGATCGAAAGGGTGAAGATCGTAAGAGCAAAGTGGAAACACCAAAGTGAGAAGAGCGATAAAGAATGTGGACCCGATATATTATGAACTATGGTTTTATGTGTTTGAGTTCTAATTTTAAGGGCATCAAGGTGGGCCAACGTTCGATTGATTAAAGATTAATGTGCATATTAATATGCATAATTACACTGATAAGAAAATTATGGGACCCCGTTAGCCCTTGCTTCGTATATGTGCACCATTATATAATATTTACATTATTGATCGTTGTTAACATATGTATGATGAGTAAAGCTCGGATCTTTAATCTGACGCGGGCATGAAGGAAATAATATGTGGACCATACCCTACAGGTCAAAAAGGAATTGAATGAACTCATAACAAGAACTCGTACAAGACAGAGATACAGTAGCACGGGAAAATGAAAAGGTTGAACGTAGCACAAAAGACACAAGTAATGGAAGAAACATGGTAGTTATGGAGCATAGCTACTATATAACAGCAGAAACTAAAAAGACAGTGACAGTAGACGAAAATACAAATGCATAGCAAACGAAGGGCCAAAAAGGGCTGAGTGAAATTGATTTTCTTGAAAAAGTGAATGTAAATGATTTATTTATTTTATATTGTTTGTGATGAAATGGCAAGTCTCCGTAGCCAGAGAAATACCCCACTGTAATATTGAAATATATACATATTTTTATATTTTTTTTAATGGGATAGGCAAGAAAACGAGAAGGTGGAAGGAAAAGAGTCATACATATTCACTTTGAATTCCCTGTGGAATACAAATAGTCATGAGGTGAACTATATAAATGATATCACATAGATATGCAAAAGAGGTTAGAGAATGGAGAGATGAGGCAGAGAGGGTAAGAAGAAGGAGGAGTGGATAGAGAAGCTGTGAAGATTCAGAGATGATATAAGGCAGATATGAAGGTTAGTGGACAACAGTGAAGAAGGAACAGAACAAAGCTGATATCCAGGTAAATCAGCATGTGTTTTTTTTTAAAGAGTGAGGAAGTTGGTGCTTCCATATCAAGTTGTAGCTTGATAGATGTCAGTTGTAGCTAGTTGAGGTAGGAGCCTCCTGTAGGTTGTAGCCTGCAGAAAATAGATGGGAGTTGGAGCTTCCTTGCAAGTTGTAGCTTGCAGAATTGAGGTAGGACCCTCCCGTAGGTTTTAGCCTGCAGAAAATAGATGGGAGTTGGAGCTTCCTTGCAAGTTGTAGCTTATATAATTGAGGTAGGAGCCTCTTGTAGGTTGGAGCCTACAGAAAATCAATGGTGAGAGGGAGTTGGAGCTTTCCTTTGCATCACAACAATAATAACATGTGGTTTTCTCCCTTATGGGTTTCCACTTATATTTTTTGTCTATGTGCATGATGTTTATGTGTTGATATGGTGTATCTAATCTACTTAATACTTTCTTCTCACATATTAAGATTGATGTTACATTATGTAATAAGTTGATCATGAAATGAAGCTGTAAATAAGTTTAAAGGAAAGTTTTAAAAGTCCATGAATGTGTTAAACTAATTCACCCCCCCCTCTTAGTTTAACTAAGGGTTCAACAATTGGTATCATATTTGGTTTCTTCAGTTTCAGTTTAACAGTTGGAAGGAGATCCTAGGTCCCGATGATGGCTAGTCTAAAAGTATGATCAACAAATAAAGCCCTTTTGTTCACCGGTACAAATTATGCCTTCTGGAAAATAAGAACGAGGACATACATAATGTCTCTAGGAATAGAAGTTTGGGCTTCTGTGGAATTGGGATTTTCCCCAAAGGTGTCTAAGTCAGAGAAAGATGCCAAACTAGATTTTGTAGCTAATACAAAAGCCATGAATGCAATCTTAAGTGGATTGTGTGAGGCAGAATTTATCAAATTAATGCACAACAAGACTGCCAAATAAATATGGGATACATTAGAAAGCATCCATGAGGAAGAAAAAAAGGTGAATATAGCCAAACTACAAGTCTATAGAGCTCAGTTTGAAAATATAAAAATGAATGATGATGAAAGAATTGCTAGCTTCTTCTTGAGGGTTGCAGAAATTGTGAATAACATGAAAGCTCTAGGAGAAACCATTAAAGAATGTGTAATTGTTCAAAAGATTCTAAGATCTTTACCATCCAACTTTAACCCCAAGGTTTCCACCGTAGAAGAAACTTCTAATTGGGAAAATATGACCACGAACCAATTACTTGGAAACCTAACAGCCTATGAGATGAGACTGCCACATAGGAAGTCAAATGTGAGGGAGGCAGCCTTTAAGATAGAAAATAACAAAGAAGAAAAAGAAGATATATTCTCTTGCTCTGATGCGGAAGAGGCCAAATTTTTCATAATATTTGATAGAGGCTCAGGAAAATATAAAGGTAAACTTCCATTTAAATGATTTAACTGTGGAACAGTTGGGCACTACGTATCTGAGTGTCCACGTAAGAAAACAAAGAATCAGACTCAAGAAATAGAGCAAACCATCAGAAATAACTAGTAGAAAGGGAAGAGATTCAATCGAAAATCATTCTATGCTCAGCAAGACAAAAATGCATTTGAAAGCTCAGATGAATCCTCCAATGAAGAAGGAATCTCTAAATTTGTCTTAATGGCCAAGGAAGAATTTGAAGATGATCTCCTGGAATCTGATGAAGAATGTGAGGTAGATCTTGAGGGGGAGCTAAGAAGTGCCATAAAGGAAATTGACAGAGTTAAACTCAAGTCGAGAAAACAAAAAGACATTCTCTGCCAATATGTAAAAGAAGAACCAGACTCAGAAGAGCTTATTAAACTGAAAGTTGAACTAGAAGAATTAAGGAAAATAGAGGACATTTTAAAAATGGAAATAAATGAGAAAAATCAGGAATGTGAAAAATTGGAAGAAGAAGTGGTAAGCCTAAGGAAGAAATCAAAAAAGGCCCAAAGGGAATTAACTTTGAATATTCCAAATATGAAAATTTCTAGAAAGTTGGACCAGATTCTAAATGCTCAAAGATCCCCTCTAATAAAGGACGGGATAGGCTATGAAGGAGAAACCAGTAAGTCCAAGTATGAAGATAACAAGGATATCACTTTCGTGAAAGCTGTAAAAGATAAAATTAACCCTCAACAATCTGAGCTTATTACAGCTAGAAGATTGATGGAAGAAAGGAGAAGGTTGTGTAAGAAGCATGAAGGTGAGATTGTCTCCATGGACAACTCAGAGAAGGCAGGCATTGAAAGGAATGATGAAGCAACTCAAAAAGGAACCACAGAACTAGAAGCCAACAAGAACATGATTTGTAAAGAAATAAACAGAAACAAGCAGCAACATGAAAGGATAGAGAATGAGAGGATGAAACGATCAAGTGCTAAAGGCTCATATGCTCCTAAGGATGAATGGAACAAATGCGAAAGATGTCAAAGGAGGTTCTCTCCTCCTATGAAAAATATCACATGTTTATCTTGTCATAAACCAGGACATATTGTAGCACATTGTAAGACAAGGCATATCAAATTTAACCAGCAAAAGATGTAGCAAATGAGAAGAACCCCTCAAACAAGAAAATGGAAAAGACAATCGTTCACCAAGTACAAAAATCATTTATGTGGCTACTGCTATTCATGTAATGACTTTGGACACGTAGCAGCTCAATGTAAGACAAAGAAGATCGAGTTTAACTGGAAAAAGATGCAGCAAATGAGAAGACCTCCTCAAGCAAACAAATGGAAGGACAACACTCACCAGGTACATAAATCATTTCCAAGGATACTATTATTCATGCAATGAATTTGGACATAAATCTGTTGAATGTAAACTATGTTAAAAAAGGATCATAAAATATTACACATCAGCTCAAATGTATCTTGGTAAAATAAGATGTTATGTATGCCTCAAGCTTGGTCACAAAGGAAAAGGCTGTAAACTGCCATATTCATTAAAGAAATCTATACAGATGATGGAATCTAATCAAATCAAACAAAAATGTGAATAAAAAAGAAGTGCATACATTATGAATAACCGCAATAAAGTATGGAAGAAAAACAGAAAGGGGGAGCCTATTACCTCAATAACATAATGAATCCATCATAGTCTCAGGGGGAGATGCTCTAGGAAGCAACACAAATATCCAACCAGTGATAGATATGAAGCAACATCCCAGGGGGAGATCAGTTCATAAATAGTCCCCATAAAAGTATTTTATGAAGAGCTTCATGGAATAAGAACAACTATAAGATCGGGAAGGGAAAGGAAAATTTCTCTAATAGAGAACTATAGAGGAAGAATAATACCTGAAGCACATAATAGCGAACAGGTCGATGGAAGGTGAGAAGGCAGCAAGCAGCCATGATGGTAGAGGGAACATCAGCCATGAACATGTAAGCTAAGAAGACATCAACACATTAAGTGATGAATGGTTAAAATCACAAAAATTATGTTTCGAGCTACAGAACTGGAAAGACCCATAAAGAATGGTCACATTGTGCATCATACTGCTAGAATTAACAATGAATCACATTAATAAGGATGAGTAAGAGAAGTTCCTATCATCATTATATCATTACATCATTCATCTATGAAAAGTCCCCTTGGAGGAATGAAGTTAAGTGAGTGATAAATCTCTGAGTGATCTACCCATGAAGATTCCTACTATAGAAATTGAAGATGTCTTCCTGAAGATCATTATGTTAGAAAAGTTGAATTGAATATAAAGCAGCAATGATTCTGGAACAGTCCTAGAAAGGAACATGCAATGGAATTCCTTTGAACAGAATGATAGAATAATAAAAATGGTTAATGATTCCAAGATCAAATTCATTTTATTGATGATTGTTGGTGTGAACAGTGGAAAGCTCAATAGTAGAAATTATGAAGGTTGTCTTAACTGTGGGTTCATGTGCGAGCTAAAGTGAAATATCTGCATGATTTATCAAATTAGTATCAATTGGTAAATTGGTACAAGCAACATGCCTATCAATAGAATACCAAGTGTTATCAGTGGAGTAGTGGTATGGTACAGGTCCTCAAGATCAAAGGATTATGGAAAAAGTACATCAAGGTAAAGGGTTAATGAAAGGACAAAGGATCATTATCTTGTTTACACTTGAAGTAGTATATTGAGCATTGAAGCAATATATATTTCTAGATATAACTACATGCCTTCCTCAAGTCAGTACATATATATATTCAAGGCCTCTTTCTTAAGATCATTCATAAAACTATGTGAAGTCTATTTGCTGAGATTTCAATTAAACAACTTGAAGATGTTTTGCTGAAGATCATCATGATAGAACAATTAAAGTATCAGAAGTATGAAGGACTAGTTGTGTTAATCTTACAGTTGAAGCTCAAAAGTCTGTTATTGATTCATCAAAAGCATACTTCAGCATAAAGGATTTGCTGATATTTCACCATTAAAGAGAGATTGATCGTTGACATACATACCCCCTTTTGTCATAAATAAAATTGCATAGTTGATAAGTGAGACTGACCAATACATTGAATGTATCGAGCCTCATGGGTTTGGTTTGAAAGTACATTGTACAAGCAGTAAAGTTGTTTGGTCTCTTATATTGAAATATATTTTCTAATCTCACGATAAATTGTAAGCTCTGGTTTTATTCATTGATCACATCAGTAACAAGGACCTTTCAGCTATTTAGTGTAATATCCTTGTCATCATCCTAGCTCATATCACCACCAACAGGCAGGAAAGGTGAACCAAAACTATAAATTATATATTTGCGTTATCATAATTGAACAGATGTTGTACTGTAGATGTGTATTGCAGAAGAAGACATATTCCATCTACAATATTCCTCAACAGATATGTATTTCTGATGAAGATCATACTAGAGACTAAAGTATATTTGAAGCATTCTCAGTATTTTAGTTTTGGTCCAATGATACATCTCTGATTATATAAGTCTGATTATATATGGTTGTTCTATCATCACCTACACTCTATACAAGTGCAAATATTCTGTGCTTTGGGATGGTATCAACTTACTGTGTATGTACAATTTCAATGATTCTCAAAGTGTTCTCCCAACAACTCTTGTACACCAGTTTGGAGAAGCATGGTACAAAGTCATGAGAAGAAGGCCTAAACAAAACTCAGTGAGAGGAAATGCAAAGATAGAATCCACACTGGGAAATGTGCAACCATTTGCCATTGATGTCAAAGGGGGAGGAAAAGCAAGCAATAGAAGATAGGCAGAGGAAGCCAAAACACACCTTTCAGAATGAAAGGGGGAGGAAGTCTTGAAGGAAGTATTGGAGGATTGGTGGAGTATTGCCATCAATGCCAAAGGGGGAGACTATTAGAAATATTGTCATTAATGGAAAAGGAGAATACCTGAGCAGCACCTGAACTATCACTAAGGCAAAAGAACAAAGAAGAACCAATAATAAGGAAAAGGAGACAGACAAGGAGTAGAGACAATGAAGGCAACAAAAAGAGGCAGCTCATGTAGCAGATGAAGTAGAGGTAGCAAATTGAAGCAAAAGCAGCAGATGCGATGTGGTGAGATGCGATGTGATGCAATAATATGCGATGAGACGCGATGAGATGTGATGCGATGCGATTGGTTTACGATGCTATGAGATGGTTTGAATGCTTTATTATAATGTTCCGAAGGTTGTCTCATTGGTAAAAATTAGTTTCATTAAATTGATGTATTTCCAAAACATTTCAAAAGGTGTTAACGCTATTCCTAAGGTCCAGTTAAACAAACAAAGGATTAGAGTGGGGCCCGCAAGGAAAGTGGTTTTTTGGAAACCATACCACTGTTTTTGCATAGATTTTGGGCCATGAGCAGTTTATTCCATTTGGAATGCGATCGTATCATATTATGACACGTCACAATATTAAAACCACCCATTTCACGTATTTTTTGATAATTAAACGTCACAGGTCGAAATAACGCGATAGCCATCCGATTTGATGCGGCAAAGATCCAACAGTGATCGCATGGGAAAAGTGCATGGATGTGGAAATGTTAAATAGCAGGTATATTGTGAATGCGATATCCATCGGATCAATATCGGTGAAGATCTAATAGTGGTCGCATCATGCGAAAGGTGGAGTCTTAATGTTAAGGCTTAAAGTAGAATTGTTGAGGATCGACTAAGGAGATCTTATTGAAGATAGAAGATCGATGGTGGAGATCTCATCGCATCGACGATCTCTTATCACATCGGCAAGCAGAAGTGTTGAAGAGAACAAACCACTAAACCTTGCGATTGCGATGGTGCAATACAATCACAACCGTTAGATTGCAGGTGTGTGTGACCATTGGATCAAGTGTGGAGTGGGGTCCAAAGTGAACCATCGCATCGGTGGAGAACAAGAGACGCAAAGAGATGAATAGTTGAAATTTGTGATTGCGATAGAGTGATTGAATGTCAGTCATTGGATTTGATGAAGGATGGATGATAGATAAGTGATTTGGTTGATATCTAGTCGGACCCTTCGTTCATTGCATCGACAGAGAACTGATGGCCAAAGGCACACCGAACTGTTGGAGGATTCAATTGCGATATTACGATAGCAATAATGCAATCCGGGGTGTACGGGGAAAGAATGGTGGGACCCTTTAGATATCGCATCAGAATATCGGAAGGGCGAAGATCATAAGAACAAAATGGAAACGCCAAAGTGCAAACAGTGATAAAGAATGCGGACTCGGTATATTATGAACTGTGGTTTTATGTGTTTGAGTTTCGGCTTTAAGGGCATCAAGGTGGCTAGTGTTCGACTGATTGAAGATTGATGTGCATATGAATATGCGTAATTGCACTTATAAGCAAAGTATGGGACCCTGTTCGCCCTTGCTTCGTATATATGCACCATTGTATAATATTTACATTGTTGATCATTGTTAACATATGTATGATGACTAAAGCCCAAATATTTAATCTGCCGTGGGCATGAAGGGAATAGTATGTGGACCATACCCTATAGGTCATAAAGGAATTAAATGAACTCATAACAGGAACTCATACAAGACAGAGATACGGTAGCACGGGCAAATGAAAAGGTTGAACGCAGCAGAAAAGACACAGGTAACGGAAGAAATAGGGTAGTTATGCAACAGAGCTACAATATAACAACAGAAATTGAAAAGACAGTGACAGTAGCGGAAAAGACAAACACACAGCAAGCCAAGGGCCAAAAAGGGCTGAGTGAAATTGATTTTCTTGAAAAAGTGAATGTAAATGATTTATTTATTTTATATTGTTTGTGATGTAATGGCAAGTCTCCCTAGCCAGAGAAATACCCCACTGTAATATTGAAATATATACATATTTTTATATTTTTCTAAATGGGCTAGGCAAGAAAATGAGAAGGTGGAAGGAAAGGAGTCATACATATTCACTTCGAATTCCGCGTGGAATACAAACAGTCATCAGGTGAACTTCGTAAATGATATCACATAGATATGAAAAAGATGTTAGATAATGGAGAGATGAGGCAGAGAGGGTAAGAAGAAGGAGGAGAAGATAGAGAAGTTGTGAAGATTCAAAGATGATATGAGGCAGCTATGAATGCTAGTGGACAACAATGAAGAAGGAACAGAACAGAGCTGATATCTAGGTAAATCAGCATGTGTTCTTTTTTTTGAAAGAGTGAGGAAGTTGGTGCTTCCATATCAAGTTGTAGCTTGATATATGTCAGTTGTATTTGGTTGAGGTAGGAGCCTCCTGTAGGTTGTAGCCTATAGAAAATAGATGGGAGTTGGAGCTTCCTTGCAAGTTGTAGCTTGCAGAATTGAGGTAGGAGCCTCCTGTAGGTTGTAGCATGCAGAAAATATATGGGAGTTGGAGATTCCTTCCAAGTTTTAGCTTGGAGAATTGAGGTAGGAGCCTCCTGTAGGTTGGAGCCTACAGAAAATTAGTGGTGAGAGGGAGTTGGAGCTTGCCTTTTCATCACAACAATAATAAGATGTGGTTTTCTCCCTTATGGGTTTCCACTTATATCTATTATCTATGTGCATGATGTTTATGTGTTGATATGGTGTATCTAATTTTCTTAATACTTTATTCTCACATATTAGGATTGTTTTTACATTATGTAATAATTTGATCATGAAATGGAGGTGTAAATAAGTTTAAAGGAAAGTTTTAAAAGTCCATGAATGTGTTAAACTGATTCAGCCCCCCCCCCCCTCTATTAGTTTAACTAAGGTTTCAACACTTAATTCTATTTTAATGACTTATATATGATTCATGCAAGTATTCGGGAGAGGGGAATCATATTGAAGTTGAATTTAATGTTGTACTTATCATTTAGTAGGTAACATTTTTGGTTCTTTAAACAATTCCTGATAAGAATCTTCAATCAACTATTTCAACCAATTTATCCTTAAACTGAGAATTAAATCCTTTAAAATATTTAGTATTATCCTTAGGTTGTTCCATAAGGAATATGAGAACATATTTCTTACTTGAACTTATGAGTCACTTCATTTGATTAACATTGATTAAATCCAAGCTTGTTTTAATCTTATGTGCCCTGAAAACATATTCAATTCCATCCTTAACAAGATGATATTTATTCTCCTTTCTATAAAATATGGCATCTCGTTCATAAAGATAAGGAATACCTTAACACAACTACACATATTTCCGAAGGAATCAAATCCAAATCAACTTCATCATAAAAATTAGTTGTGACTGCAAACCTTAATCTACACTGTTTTGTGACATGAATATGAGTGTTTTCCTTTAACCATCCTAAAGAGTAAGTTTTTGGATGATTCTTAGTTTTGAATCCAAATTTCCTTACTAATTTCTCAGATATTAAATTAGACTGTGATCCATTGTCAAATAATTTATCAATTTTAGTGTGCTTGGATATTATCCTTATGTGAAATAATTCAATTCTCTTCTTATATTCAACCACTTCCCTAGATTTACAAGAAGAAGTTGAACAAGTAGAACTATAAATTTACTCAGAAGGATTACCTATCAGAACCATCATATTTATCTTTTGTTCATCAACGAAGTTGGATCCCAAGTCATCTTAGACTGCAATATTATATTTTTTCTCACCCTTCTTAAGGAACTTCTTTGGTTTAAGTTCGAGATGTAGCTTCCAACACTTGGAGTCATCATTTCAAACCCTATGAAAATGAGTAAAATTTTGCCTCTCCCCTTCCTTCTGAACTTTTGTTGCTTTAGTTTCTCTTCCATTTGTTGTATTTAGAGCCTTTGTTCTCTAAATTCTTGAATGGTTTCATTGAGAACTGAAAAGGATCGCCACCTGATTAAACATAATCGAATTTCACACATACTTCAGAAAAGTCAGTTGGATTAAAAATAAGAAATGTATGTTGCAAATAAGAATGAAAATTCCAATATAATTTAATAAAGTTTTGTGTGTGTTAAATGGAATGTTAATTGATAAATCCTTTTTACTAAATTACTATGTAAACTCTTGCACATTGTTTCCTTTATGTTGCCTTTGATGCTTCCATTCTATTACAACCTTATGCATGTGTCCTAAAGATAGAATTTATTTTTAAGAGCTTTAATAAAGTTAGACCATGAGGAAATAATTTTACCTTTATCCTTTAAATCTAACTAATTTTTACTCTCCCACAAAATCAAGGCTATACTCGCCATTCTAAGTACATAGCTAACTGAATTTTTGTTGAATCATCATCAATATTCTGAATTATACAATACAATTCAAGTTTTCTAATCCAGTTATCTAACTTTTCAGGATTCATTTCTCCACCATATATGGGCAGTTCAAACATAAAATCAAGCTTCAGAAAACAAGATTTCTTATGTTTCTTCTTTGACTCAAAATATGAATATGAATTAGATTTATAAGGGAATAAAAAAGAACAAGGCGAAGATGGATAAGAAGGAGAGCCATTACCATCTACTTTTCCCTTGCCTTTTTTCTCTTTCGATGCGTTAGAAGAGGAGGTTGCATCTATAGTATTGTTATCATCATAGATTTTTGTAATCATACTTTTCATATAAGGAAATATTTGTTGAAATTCCTCATCAGGTTTTGGCACGATAGCTTCTCTTTTAGTTTCACCTGCCATCTTTCAAGAACCTTTCCTTTTTCCAATCACTGGATATTTCTCCTCCAGTTTCCCTTCGCCATGTCATGACCTGGATCTATTCAAAATTCACTGGAATATATCCTACTCAACATGATAAACCTCATTTTGATACCAAAAATATATATGATCTGAAAATGACTGGATTGATTACTTCCACATTTGACTAAGAAGAGTTTATGTGAATGAACGAATGAAATGAGTTATTTTTATGCCTTAAACATAAACTTGGAGAGCTAAAATGAAGAAATAAACAATAGAAAAGAAAGACGCAAACACAAAAAACATTGATTGCATATTTCGTCCCTCTTGGACTACGTCTCCAGGTCCGCTTCCAATTGGGCATCCAATTTATTAGGAAATGATCCAAGAGTTTATTCACATCAAAATTCACCAGTTTAATTGTGCACATAGGAACTGATGGTTCCTGTAAAATGAAATCTGTCTATTTCATATTTCCAACGCCTGTCTTCGTTCCTAATTTGGCTCACCCACACCAAAATACACCCACAAGAACTTGTGATGTCACAAAAAACAATTTGTCCCGCAAATAATATTTCATCTCTCCCTAGCATTGGTGGAAAGGTTAACCTTTTATAATGGCTCTGGACATGTTAAAGGGTCGATCCTTGTGCTCTATCTTTGTCAATTTTTTATTTTTTTTAAACAAAATTACATGGTGGTCAAATGAGAATTCTAGGTGCTTTAATACATATGACAAATATAGTTTGAAAAATATATTACAAAATTTTAAATGGACTGTGCTAAACAAACTCCTATACATATGACGCAAACCATATTTTTTATTTAACAAAACCAACCCTGATATACATCGGTGGATAATACAATCTCGAAATTTACAACATATATTTAAACCATATCAAGATATAACCCATATTTTTTTAAAACATTCTGACGATGCTTCCACGTTGCCCAACCATGTTGGACACATCTCCTTGTTCGAACCATTGTCACTGCAACGTTGGATACCATTATTCCAAACCATTAGATGTTGATAAGGTTTATTTGAATATATTGTTTTTCTTCTTTACTTTTGACCATATTATCTGCTCCTAATGTTTAATAACATAAATATTAACATTCCTCTCCAAGTTGAATATCAAAGGTTGATTAATATGTTCCCTCCATGGTTTAGATCATATTTTTCATTCCATTGAACTTAGGTATATAAATCATGACTTTGTCATATCATTTTCACTAATTTTATAACTCCGCCTGCATCATGGGTTTTGCAATGTATGCATCAGACCTTATAATGTTTGCACCATAGGTTTAATTAGTATTTTTTCACCAAATATATGTGTCATAAACATTAATGCAACAATGACTTATAATATGAAGCAATACCCAAAAGTATCACCATAAACTGGAGAACTAAACCAGAGATAAGATTTGACTTGATGCCACATGTGGAACTGTAGAAACATCACATGTCCTCTTCTGCACCTGTTTTCCACACAACTTTAACGGATGATTTCTCCTTCGTTTGGAGACCAAATGAGAAGCTTTAAGAAGTTTCAAATCCATAACAATGAAATCTATAGTTTTTCTCCATTTCCAGAAACAGTGGTGACCTATAATCTTGGAGAAACTGGAGAATCCTCCTATATCACACCACAAAGCACCGGATATTCATGCATGTCCCTTCATGCTTTGAGAGTGCTTCTTTCTAGTTTACATGCTTTCTTTTTCTTCCATGCAAGTTAATTTTGGTTTTTGTTCATAGTATGACATGATATATCATTCATGGTGACTCTTTAAGCATTATTTACAAGTTTTTCTTCATAGTTAGTTGTTTTAAGTGAATATCATTGCTACGAGCGTGATTCCACAAACAAGTGTCCACGCTACAAGTGTTACCATTGTCTCGCCATTTGTGGGAGACATGTCACTATGCATTGTAGCCTCTAAAGAGATTTTATAAGCAAGCATTGGTGAGTAGCTTCACGTTGCAAACTATAAGTTTCCTATATATGAAAACACTTAGTGTTATATTGACAAGATGATTGTGGTTACATGGAGCAATATCTACAACACGTTGATGCAAGAAAAATTACTTGAAGAATTATAAGATGTATATGCACATATAAACATGAAGAAGTCTAGGATAAATAGGATCCCATGTATATATCTAGTCATGCCATGTGTTGAAGCTATCGAATGGATAACTTTACAGATGGATGACCCACACCTTATGTTATGCAATGAGAGTGGAAATCACCTTCGCACCTATTATGGTGAGGATATGCAGACACACTACAATATTCTCAAGCCCAATGAGTATGCAAATGATATTTTCTATACAAAATGGGAAACCTTGGCATGATGGATGTTATAAAACAATGGTGTCGAGATCCTGCCAAGTCCCACCATCGCTCGTCAGAAGTATATCTAATGGAGATATTAAAAGAAGTAGATAATTATTTCATGGATATTTATTGTAAGATATTTTTTATTAATAACATTGAGGTTTTCCAACATAATCGGATATATACACTAAATATGTTGTGTTGAGGCATAAAAGGTATCTTTTAAACACCTATTTATCCTACATTAATTATCAATCTGGGAGCGACTTTTTATTTCAAGAGTGTACTCTGTTTGAGACTGCAATTTAGCTAAGAGTAATGCTATGAAAGATGTAGTATAGTATTCTAGATACAAGAGTAAACAGATGCTTGTAAAGAAATATAACTACAGTAACATGAATGAAAATAATCTGAAATATTAACTACTCACTCTGCAAAACATAAATCAGGGATACAGTAGAAATAACTCATTCCCTTAGAAATCGATGTAGCTGAAATCACAACTGAGACAAGGAAATCAATCTGGGAACTTGGAAGTAGTAACCAATGTCCTCTACAGTTGATGGTCCTGTGCTTTAAGAAATCAAAGTGAAATCTAACTTGAACTACTTGCGGATTAAAATAACTAGGAAGAACTTCTTCTAATAGCAAGAATTGGAAAGGAACAACAATTCGTAATTCCTAGGTGTACACAGCAACTGTAAACAATCTCTCTGCTACGAATTACAAATGAACAACAAACATTAATTGAACAAAAAATAGTAGTGGAATAGAAAATATAAACTGAACAAAATCAAGTGACAAATCTCCTTAAACTCCAACCCTATCGACAGCCAACGCTATGAAGTAGTCAATCGGAATGAACCATAAACCATTGGAACAACAACCAGAATTAAGTATAGAACAAAAAAGCTTTATAAAAGATAGCAAGATGAATAAGACAGTAAATACGATCTTTTCTAAGATATAATAGTGATGAAATTCATTAGTGCACACATCAAACCAGAAATTTGTTCAACAGTAATCAAATTACTCTGTAACTGTAATGAAACCAAATGAAATTGTCACACGACAGTAATCACAGAATAGAAATCCAAACAGAAGAGTAATTCCACCAGGGCTGGGCCCTTAGCACCAGTGAAACACTACTGGGTTACTTCAAAGCTTGAAATATGGAATGAAACGTGCCTTTGTATTAATCGAACATAAAATTATTACAAAGATCACTCTCTAAACCTGAGAGTCAATAAAACGAAATATTAAAAAAGGAATGTTTTTAATCAAAGGATCTCCCCACACAATCACTAAACGCGTTGTCTTGTATATAAAACTCTGACAGACAAGACAAGGAATAATATGAGGTCGAACAGTGATCCCTCAAGATTGAAGGATCTTGAGGGATTCACTTCCCTTCTTTTAGCTGTTACTTGATTTCCTTGGACCGAGCCGAGTTGTCCCCTGTCTTTTCTTAGTGATGCGTTCGGATTTCCTTGTCTTTGGCAGGATTTCGTCTAACGTTGGAAGAACAAAAGTTGTATTTACTTTAGCCACGCCTCTGGTATAGCTGCTCACCTTGCCTAATTCCTTTTTTTAGCAATAAAAGGTAGTTTTTAGTCGTAGTTTACAATAAACATAAATCTTCACAATTCTACCACAATTCTTGTAATAAGTCATCTTTCTAAGGTAAAAAGAATTATGTTTAAAGTAAAATAATGGGAAAAAACATAGTAAATTCATACCCTTTTTCATGTCCTCATGAAAATTATAGTTCACATGCAAAGCAGTTAAAGAATAAGCTGGAGAAGGTTTTTCATCAAAAGGCCTAAAACTATGCATTGCACCTAATGCTTCGAAGACATGCCCTGTCTATCCATCGGGTATTTCATAAGTGGCTTTGTAATCTGTAGCAGGATACCATGCAATGGGGCTTCAAAACCTACACCCTAGCTAGAATGGCCCTTCGCTCAAAATGAGGTTGTTATAGGACACCAAGTGGTCTGCAGCTAATCCAAAGTTTTTATAGTTAAATGGTTCTCTATTTTGAACATTCTGATGGGAAATTCCCCATAGGACCTTAGCTGCTATGTAAGCCTGGTTTCTAATAGATAGAAAATAGTCTATCCCATTCAAGACAATTGATTTATGGATAGGCCCCAATGCTTGGATAACACCTTCTTTTGTCATCAAATTCTTCTGCCTAGCCCATAATTGTACCGGGTGCTTAGGTTCACTTCTAACCCACAAGTCTAATTCATTTTCCTCCCTTTGAAAAAAATTCTAGGCTTTAAGCCATTTTAACTGATTAAAAATGAAGGAAATAAATGCCTGGTATTGGATGTCACCGACAAAAGGGCTAGGATTTGTCTCACTATCATTTTCCAATATGAGATTATGCAAATAGAACTCACACAGGAGACGCTGTACCTTTACCCCATAGATTTTGCAACATGTTACAAAATCATCTATAGTTTTTAACTCTATAGATTTCCTTCCCTAACTGCCTTAATATTTAGCTGTAAATATCTTTCTAATAAAAATAAAGCGTAATTTTTGACAGGGCATCTACAAGCTAAAACATCTGTGTATAATGAGAAGAGAGTTTCCATTCGATTCTAAGCTAATTTTAATTGATTCATTACCTTTTTAGGCTTTTCCTCTTCTTTTAGACACTTGTTATGGGCTTCAGCCTTCGCTTCATGGTTGATATTCATTTGCTGTTGCAATTCCTGATATTTCCTTCTAGGGACAATGTCTTCTTCCACTTTCTCCCTTTCCAGTCGAGCATGTGCCAACTCTTCTTGGAGTCTAGCTAATGTAGGGTCACTAAAATTATTCTGACTACTAGCTTGCACATTTTCACTTGAAGTGGCTCCCTCTGGAACAACTGCTTCTGGAACAGCTACATGTTGTTCCATATCTTCATGATTAGGCTCAGCCATAGTTTATGCAACTTGGGGTTTTATTTTAGTGGCCATTTTCCTCTTTTTCTAGGCTCTCTTGGTGACTATGCTTCTTCTATTTGGGGTTGGTTTGGGCATTTGTTTCATTCTAATAACCCTAATGGTCTGCCTGAGTTGTTCCATGAATCTTTGAAGCTTCATTTGTTCCCTCCAAAGCTTTTCAATCTCAGTTACTTTCTTCCTTTTTCTTGATGGAATTGATGTTCCTTTTCTTGGGCCTACTTTCTCAACGGGTTTCTGTCCTCATTAGCCATGCCTTCAGTTGGGCTCGCTTCTTTTTTTTGTTCTTGGGGTTCTTCCTCAATATTCATATGCCCTCGACTGAATTATGCAGGGGTTATACCCTCAATTGACTCTACAATCTCCTGAGAATTTTCAGGTTAGGATACTACTTTAGTGTTCTCCTTTTCTTGTCCATACTTCTTAGGGAAAGCAACCCTAGGTGATTTTATCATTTCGTTAGGGTTTTTCGTATCATCTGACATTTCCTCAGCCATTTCTTTATTGAAAACATAGTGCTCCTACAATTGATTAATATCAAAATTAAGGTCTAGTGGGATGTGAGGGTGCACATATTCACTCATATTGGCCAGAATTTGGGCCAATTGGTCTTCTTGCAGAGTGCTTCGTGGTGAGCTTACAGTAGTGTTTTTGAGAGGCTCTGTTCCTTCTCTTTCACTGTTGTGGTTATCTTCTTCCTCCTCGCAGGAATGGTAACTACCTTATTCCTCATCAGAGTAGCGAATTTCTCCCTCAATTTCTTCTTCTTCATTATTTCCTTCTTCTGCACTGGTTTGTTTCTCACCCCTGGTGTGGTGGCTCATTTCTTCTTCATCCTCCTCAGTACGAGGACTCCCTCCTTCCAATTGTGGAGGTTGTTCATCCTCCAAGCTGGGAAATTCCAAGGGTTGGATACTGCTACCCAGAAGGCCTTCTATCATTCCCATACTTCTTTTTGAATGGGAGGACTATCTACGATTTGATGGCTCAGCTGCTGAGCTATCCATTCTCTTTCCTTTTTGGGCAGGTAAGGCTAACCCTCCATTAATCAAAAATATCAATTCTTCCCAAATGGTCTATTGTTGGGCGAGACTGTGACTTAATATTAATCTGACTAGGAAATGGTGGCTTACCACCATGTCTGTGTGCCGAGATTTTCTTATACTATGGGCAACATCATGCGGTAAGGAAAATAAAAATGCAGGTAAATTTAGAGTACATTTTTGTTTTAATACTACTAATAACTTAAGGTGAGGAGGTCTTACCATGTCTTTCCTTCCATCGCATGTTATATAGGCCTGCACTATCTTTGCCAATTCTGTCCATGGTTCTCCCAATGATTTCGGCTGAACTCCTTTGCCTTTGACGATCAATGTCTGTCTGTCATCCTAGAAAATATTGATGGCTTCTTGAAGCCTAACCTTCTTCTGAGTCCATATGGTTCCTCGCGCTGGTAGACTAGACAGCTATGCAATTAGTTCATCTGTTACAACTATCTATCTTCCTCTAACCATGGATTATCCTTCCTGCAAATTCTGTAAAAAATTGGTAGCCACTGTTTCATGGGGCTATTGTAACCTTGTGAAGTATGTAATCCACCGGAATTTTTCCAAAATATCTCGTGCAACATCACTAGCACTTGCGGCTCGCTACGAATTGGTCGTCCTCCCATCTTCTCTGTACACTGTTACTTCTTTCTAAACACACAATGATATAATGGAACATCACAGCATGGTGAATTGGAATAATATCGTTAAGTTTTTGTTATTCACTAGGATGTGGGGATTTGATCTGTGTACAGGTAAAAAAATATAGGGATTTGATCTGCATGTAATGATTAAGAGCCATCGGCGCCCCCCCACTGGAGTATGAGAGGTCATCCTCGACCGTCAAATAAGAGAGGAAAGTACGGCACAACAGTTGTACAGCAGGAAAAAGCATGCATACTTATGATACAATCAATCAAATTATTGCATTTACTGAAATCTATGCGTGTGATTAAATCGTTAATAGAAATAGAAATGTTTGTAATGATTTAAACATAAGGAGAAGGGACAGCTAAAATGAACACAAGTACAAATGCGTTTATTATCCACTCAAACTAATGTGATCAATTTATGATGATTTTCATGTATGATAGGTTCGAAATCAAGGTTTTAGGATTCAAACTTTCATTTCATATTTAGATAGGGATATAGGAAAAATGGGTTAATATGACTATTGATGTGTACAATTGTGACTCCAATACCATCAACAAAGCTCTTTTGCCCAAAGGTGTCCATAACCTTGACAAAGTTGATTTCTCGTGCTTGGAACCATTGCCCTTTATTTATGCCTAGGAAGTGCTTGTCGAATGTCACAACGGAGACCATTTTGCTAGCTTGGGGACCAGATGAATGACAATGCCATTCATCAGGAAGAAGTGAAAAGTTGGTAGGCTAGCTCGTGATGAGTCCACCTGTTCCAAGTACTTCTTAGTTTTTTTTCAATTGTCCATTGGACCATATCCCTGGTGTGGTGGCCATGATGGTAATGCCACTTCACTTGCATCCTTATGATCATGGTAGGTTGGCTCTTGATGAGACCCCCTATCATCCATCTGCCATGTCATAAAATTGTTAGTGAAATATATAAATGTTTTTTCTTTTTTCATATAGCACTTTCCTACTTATATATAAAAGATGGCTCAACACTCCTTAAGAGTAGGGATGGTGGAAGAAGTCTAAACATCTCAATAGAAAATAATATGCCCTTATTCCTACTCCATAAGTAAAAATCAAAGAAACTTATAAAGATTTGGGGAAGAACCAACATGATAAGGATAATCGATCATATTAATTCTAGTGATAGTAAAATAGGAAATTCATGTTATTGATTATGTCCTTTTTCCTTTTTCTTATCATTACCAAACAATTCCTTAAAAAAATGACAATTTTATTTTGATTTGTTGATTCTAGTAAACTTTAATTTGTGTGATTTTGTATAAATAGTATGTTTTCCTTTAGAAGAGTCATCAGAAATCCTCAAAATGCTGGTCTAAAGAAAAAAATAATCCACTCAAAATGTGTTTCTCTTTTGGAAAGGAACAACAGAAACAATCTACGAAAATGTTGTTCCTCTGGAAAGGAACAACAAGAAAATAATTTGCGAAAAATGTTGTTCCTTTCAAAAGGAACAACAAAAAAAATCTGTGAAACTGTTGTTCCTTTCGAAAGGAACAACAAAACAATATGTGAAACAATGAAAATAAATAGCACAACTACTGTTCCTTTCAAAAGGAATAGCGAAAAAACTCTCAGCAAGACTGTTGTTCCTTTCGAAAGGAACAAAAAAAATGTTGTTCCTTTGGAAAGGAACAACAAAAACTCAAAATAAGTGAAATAAACAGAGTTTGAAAAAAACAGAATTCCATAAAACAAACAAACAAAATAAATGAACAATATTTATGTACAAATTTCAAAAGAAAGAAATAATTTAATGAATAGGTGCTAAGGAGGAGTTATCCTCTTTAGCGAGAATTTGCATGGTAGAATCTTCCCGTAATTGTTGGTAAAAGGATTCTTGAGTAAACGGTTTATGATAGAATCGTACTCGATGATCGTTTACTTTGAAGGAATGTCTAGATCCATTAATGGTGGTTAATGTAATGGTGCCATTATCACGCACTTTTTATATCTCGTAAGGTCTGAGCCATCGTGTCTGGAGTTTCCCTAGAAAATACTGAAACCTGGAATCATATAAGAGTGCCCAGTCTTCTTCATGGAAGATATTTTCTTTGATAAGGGCGTCGTGCCATTTTTCTCTCTATTGTTGAATTAACGCAATCTGTTGAATAGAAGAGAGCCTAATTTCATCTAAATCATTAATTTGCTGTAGTCTTTTGGCATGGGCTTCATTTCAATCTAGACCCACCTTTTGGGTTGTTCTCAGTGTCTAAATTTCAAACTCTATTGGAAATATGGGATCTTTTCCAAATACCAATTGATATGGTGAATATCTCGTAGTAGCTCTCCACGTTGTTCGGTATGCCCACAAGACTTCTGGCAATCTGTAGGCCTAGTCACGTCTGTGTGAGGCAACATTTTTTGTCAATATAGACTCAATCACTTTATTCATGCTCTCTACTTGGCCGTTTTCCTGTGGGTGGTATGGGGTTGTAATATTTTGCTAAATGTGGTAATTCTGTAATGTTTCAATGAGTTTATTACCTACAAACTGCGGTCCTCCATCTGTGATTATGTCCCTTGGGAGGCCATATTGCATGAATATTTGGAAAAGAAATTGTATTACAGAGTCCTCTGCAGCTTTTGAAAGTGCCTTTGCTTCTACCCATTTAGTGACATACTCAGTTGAAACTAGGATATATGTTTTTTGGTTTGATGGGGGGCTAATAGGGCCAAAAAAATCGCGCGCCCATCATTCAAATGGTTCAATTAGTAGTTTTGGGTTCAAAGGAATTTCGTCAGACTGCCTAGGACGACCTGCCCTTTTGCAGCTATCACAGGCCTGCACAAATTTTTTTCCATCTTTAAAAATGGTAGGCTAATAATAGCCTGTCCGTAAAACCTTATGGGCAGTTATACGATTTGAAAAATGTCTGCCACACGGACCATCGTGGCATGCTTTTAAAATATCAAATACCTTGTCCTCCCAGATGCATCTCCTAATTTTCATATCTGACCCTGTATGAAACAGGTAGCCCCCAATCCAAGAGAATCGGGTACTACGCTGTATTATTTGCTTTCATTCATTAAGGGTTAGATGTTTAGGTAATCTACCTATTGCCAAATAATTTTCTATATCATCATAACATGGGGTTCTAACAGTAACAACGAACAAATGTTCATCTGGAAAGTGATCTTGGACTACTTCTGCATCTGTTGACTTTGGCATTCTTGACAGAAAATTAGCTACAGGGTTCTCTTTTCCAGGTCAATCTTTGATTGTAATGTCGAATTCCAGCAATAAAATCAAACATATTGTCACTCTTCCATTTGTAATAGGTTTATTTTCTAAAAATTTAATGGCAGAGTGATCAGTATATAGAACTACAAGATACCGAGTTATATAATGTCTAAATTTATTTATAGCATGTACTACAACTAAAAATTCCTTCTCAGTCACAATATAATTTAGTTCAGTAGGAGATAGATTTTTTCTAATATAATATATTGCATATGGTTTTTTATCTTCCTCCTACCCAAGCATTGTTCCAATCGCTGCGTTTGAGGCATCAGATGAAATTTGGAATGGAAAATTCCAATTTGGGCCCCTCAGCACTGGGGCTGTTGATACAAGTTTTTTTAGATCATTGAAGGCATTGTCACATTTATCTGTCCAAACAAAATCAACATTCCCGTTAGTGCATATAGAGGTGCAACTATTCGAGAATAATGTTCTATAAATCTCCTATAATAACCATAAAATCCAAGAAAGCTACATACGTCTCTTTGTGTGGTAGGTGTGGGTATTAACAAAATTATCTGAATTTTGGCTGGATCCACCTGAATTCCAGCTGCTGAAATATAGTGGCCTAAGATAACTCCTTCAGTCATCATCATATGACACTTTTCATGGCTTAAACAAAGCCTAGTGTTGATACATATTTGCAACAACTTTTCTAAATTTTCTAATGATGGCTCAAAATCATCTCCGTAAGGTGTGAAGTCATCCATATATACTTCGAGCATTTCATTTATTACATCGGAAAAGATGCTAAGAATGGCCCTTTGAAATGTGGCAGGGGCATTGCATAGGACAAAGGGTAAGACTCGGTAGGCAAATGTCCCCCAAGTATAGGTAAAAGTATTTTTGTCTTGGTGTTCAGGGGCAATCTGGATCTGATTGTACCCACTGAAGCCATCGAGGAAAGAAAAGAATTTATTTTGTGCCAATGTGTCTAATACCTGGTCAGTGAAGGGAAGGGGAAATTAGTCTTTCTGGGTTGCCTTTGTTTTGTTCTCGGTAATCTACACATACTATCCACTTCCCGTTCTTCTTTGGTACCACTACTAATGGAGAGACCCACTTGCTATCATATATTGGATAAATGAAATTGACATCCAATATGTTTTGTAATTCAGCTTTCATAATATCTTTAAGGTGAGGGTTTAATCTTCTTTGGGGTTGGCGAATGGGTCTCGCATCTTTTTCAGTATAAATGTGGTGTGTGCATAATTGGGGGCCAATTCCCTTCATGTCTGGATAATCCCATGCAAAGGTTGCTTTATATTTCCATGATAATTGGACAAACTTCTCTTCTTGTTCAACAGTCAGATTTTTGTTAATGTTTAGAGTTTTTCCCGGCTCAATCTCTACATTATTGCTATTGTACAGAGAAGTAGTGGGTATTACTTGATCAGGGATGTCTTTCAGAGGATCTTCTTCTTCTTTATTATCAAATGCTGCCTTGATCATGTGACATTGTATATGGGATCTGATTTGTGGTTTATTAATAAAACTATTAATGATATCATCCTCTGTTTGGTCTTTAAAATCAAGAGCATCTTCTACAATTAGAGGTGATCTCATGTTTTCCATAAGATATGATACAGGTTTATTTCTTGTTTTGATTATTGATAGGCTTGGCTGGGATGGGGGATATAAAGCTAAATTATTGACATAGTTTCCCCTTGTTATTGTCATGTTTCCTTTTCAGCATCCAATATAAGCATTGGCAGTTTCCAACCAGGGTCTACTTAGTATTAACGGGTGTCCATCTAGCCGGTTCTTTGAGTTGATAACCAGGAAGTCAGCAGGGTATTTAGAGGAATCTACAGATACCATTACATCTTGTAGTGTACCCTTTGGTTTGACTACCGATCGGTTAGCCAATTCCAATAAGGTTGTTGTTGGTTCTAGTGATGCAATTCCAAGTTTTTCACAGGTGGTGGTTGTTAAGATATTGATTGCAGCTCCCAAATCAACTAAGGCATTTGGGAACAATTTCCCATTGATTTGCACTGTCACTATAGGATTTCCTGGGTCTTCATATTTTACAGGTGTTTCCATTCCTGATAATAAGTCAGATAGAGTACCGACTATTTGGACAGTTGGGTTGGTGGTTTTTCTCCTCTTTGGCTTCTTTATACATAGTTCCTTAATGGTTTTCTCATAAATAGGGATGTCTTGAATAGCTTGGAGGAGAGGAATTTTTATACACAGATTTTGTAATTCTCCTATAAGATCAAAATCAAGATGTTCTAATGGGCGAGGTATGATTAATCATTCTGGGAATGGTGGAGAAGAGGTTGTTGCTTGTTGTTGATTTTTTTGTTGAAACTCTTTCTCTTTTTGCAATGTTTGTTCTACAGGTAACAGATCTTCAATATGAACATTTTTGTCTCTCTCTGTTTCTACTATATGCCAGACCTTAATTTAAGGTCATTACACTCCCTCAATTCAATTTCTAGTTTTGGTGGTTCCATTATTTGGACACACTGAACTGGCCTATTGTTTGGGTTTAGGTTGGGCTAGGCTGGGAGTTGCAGTCTTAAGTTGGTATGGGGGTTTGTATAGGGATCTGGCAGTGTAGGTTGACAAAGAGGAATTGTTCCAGCTAGCTGATTTGTAGGTCTTTTCTAGTTTTACTTCCAGGCCTGACTCTGTGAAGTAGAAGGGGACCATTATGTTGGATAAGCATTGTTTTGTCAAAACGGTGGGCGGAAAGGAAAATTTGGCCAATTAGTTTGATTTGTTTTATTTGGCCATGATGATATGGAGAATGGCTGTTGTGACCAATTGGGGAAAGGTGGTTGATTTTCCCACATTCCATTATATTGCTGAGCATTGTATTGAGGAGGCTGAAAAGAAGAAAATGGATCAGTTGGCATACCTGATTGTCATGGCTTCCATTGTCGGCGCTGATTAAGTATACATACCACTTCTCATTCTTCTTCTGCCTCCTTATAGACTTCTTTTAGGCCAAGAAGTGAGGGACATCCTTGTGTGGGGTGGTCATTCGTGAAAATGGCACAAACTTTGATTACATCCAGTGGGCACTCTTTATGGTTGTGTTTCCTCCTGCATCTAGGATAGAATACTGCGAAATTTTTCTCTGCTTCTGCTTGCTTTTTTTTTGCTTGCATAATGTTGAACTGTGTTGTTAGAGTCCATAGAATATCTATTTTAAAATCTTCCAGTAGATTGCCACTATCTGCACAAGTTACACCTTCATTGGAGGTCTTATTATCCCTTGTAATCATGTCATGCTCTGTTGATTGTAGCCTTGTATTGCCCCTCGAACTCCTGATACACAAATCAATGATGTTAGCATAAATTTCCTAATATATATCACCTTTTCCCATAATATTCAATGTTTCAACCCATTGATCCTTCATTCCCTTAATTAATGTAGTTTTCAGCACATTATGAGGTAAGGGTAAGGATGCATAAGGAGATCTCTGAAGATTGTATTGAAACTGTTCCACATATTCTTCCAGGGTTTCATTCGGTTTTGCTGTCATTTGGAATATTTCGTCTTTTTTTTCACGAGACCTACAATAATCTTGATATTTCTCTAATAACGTAGCTTTTATTTGATCCCAATCAGTTATGACACCCCCACCTAGCCCTATAAACAATCGTAAGGCTGCTCCTTTTAATGGAGAAGGAAATAGTTTTAATTTTTGGGGATCGGTGGTATAGTCATACCCCCTGTATAACACATCAAATTCAAAAATAAATGCATCTGGATCTTCTGATGTCAAACCATGAAATGTAGGAATATGTTTAAGGGGAATGGCTTTCATAGGTGCATTAACTGCAGTATCTACTATAGGATATTGCAGTGTAGAGGTTTGCTGGGGTGTTTGTCGGTTCTGGTTTTGGGCCATTTGATCAAATATGTGCCAATATCCTTCCGAGATCTCAAGGGAATTCCTAGGCTGACTGGAAGGAGTAGGAATGGCCTTGACAACAGTTCCCTAATCTGGAACAATAAGTATTCCTTGCTGGCCTACTGTTTGAGGAGATTCAGGTCCTTGGTTTTGAATAAGTTTGACAGCACTTGCCTTATCTGGACTGCTCACTATTTGGACTATTTCAAGAGGAAATTTTGGTTCTTCTGCTTCTCCTATTTCCCCTTGTCCTTCTCGGAGATTACTAGAGTTCCCTTCTTGTGGAGAAATTGGGCAGGGATTCTCAATATCTTTGGAATCTTTCTCAATTCCCACTGTTTGACTATGTATCTCAGCAAAGGCTTTAGATGGTGACTTTGTAGCTTGAAGGGAACTAGTAGGCTATCTAGAAATGACTTTCCTAGGTCCTACTGATGGTTGAGATTCAGTATTTTTAAGGATTTGGTCAATCAAAGTTGTTTTCCCAAGGGTCACTGGTCCCTTAGGTTTTTCAGGTTTAGGAGGAATTTTGTTTTTCTTAGCTGGTTCATTCATTCAAGAAAACAAGCCTTCATTCCTACCTAAAGAAATAAGCTTACCTAATTCTACTCTGAAGCGGGCTGTGAGCATGTATGTTCCTTTCCCAGTGCGTAGGTTCTTACCTTCCATCTTTAATACCCAATTCTTCGTGAGCAAAAGAAAATCAATTGTGCATCACTGCTTCGAAATGGCATACACTCTCCCCGGCAACGGCGCCAAAATGTTGAGGTAGAAAATGTATCTTTTAAACACCTAATTATCCTACATTAATTATCAATCCAGGAGCGAATTTTTATTTCAAGAGTGTACTATGTTTGAGACTGCAATTTAGCTAAGAGTAATGCTATGAAATATGTAGTATAGTATTCTAGATACAAGAGTAAATGGATGCTTTTAAAGAAATCTAATTACAGTAACATGAATGAAAATACTCTGAAATCCTAAATACTCACTCTGCAAAACATCAATCAGGGATACAGTAAAAATAACTCATTCCCTTAGAAATTGATCCAACTGAAATCACAACTAAGACAAGGTAATAAATATGGGAACTTGGAAGTAGTAACCAATGTCCTCTACAGTTGATGGTCCTGTGCTTTAAGCAATCAAAGTGAAATCGAAATTGAACTACTTGTGGATGAAAATAACTAGGAAGAACTTCTTCTAATAGCAAGAATTGGAAAGGAACAACAATTCGTAATTGCTAGGTGTACACAACAACTGCAAACAATCTCTTTGCTATGAATTAGAAATGAACAACAAATAGTAATTGAACAACAAATAGTAATGGAAGAACAAATATAAACTTAACGCAATCAAGTAACAAATCTACTGAAATTCCAACCCTCTCAACAGCCAACATTATGAATTAGTCAATCAGAATGAACCATAAACCATTAGAACAACAACCAGAATTAAGTATGGAATGACAAAGCTTTCTAAAAGATAGAAATATGAATAAGATAGTAAATATGATCTTTACTAAGATAGAATAGCGATGCAATTCATTAGTGCACATAGAAAACCAGAACTCTGTTCAACAGTAATCAAATAACTCTGTAACTGTAATGAAACCAAACGCAATTGTCACACTACAGTAATCACAGGATAGAAATACAAACAACAGAGTAATTCCACCAGGGCTGGGCCCTTAGCACCAGTGAAAGACTACTAGGTTACTTCAAAGCTTGAAACATGGAATGAAATGCGCCTTTGTATTAATCGAACATAAAAGTATTACAGAGATTACTCTCTAAACCCGAGAGTCAATAAAACGTAATATTACAAAAGGAATGTTTTTAATCAAAGGATCTCCCCGCACAATCACTAAAGGCGTTGTCTTATACATCAAAATCTGACAGACAAGACAATGAATAAGATGAGGTCGAACAACGATCCCTCAGGATCGAAGGATCCTAAGGGATTCGCTTCGCTTCTTTTAGCTGTCACTTGATTTCCTTTGACCAAGCTGATTTGTCCCCTGTCTTTTCTTAGCGATGCGTTCAAATTTCATTGTCTTTGGTAGGATTTGGTCTAACGATATAGGAACAATAGTTGTATTTACTTTAGCCACGCCTCTGGTATAGCTGCTCACCTTGCCTAATTCCTGTTTTTAGCAATAAAAGGTAGTTTTTAGTCGTATTTTACAATAAACATAAATCTTCACAATTCTATCACAATTCTTGTAATAAGTCATATTTCTAAGGTAAAAAGAATTATGTTTAATGTAAAATAATGGGAAAACACATAGCAAATTCATATCTTTTTCACTGCTGAACATGGTGGTGAAAAATGAAAGATATTTTAATTGGGTTGATATGTTATCCTATGAGTTGCACCGACAGGTGGGGTAGGTAAAAGCATATTTTCACACAAATGAGGCTCCAAAATTTTACATGTTTTCATATCTCTTGGATCGTATCTGTGAATGATATGCGTTCCCAAAATTACATTCAGAGTGGACTCCTGAATATAAATTCCCATTGTATGTCCATTGTAAGGTGTTAATAGAGGGAAGCTTCATAAGTGCATACAACAAATTGGTCGAACACTTCTTTGATGCCATATTTCATTTGATATTTGAGACTAAATCCCCATGCATGAAAAATCAGGTCAATGACTCACTTCGAGATATTTGAGACTATTTTGCAGCTCCAGAGGGAAAATACTTCAAATACTTTAAATGTCAGACAACCCCTCATGTTATGACGCAATACATGACAAAGAATGTGGTCATGCAGGAGGTGGAAAATCACTTGGAAAATGGACCATTGGGAACCCTTCATAGGAGGAAGAAAGCCTCTTGGTATAATTTTTCATTCATAATTGGCTTATACAAATTTAAGAGTGACAAGGCATTGGAAACTAAAATCGCAAAGTTGAGCCGCCTACACTCCGGCACCAAATATTTCCATGCATATGATCCCAGATGAATTAGTAGGCAGCATTATGAAAGGATCAGACATAGTGCAAGGTATTCCTAAATATAATATCTAGATTATTAAAATATAAATTACTCTTAAAATTCCATAATCAAGATGCATCTAGCCATGGATACTAGTTCACCACACTACTGATGAACTTTGGGCTTGCAGGAGGAATAACAAGAAAAAGAGGAGGAAATAATGTGTCAAGTTAATAATTTATCTTTGAGTAAAATGATCAAGTACTCATGAGAAGAAAATTAAACATAAAATGGAAGGTTGATCCTTTAAACACACGAGCTACAAAAATAGAGCCAGAGAGGAGAGAGTATGGAGAAGAAGAAGAAGAGCAGGAGGAGGAAATCAGGAACCATGATGAGGTGGTCAAAAAGAAAATGGTAGAAGAAGAAGAGAGAAGATAGGAAGAGGATTAATAACATAGGAAGTGTGAGGAGGAGGAAGCATCATGAAGGTTGGAAGAAGAAAAATTGACTCAAGAGCTAGAGGAGGAGCAGGTTAAGGAAGAAGACACCATCCGACCCATGGATGATGATCCCAATACTCTTGGTGAAAAACCACCGGTAGTAGGACATATTCCATTTAGTGAAACGTGGATCACACCTCCTCTAACAAACCGAGTCATGAATATATGTACCATAGCATTTGATCAGTTGAAGAAGAGTATCGTACAAGAAAGACATAGATATTTCCCAAATGATCTTTAGAAACGAGTCTCAGTAGCGTCAAAAAATGTGATTACCTCCAACACTACAAGAAATATGAGGGTAGTTATAATAGAAAATGTTACATTTGCTACAACGACACAATATAAATTTGAGTATTTACTAAATGAGAATTCCTAGTTGAAAAGAGAACTTGTTGCAACAAGCAACATGTGGAGAATCTTGCACCAGAGAACTAGTGGCTATCATTAGAGAATTAAAATATGGTAGAATGATAGTCTATTATGCTAGAAGAGTTGGGACCGATGGATGATACCATGGTACCAGTATACGATGAGATGATACTTATACAACAAGTCACAGCCACTTTCACTAAAATTCAAAAGAACAAACAAGAAGTAGTGAAACTATTGAATATAGAAACCACAGTAGTTGATATGATGAAATAATGTACTTCCAAATATCTATTTTCTCCAGAGTACTTGGAAAAGAAGGAAAATATTGTTGCAGAAATTGGCAATGTCAAATTGAGACTCTACCTGCAGAACTACACACATATTGGATCCCAATTGTTGATTCACACTATGCATACTTATAATCAACTGCATAATGGGTTTGAGCCTCTTACACATAAGCACGAGATTCCCGCCATGAGAGTTCTTGAAGAAATTAGAGTCATGGAGGTCATCGTTTAGGAGATGAGTGATTACAATGGAAAAATAAAGAAGGCTAATGAACATGAAGGGTTTGAGGTGACCAAAGATTTTATTCAACAGTATGCCTTTGCACCAGTCAAAGCACACATGAAGATTTCTTGGTTGTGAAATAGTGTCCAGTTAAGCTACATGAACATATTTTCAAAGACATTGGAGGTGGAAGTGCGCTACAATGGAGACTTGCCAGATCAGATCGAAGCCATCACACAAGGGTTCATAACTTGGAACTCTTACATCACAAATGAACTTGATGAAGAAGAACATGATCTATCCATTTTATGAGATTTGTGTTTTAGCATTTTTGTCTTACTAGGCCATTGTTTCATGTGTAATTTGTTTTAGGTAATAAATTTTATGTAATGAAGTCCAAGGGAAACATGTGAAATATGAAAATCCACTCATGGGAATGTAATGAGTGATATTACAATATTAATAGTTTTATAAGTGAATGAGTCATGATAATCCCACGAGTCATTGTATTTGTTATAAATAACTCCTCATAACTCTAGTTAGAGGATTTTCAAGAAGCTTTTAGAGGCTTAGCTTTGCCTTCTCTTGTACCACATAGGATATTGGATATAATGGTTCATCCATGTAACAATGTACTTGGAATCCTATGCTTATAATCAGAAGCTTACTGAGTTGGCATTCCTTCACACAGGCATCGTGCATATAGTCAAACTATTATGGTTATGTGTTGGTATATGTTGCTCTATTCACATACTAATTTAATGAAATATTTTGTATCTTAGTTATGTTCATTTTTGAATGAATGTTTTTATGTTTCAACGATTTTTTTTTTACTATGTGGACTAATATATACAGGTACTCAACAAATATTTCTAATTTCCCTGGGTCCTCCTTTCGGATAGTACTAAAAATTTTGTAGCCCACGGCTCGTTTCTCTCACCAAACACTTAAGTGTTCCTAATATACCTTATATTAGGCATCTCACAAAGATTACATCCTCGCTAGCACAAAGAGGCATTGCATTCTCTTATGTCTGATTGTGACCAAGGCATTCCAATGGTGGCAGCCTGGATGGGACTGCTACACCAAATGACGTGAGGTTTAGTTGGGAATTTACATTGGGCAGATCCCCTTGAAATATTGGTGGGATACAACAGCATCAACACATCGAAAATATGTTGAAAAGATAATTGCAATGGTGGTATCTAATTTGAGTTTTGATGAGGTTAGAGAAATATTATTTTTGTGACCTCATCATCATGATATACTATGTTAATATTGGGTTAACTTTAAAGAAACATCTTTGAAAACTCAAGAATAACCCAAGGAGGTGGGAGGGTATGTTACAAACACTACTAGAGAGAACATAATCAATGAGTCACAGTAATAAGCCATGTAGAGTACCCATTTTACAATGCACATAAGTAACAAAGAACAATTGAGACAAGAGAAAAAAGTGAAAACTACATGCGAATAAAACTCCCCCTTAATGAAAAATATTGAAAAAAATAAAATAATAGTTAGAACGTAGTTACCGATCAAATGAGAACTTTACAAATTACCCATATTTTTGAGGCAGCAAAAAAATTGCCTGATTTTGAAAAGTGTGTACTGAGAATACAATTTTTTTAAGGATATTTTTGACACTTAAATTTTGTTATGTATCAAGTATGAACATCTTTTTTAAAATGTTAGTAATTTTCATGTTGATTTTCAAAACTGATGCTCCAACATCAGCCCCTTCTTTGAGAGGTCTTATTTTTTACACTTTAAAGTTTATATTGTATTAAGTGTGGATAGTATTTTTTTAATGTTGGTAATTTTCATGTGGATGTTCAAAAGCATTAACATTTTTTTTAAGGCATATTTTTCACACTTTAAATTTTCTGATGTCCTAGGCATGCACAAATTTTTTTAATGTTGATTATTTAACCATTATTCAATTTGTCTTGTTCATATTCCTATTTTTCTTCCTAAGATGTTTTCATTTTAAGGGTTTTCCAATCAGGTTTTTTTTTTTTGTTTTTCTTTGCATTGTTTTCTAATAAATAGTTTTTTTTTAAATTTTTTTGCAAAGTTTTAAAAAATAATAACATTTATATTTTAAGGTTAGATTTTTTTTTATAAATTTATATAACGTTAATTAATACTCCAATAGACATAAAATAATTGTCACTAACAAATAATAATTTTAAAACACTGAATAAAAAATACACATTTTGCATATGATTGAAAAAATACAAATTTCAAGGTCGTTTCACTGAAAATGACACGTTAAATAAATCATTTTCATGAAAAATTGAAATAAAGAAAGTTGAAAAATAGAAAACTTTATGAATTTGTATACAAAGATGATGAAATTTAATGAATTTTATGAATTTTATATCCAAAAATGTTAAAAAAAAATAAACATACAATGAAAAAAAAGAATTTAAAAAAATCCTTAAAAATAAAAATTTAAAAACATAGAAAAAAAAACAAGTAAAACATACAATAAAATTAAATAAAAATTAAATAAAAAACATCAAAAAATAATTACAAAAAAAATATTACAAACAAATCTTTTGGCCTCTCACCTCTGCCTGGTCAAGGATCTGACGTAGGGCCAACAGAGTGAGTCTTGAAACCCCTATGCTGACACTGCGACAACCCTCCAGCCCTTGCCTAGCCGAGGGACGATTCCCAGAATCTACCCTTGACCAAGCGAGGGCCAAGGGCTTTTTTTTTTTTTAATTTCAGTTAAACTTGTTTTTTTTAAATAATTTTAATTTTTTTTTACTGTTTTTTTCTTCGGCTTTAATTTTCCATATATATATATATAGATATAGATATATATATATAAATATAAATATATATATATATATATATATATATATATATATATATATATATATATATATATATATATATATATATATATAAAGCCTTTTTGTTTAATTTTACCTTTTTCTTTGAAGTTTTTTTTAATAGAGAGCTATTTTATTATTATTATTATTATTATTATCATTATCTGATTTTCATGTATTTGTCAGTTTTGTTTATATATATATTTTTTTGTTAAATTTTTTAATTTTTTCCTTAAATTAAGATTTTTTTGGTGAACTCTTTTTGTTTTTCATTTTTTAATTATTTTTGTTGTTGTTGTTTTTTTTAACCCCATTTTTTATATATATACTCAATGAGTGTATATTTCAATAGTTTGGGTCAAAATACTTTTCCTCTTAATTAATTTGCAAAATATTAAAAAACATTTCAAATGTTTATTAAAGTTTTGGTAAAATTATATATTAAACTTATTTTTTTAGAAATTCAAAAATATTTTTTGAATTTTGAAAATTCTAATCTGTAATTTTTGATTGGTGGATGACTAATTTTATGTGGTTCAAAATCAATTTTTTAGTAATAAAATTGTTTAAAAAAAAAATCTGATCGCCAAGTTTCCTCATAAATTAATTAGCGATTTTTTTTTCCAAATTTATGGATTCTTCCGTACCTAATATTTTCTTTTCCAAAAAAATAAAGTTTTCATTACGTTTCGGGCTTTTACTATCCATGGAAGCTAGTCTATTTACGAAACAAAAAAGACAACATTGTATATTACACCAATTTTTCTCTTCGCAAATTTTATTGATACGTTTCCCCTGGTAACTTTTATTATTTAATGGATTTGGTTCAATCATTTCCATCAATAAACATTACCTATATTATATATTTTCACAATTCAATTTGAAGTCATGATGCAATATAAAAAAATAAAATTTAAGTCACACTACAATAAATAATATTTTCTCATTTGTATTTACAATTTTAGTCGTAACTTGAAAATATAAAATTATAAGAAAAAATATATTTTTTTTAGAAAACTTTTGCATTCACACTTAAGGTTTTTTGTAACTAATTTTTTTATTTTAATAACTAGACAATGTCACTTTTTATATTAGATATGTTGTTACATATGAATTCTTTGCCATGTGATTAAGATGACACAAGATACTTCATATCAATTTGATTTTTTTAACATAACAATTCTACCATAAATTATTTATTTGCCCCTGAATTAGGATGAGTATTAATTTAAAGTTAAAAAAATATTTTTCTACAATAATTATCTTTTTAATTTTATTGTTTTATATATATATATATATATATATATATATATATATATATATATATATATATATAGATATATATATACATTGTAATTTCTACAGACGACATTTTGTATATATATTTTTTTATGTTTGATGTTATTTTTTTATGTCATTTTTTATCTTTTAATTTTTTTTAATATATTTTTTTATTATTATTTTTTTTTAATTTTTGGTTTTTTGTTTTTGTTTTTTTTTTATGTTTTACTTTCATTTTTTTTCAATATTCTAATATTTTTCTTGTTTTTTATTTTATTTTTATTTATTTAGGTATTATTTATTATTTTTTCTATATTTTCTTATTTGCAGGGTCTGTGTCAATCCTCGACTAGCAACCCGACCAAATTATGTGTCAATTTCATAGTTCATTTCAAATTTTTATTATAATGGATCAAGTCTACTGAAGCGATGTGACAATTTTATGGTTGATTTTTAAGGTTTCATTGCAATAGGTTGAGTTCGTCTACACTACATGTCAATTTGATAGTCGATTTTTAAATTTTCATGGCAATGTGTCAAGTTTGTTAGGCTAATATCTTAAAATAGCTATGCTTTTAACATTTAAACAATAAATTACTCTTGATATAATGGCTCTTTCATCCACGTGTTAATTTTTAAAGATTTTTTTAGTCTTAATTTTTTCATAATTCCATGGTTAAATATATTGAAAACTTAAGGTTTTTTTAAAGTCATGATATTGGGTTTTAATTTAATGGTTGAAAATTTCCCAAAATTTTAAGGTTTTTATAACTTACAATATTTTATCTTTAGTGTTATGGCTGAAAATAGATATAAGTATTTTATCTTTAATGTCATGGCTGAAAATTGTTGGAATTTTAATGCTTTTTAGAGACATTATATTTTATCTTTAATGTCATGCATGAAAATTGTTGGAACTTTAAGGTTTTTCGGAGTCATGATATTTTATCTTTGATACCATTCCTAACAAATGTTGGAAATTTACCCAAACAAAAACGTTATTCCAGCATCAAGAATTTTCATTTTCATGTTGTTTTCTGCGCAAAAAAAAGGTTTTTATTTCCTTTTACTGTAATTTTTAAAAATGTTGAAAATTTACCCCGAAAAAAGAAGTCGTGATGCAACATCAACACTTTTCGTGCTTGCGCTGTTTTTTCATGTTTTTTGGGGTTTTTTTTGGCCAGATTTCTCTTTTTAAGGTATTAGTTCTCTTTTGATCAATCAATTTGTTCTATATGGTGGCGTCCTTCACCCCAATGAAGTCTTGCAGAAAGTGGAACTTATGATCACCCCAGGTATTCCTGAAGATATGAACTGTTTTGTCAAATGTGGGACAATATTCCAAGCTGAAAATCCCATAATGTAAAAATCCCCATATGTAGTGCATCTGGATTTTAATGTGTTTCATTTGTTTCCATTGCATTGGATCTCTATGAAAATTTAGTCTTCCATGGTTATCACAATAGATGATATCATGTGATTAAATATGATTCCAAGCTTATTGAGGAACTTTTGCAACCAAATAACCTGAATGGAAATTTCCATTGATGCGTAGTATTTAGTGTTTGTTGAGAACGAAGAAATTTTTGATTTCATTTTTTCTAGACCAATAAATTGGGCCGTAACCGAAACAAAGAACATACCTTTAAGTGGACTTGCAATCAATTTTATCATCAACCCCACATGAATAAGTGTGGAAAATTAGATCATAAGTACATATTTTTTCATAATGAATCCCATAATTGATGGTTCTCTACACATATTTCATTATGTGCTTTGAATATTTCCAATGAAACCCATGCATCTCCTACATGTATCTAGAAATTGTGCCTACTACATATGAGAGATGCAGATGCAAGTGAGTGAGATAGAGGATACTCTCCACAAGCTCTTTGTACATGGTGTAATCAACCATTGATGTAACCTTTTCATCCTCAATGTGTACCCTTGACAAAAAATGTGTAGCTCGTAGCTTATAGTTGATGATGTGGAAGTGAACTAAAATATATTTCTAATACTTTGACTAATTATTTTTGATAATTGAATCATTCTAGATTATTTCAGTTGAAAGGAAGAAGGGTAATTCACCCATATATATCATGGAAATAATATCATGTGAGGTTGTCTTGAATACAATACTAGTTGAAGATCAACTACCTACGATTAGTATGCCATCTACATAAATCACATTGATCAATAGATAGTTATATGTACTTAGCATATGAATTTTTGGATCAAATTTTACATCAAACAAAATGTTGAAAGAGTAATTGGGAATCCATTTTAGCATACCATTCTCTAGGTTCCTTATTGAATACATAGATAGAACTTTGTACTCATCAAACTAATGATGAATTCCTTAGGTACCCTTGTAGTTGCTCCATGTAAAATGCCTCTTTGAGATCACTATGAAGAAATGTATTAATCACAACCATGTGGTGAACCTCTACCTTCTTGATACTATAATGGAAAGAGACATATGAATATATTTCATTTTGGACACTGAAGCAAATGTTTAATTGTAATTGATGCTATAAACCAGTTGAAATAATTTTTCCGCCAAGTACACTTTATATATCCTCAAAAGTCCATTTGCTGATTTGTTTGATGTGTATACATACTTGAATTTGATAATCTTATGATATGAAGGAAGTGTAACCAAATAAAAATTTTGGTTATTAATGAGGGAATTGTACTCCTCATCCATAGTTACCTTCAAAAATGGATTCCCTGTAGCTTCTACATAAGTTTGATGGTTGGATGCAAGAAGCATGTAACAATGCATGTGAATAATAGGTTATGTAGTTGTGAGTGCATGAAGTGCTTCTTTGAATTGAGATCTTATGGAAAGATCACCCAATAGATCACTCATGAGGTGAAACTTCTATGCTAAAAGAGGTCAAGAATTTGGATCTTCACATGTATTCCCATAATGTTCTACATAATCTTTGGATCTCAAATTTGATATATGATATGAATGACATAACACATCATATTTTAGAACTAATATAGGAGGAAGAGCAAAAGTTTCTACATGTTCTTACTTATATGCATGCATCATAATTTCTTCAAAGTAAGCAGTCCCCTCAATGAAGAGGTTTTTTACTGAAATATCTATGACTATTTACACCACATGAATATACAACAAAAATGCATCCTATTCTTTGAAAATCCAAAGCCTTATATTGCAATAATGCATGCCCATGTTTGAGATCTAAAAATATAGAAATGTGTGACCTCTAGTTTCATACCACTCCATACTCCAAAATATGGTTTCCCTATAACATATTTTTTAGAATAGTTGTTTTGTTTGTATGAAGTGGTTTTGCTAACTTCAACATATAGTTTAGAAGGAAGGTACCTTGCATGCAACATGAAGTTTACCATATCATTTAAGGATATGTTATTCCTATTATCTACCCCATTTTTTTATGGATTTTAAGGAATTATTTGTTGAAATCTATTCACACCTCATGAGAGAAACAATGGACATCCTTGTTGACATACTCAACCCCCATTATTTGTACAGAGTATCATGATAATATTTCTATATTTCTTATCTACATGAGTTTTGAAAATATTTAGATGCTGAAACATTTCAACCTTGAGTTTGAGAAAGTACAACCATCTATATCTCACACAATTATCGATGACTGTGAGAACATATATGGATTTTCTTATGCAAGGATCTAGAAATGGAAAAATAATATCTCTATTAATAAATTGCAAGGGAGAGGAGCCCCTCCATGCATGTCACTTCAAAAAGTTTTCTTGTTGATGCCTTTGAAGAGAAATTACTTCAAAATATCCATCAAAAATTTCTATGGAAGACATACCTTTCATGATCATATATTTTTGAATTTGTAACATGTATCTAAAATTTAACTGTCTAAATATTTCATGCCAAATTCTACTTTCATCATTTTCATGTGTGAGTATTAAAGATGAACCTGATTGAGGAAAAAATTGTAAAAAAATGTACAGATGAGACTAATGATATTCCTTAGCACCTCACTATATACACTCACTAAATATTGCTAAATTTAGCTCTTGTTATAGTTTGAATATCTATCATTTTATCCATGTAGAGAAGATTTACTGAGATATTCAGAATATGTAGGACATTTTCAAAACTTTCATCACCAAGATTTACCCTCCCTTGTCTAGCTTTGTCTTCTCAAGAACCATATCTTGTGAGAATAAGAGGACTAGCATACGGTTTTGAACATGCGACATATTATTTTGTGGCTACCATGTGTTGTGAAGCTCTAGAATCTATGATATATGAATTAAAATAAGAATTAATAATTATTAGTGCATGAAAATTCCATTCTTTCTTGGAAGCTCTTTCTCCATGCTTCTTCTTGGCACTCTCTCGAATATAGTCTTATTTTCTTCAGCTTAAGAGTTTATATCATGAGATCAAATTTCATATTAATGCATGATGATTTGTAATGTTAACAAAGTTGCAACAGTTTCATTTTGAAGGCCCATTCCTGCCCTTATTTTCAATTGAGCTTGTAGATTCGTTAGGAGGTTCATAATTTCCTTCCTTGTATATGGTTCTCTTACCTTTCCTTTTAACTTTGGATTGTTAACTCGATTTTCAGTTGAACTTTCCCCTTTCATGCACAAAAAGTGGGCTTAGGAAATTTTCGATGTTCCCGTATTTATGATCTTATCCTCCTCACGTATCAAGGACTCAATAAAATTATAAGAGTGGGAATCTTCTAGGATGCTCCTATTTCAAGAGTAAACATGTGAAAATTGGAGACAAATATTGCACACTATAGATCCAATTTTGAAAATATGGCAAGAATTAATTGGATCTCTTGTTTATTTTTATCAATTCTCCATTCTTTCAAATGGGGTAACAAGGAATTGAACCTTGTGAAGAAAACTTGATTTTTTTCGAAACTCCTTGGATGTAATGAGTTGAAATCATTTTCAAGGTTGTGGTCCTGCATCTCATCTTTTTTCGTGAAGAGTGTATCCAATGTTGTGCAAACTTGATTTGGAGTGGTGTACAATTTTTCATGGAATAATAATTCTAGAAAAAATTAATGAGTATAGGAGACCCATGCCCTTGTCCATGTGGTTCAAATATTTCAAATTTTCAGCTGTAAAATTTGGTTCAATCTCTATTGCGATGAATCTTCGATATAATGCTATATTTCTAAGTTGAAGTATAATCCTTCACTTCCATTCAAAAAAATGGCTTGGAATGATAATTGTGGAAGGTGGAAACTAAACTCTTTCCCATAGTTTCATCCTTCATTACCTTCAAATATAGTCTTTTATGTCTCTTCTTCCTAAATACTATGGGATTTGATATAATGTGAAATTATTGTTGAACTCATCGATCTAGCTAGAGAATAATGAACAAAGCTTCCAAGTAGAAAAGCACAAAGAAAATTGTGGGAGAAAAGAATTAATGGATTGAGTCCATGGAGAGAAAAGAAAATTCTGAAAGAATACAATTCAATTCAATATACTTACATGGCTAAAAATAATATAGTAGTGGATCTAGAGAGATGTGAATATGGATGGACACTTCCATTGAGTCATGAGCTAAATGAATGATGCAAATGGATATTAGTAAAAAACATGTACGGACTTGTTGTTTTACTTCTTAGTGATACCAAGTCTAACTAAGTTAACAATGTGTCTATGTTATCTCCAATCGAAAAATAAAATGCATATTCTATCATATATCCTAATCATGGTTGAGACAAAAATCATTTATTCGACCTTATAGAACAACTTAAACATAGTTTTCTAGGACAAGTAAGAATATGTTATAATAGCAAGGCTTCAATGTCTTTCGACTACTCTAGCAACAAAACTACTTGGGCCATAAGAGATACCATAAAATTCCAAAAATAGACTCTTCCAGGAAAAAATTAAAAAATGAACGAAGTTAAGAAACCAAAAGATGAAAAAAGAACTCGATAAGATTTGACCTAATTACCTTATCATAACTCACAAATTTATTAAAAAAACTCTTAACTAAGATTTAACATAAAAAATAAATTATCTTAAACAACAAAAACCCTTACAGATTTTGATATTTAACCATTTCTATAAATATAATAATTACTTGCACAAGGTACACCACTGCCTTCGATATTTAAAAAATATTAGAGACAAATCCCTCAAAATTGAAAAAAACTATATAGACAAAGCTCTCAAGATTAAAAAAAACTATATAGGAAATTGAAATGTTGCACATGTAGCTTCAACATGAAGGTAGACACAATTCTTACATTGTGAACCTTCGTCATACATTGAAAGTCATTTTACACTGCATTTGATGTCTCGAATCCTCATAGATGCAAGAATACTATCTGAGCCTCTACCCTCACTTTGGTGATTTTTTTTGCATGAGATTTTTCCTCATAACCCTCATGCTCATTGTGTGGTAATATAACTTCTTGATTCCAAACTACATATACTTCCTACTCTAGTTGGGTGGATTGTAGATTCCATGTCTTTCAACAATCTTACTTTGTAACATAAGTGTAAAAAGGTAAATAAATATTTAGATATATAATTTAGTTAATATTTGAAATTCAATTTTACAATATCATGGCTCATTTCATATCTTATAATTTGACTACAATTTAATAATTCTATTATATAAGTGTAAAAAAACAAAGATATATTTAGATATACAATTTAGTTAATATTTGAAATTCAATGGTACTATACCATAAATAAAGGTATATTCCATTTTTACTATGATAAAAGAAGGATTTAGATTAAAATTAAAATTAAAATATTTAAATTCAACATTAAACATTATTTTCAATCTAGAGAGATGATCATGGGAATATGTACAAGAGGGCTATTGTTTCTCTTCAAATAGGGAATCAATTTCTATTGGACAATGAAATGTAAAGGCTATTGTAGCACTTGAGGAAGTAGGATAGGTGACCCAAAGGGAGCTTCTATATTGGCTGATAGGTTCACACATACATTGAAGCAATACAACTCCATATACATCAAGAGAATGAGCTGTCTTGGAAGTCTAATTTTTTTTTTTAATAATGAAGTGGGCCGATAGGATTTAATATTTTAATAGTATGCTAAAAGATATAGTAAATAATACACACTATAATGCATTTAGATATATGATTACGATGTTTCAATTTGATTGGGTTTTACCTTTTTGAGATGGCCAATATACCTTGCTACCAAAAATTGAATCGCATAATGTAACATGTTGAATCTATTGTTTTTTTTTAAATGAATGAACAGAGAAAAACTACCAAATTAAAAAAAGAAAAAGAAAAAGAAAAACATTAAACATTATCTCCGAACCTCTCCTTCCAAATAAACACAACTTCTAACTTCACATATAGCACATAAAAATTATTATACAAACATATATATGAATTATAGAATTATATATTGAAATATACTTAAAAAAAAATATCCTAAATGCCTAAATAAATAAAAATGCACTAACACAAACCACAACCACATAGTTATAGCTACACACGATGAAATAACCACAACCACACTCTATGGCTAAGAGTAGTTTGATACAATAGGCTACACTTTGAATATTCAAAAACTCCAACGTAACATCAGAAATAGAACATTATACTTTTCTGTTGTAAGAATGGATTGGGAAATTTAGTGTATTATCGTTCCTATACAAAAATGTTTGTTGTGATTTAGTTCATTTTTTTTTTTTCCAGAAAGTACACACTTACGCTTACACGGTTGCTAACATTGTTCATGCTGGAGGTATACTTTTAATTAGGATGGAAGTATTCTAATATCCTCTTTACATAAATATCCCCGATCTCAGGTTGTCCTTTTGTAATTCAACAAACCAATCTTAGTCAAGCCTTGTATCAATTCTTTAGAATTTAACTAGCACAACTACATTATATTTATTAATGTGGTTGATATACGCCGATAAGCCTATATCCACTACACAGCACATTAAGAATATAATATTATAATATTTATTAATGATATATACTAATAATATTTATTAATATATTAATAATATTAATATTTATTGATATATTAATAATATTATAATATTTATTAATAATATGTATTATTATTTATTATATTAATAATATATATTAATAAAATTTATTAATATACTAATAATATTAAATCCAAAAAGATAAGAAAGTAATAAACTCTAAGAATTAATATATTAAATTGAAGAGATTAATAAATCATATGAAACAATATTTAAAAACAAAAAATCTAAGAGATTAATAAACCTTAACAATTAATATTTTAAATTGAAGATATTAATAAACTCAAGGGATAATTAATAATAAAAACCCAATGTCATAATAAACCAAAAGTTTAAATATTATAAACCAAAGGAATTGGTGAACCCAAGGGATAAATATTATAAAAATAAGGGATCAATACTAAAAACTCAAGAGATTAATAAACACTAAGAATTGATATTTTAAACTAACAAAACCTAATAAATCAATAAACCATAAGAATCATTATTTTAAACATAAGATATTAATAAACCAACATGATTATTAACATTACAAACCAAAAGAACTAATAGACCCAAAGGTTTAATATTATAAACCAAAGGAATCGACGAACCCAAGGGATAAATATTATAAACCTAACAGATGAATATTAACAAAAATAGAGTTTAATAAAACCTAAGAATTAATATTTTAAACTGAAAAATATAAGAAATTAATAAAGCCTAAGAATTAATATTTTAAACTCAAGCCAGTAATAAACCAAATGTGTGATTAACTTATAAACCAAAAAAACTAATAAACCCAAGGGTTTAATATTATAAACCAAAGGAATCGGTGAACCCAAGGGATAAATATTAAAAACCTAAGGGATAAATAAGGCTAAGGGAAATATTAAAAACAATAGAGATTAATAAAACCCAAGGGTTTAATATTATGAACCAAAGGAATTGGTGAACCCAAGGGAATTGACTTAAACATTGAGACAATTGTTGTCACAATGCAACATTGGACCAACTATGACCATGTTTGGCCATGGGTGATTTTCTTATTGAGACGATATTTTTCAAAATGTGACATTTGATCATGGATGACATTGATCGATTATTCATATTATAAACCAAAATAACTACTCAACCCAAGGGTTTAATATTATAAACCAAAGGAATTGGTGAACCCAAGGGAATCGATTTAAACATGGAGACAATTGTTCTCATAATGCGATGTTGGGCCAACTATGACCATGGTTGGCCATGGGTAATTTTCATATTGAGACAAAATTTGTCAGAATGTGACATTTGATCATGGATGAAATTTATCAATTATTCATATTATAAACCAAAAGAACTAATAAACCCAAGGGTTTCATATTATAAATCAAAGGAATTGGTGAACACAAGGGAATTGATTTAAACACTGAGACAATTGTTGTCACAATGCGACGTTGGACCAACTACAGCCATGGTTGGCCATGGGTGATTTTCATATTGAGACAATATTTGTCAGAATCTGGCATTTGATCATGGATGACATTGATCGACTATGGCTAAAGAAATTAATAAACACTAATAACTAACCCAACGTACTATTCATATTATAAACCAAAATAACTAATAACCCAAGGGTTTAATATTAGTAACCAAAGGAATTGGTGAACCCAAGGGAAAAAAATTAATAACCTAAGGGACCAATAGGGCGAAGGATCAATAAAATTAATAAAAAAATACTCAAGTTGAAGAAATTAATAAACACTAATAATTAACCCAAGGGATTATTTATATTATAAACCAAAAGAACTAATAAAACTAAGGGTTTAATATTATAAATCAAAGGAATTGGTGAGCCCAAGGAAATTGATTTAAACATTGAGATAGTTGTTGTCACAATGCGGCATTGGACCAACTATGACCATGGTTTCCCATGGGTGATTTTCATATTGAGACAATCTTTCTCAGAATGTGACATATGATCATCAATGACGTGGATCGATTATTCATATTATAAACCAAAAGAACTAATAAAACCAAGGGTTTAACATTATAAACCAAAAGTAATTGGTGAACCCAAGGGAAAACCATTACCCAAGAAATTATAAACCAAAGGAATTGGTGAACCCAAGGGAATTGATTTAAACATCGAGACAATTTTTGTCACAATGTGACGTTGGACCAACTATGACCATGGTTGGCAATGAGTGGTTTTCATATTGAGACAATATTTGTCAGAACGTGACATTTGATCATGGATGACATTGATCGCTTATTCATATTATAAACCAAAAGAACTAATAAACCCAAAGGTTCAATATTATAAACCAAAGGAATTGGTGAACCCAAGAGAATTGATTTAAACATTGAGACAATTTTTGTCACAATGCGATGTTGGACCTGTCCATGGGTGATTTTCATATTGAGACAATATTTGATCAAAATGTGACATATGATCATGGATGACGTTGATCGATTAGTCATATTATAAACCAAAAGAACTAATAAACACAATGATTTAATATTATAAACCAAAAGAATTGGTGAACCCAAGGGAATTGATTTAAACATTGAGACAATTGTTGTCACAATGCAACGTTGGACTAACTACGACCATGGTTGGGCATGGGTGATTTTCATATTGAGGCAATATTTGTCAGAATGTGACATTTGATCATAGATGACATTGATCGATTATTCATATTATAAACCAAAAGAACTAATAAACCCAAGGGTTTAATATTATAAAACAAAGAAATTGGTGAGCCCAAGGGAATTGATTTAAACATTGAGACAATTTTTGCCACAATGCAACGTTAGACCAACTATGACCATGGTTGGTGCTCGATGATTTTCATATTGAGACAATATTTGTTAGAATGTGACATTTGATCATGTATGACATTGATCGATTATTCATATTATCAGACAAAAGAACTAATAAACCCAAGGGTTTAATATTATAAACCAAAGTAATTGGTGAACCCAAGTGAATTGATTTAAACATTGATACAATTGTTTTGACAATGTGACGTTGGACCAACTACGACCATGGTTGGTGCTGGATGATTTTTATATTGAGACAATATTTGTTAGAATGTGACATTTGATCAGGGATGACATTGATCAATTATTCATATTATAAACCAAAAGAACTAATAAACCGAAGGGTTTAATATTATAAACAAAAGGAATTGGTGAACCCAAGGGAATTGATTTAAACATTGAGACAATTGTTGTCACAATGCGACGTTGGACCAACTACGACCGTGGATGGCCATGGGTGATTTTCATATTGAGACAATATTTGTCAGAATGTGACATTTCATCATGGATGACATTGATCGATTATTCGTATTATAAACCAAAAGAATTAATAAACCCAAGGGTTTAATATTATAAACCAAAGGAATTGGTGAACCCAAGGGAATTGATTTAAACATTGAGACAATTGTTATGATAATGCGACGTTGGACGAACTATGACCATGGTTGGCCATGGGTGATTTTCATATTGAGATAATGTTTGTCAGAATGTGACCTTTGATCATGGATGACATTGATCGATTATTCATATTATAAACCAAAATAACTAATAAACCCAAGCGTTGAATATTATAAACAAAAAGAATTGGTGAACCCAATGGAATTGATTTAAACATTGAGACAATTTTTGCCACAATGCGACGTTAGACCAACTATGACCATGGTTGGTGCTCGATGATTTTCATACTGAGACAATATTTTTTAGAATGTGACATTTGATCATGGATGACATTGATCGATTATTCATATTATAAACCAAAAGAACTAATAAACCCAACGGTTTAATATTATAAACCAAAGGAATTATTGAAGCCAAGGGAATTGATTCAAACATTGAGACAATTTTTGTCACAATGCGACATTGGATTAACTATGACCATGGTTGGCCATGGGTGATTTTCATATTGAGAGAATATTTGTCAGAGTGTGACATTTGATCATGGATGACATTGATCGATTATTCATATTATAAACCAAAATAATTAGTAAAACCAAGGGTTTAATATTATAAACCAAAGGAATTGGTGAACCCAAGTGAATTTATTTGAACATTGATACAATTGTTGTCACAATGCGAAGTTGGACCAACTAAGACCATGGTTGGCACTGGGTGATTTTCATATTGAGACAATATTTGTCAGAATGTGACATTTGATCATGGATGACATTGATAAATTATTCATATTATAAACCAGAAGAACTAGTAAACCTAAGGGTTTAATATTATAAACCAAAGGAATTGGTGAACCCAAGGGAATTGATTTAAACATTGAGACAATTGTTGTCATAATGCAACATTGGACCAACTACGAACATGGTTGGCGATTGGTGATTTTCATATTGAGACAATATTTGTCAGAATGTGACATTTGATCATGGATGACATTGATTGATTATTCATATTATAAACCAAAATAATTAGTAAAACCAAGGGTTTAATATTATAAACTAAAGGAATTGGTGAACCCAAGGAAATTGATTTAAACATTGATACAATTGTTGTCACAATGCGATGTTGGACCAACTATGACCATGGTTGGCCATGGGTGATTTTCATATTGAGACAATATTTGTCAGAATGTGACATTTGATCATGGATGACATTGATCGATTATTCATATTATATACCAAAATAACCAATAAAATCAAGTGTTTAATATTATCAACAAAAGGAATTGGTGAACCCAAGGGAATTGATTTAAACATTGACAATTGTTGTCACAATGTGACGTTGGACCAACTATGACCATGGTTGGCAATGGGTGATTTTCATATTGAGACAATATTTGTCATAATTGTGACATTTGATCATGGATGACATTGATCGATTGTTTAACTAATTATAATTACTTAAACAATTATTATATTTCTTTAGATATTTTTTTAATTATAATTAGTTTAATAATCTAAACAATTATAACTATAATTAATTATTATAATTATTAATTATAATAAAAGTTCGCCATGGCTTATTATGGTTTAAGAGGGTTAACCATGGATTACTATGGCTAAGCACGGTTGTGTCCCATTCAACATTGGTGAGAATGAGTGATTGAGTGTGTTGGAAATTTTTAACCATATTTAATTAAAATGATTAGAATGTAAATAGTATTAAAATTATTAAAATTAATCTTAATAGTATTTATATTAACAACATCAATGATAATATCATTAATACTTTTAATCATATTGTTAGAGTGAATAAAAGTTTAAATTTTTTTATTCATAATTATTTTGTTAATTATTAAAAAATAAATATTCTTATTCTTATTTATCAATATTAATGTCAATATTAATTTTTTTAACAATATTAATATTATTAACAACATAACTCTTAAGGAAGGGCAACTTTAGAAAGAGAATTCTTAATAAAAGCTTACTCAAACATTTTACTTATAGATAAATAAAATAAAATAATTCAAAATTTTTAAGTAAATTTATTTTAATGTTTTGGAGTATTTAATTTATTATTATTATAATATTATTGATTATTTATTTTTTAAAATTAGAAATTAATATTGTTTATAGGATCTTGGATAAAGGGTGATAAGGCACTTCTTGATGTGCAGTCATTCGTTCAGTTTCCTACCCAGTTCCAATCAGCATGATATATTGAACATGATAAAGATGTAGTCCAATCAAACTTACAAAAAAAATCAAAATTAATATAAATTTTTTAAAATAAAATAACAGAAGTTTATGTCCTTTTAATATATAGTTTTTTTATTATTATTGTTAATTATTATCCATTACATGAAAAATAGTTGAAGAAAAAATGTTTTAACAACTTTTTTGTGTGAAAGATATTTGTTCAAAATTTCAAATAATTTTCAAGAGTTGATATTTTTGAATTTCCATCTCTTTATGAAAACCCAATTCAACAATTCATAAACACCTTAATATAATTAAAAATTTGATAAATATATATATATATATATATATATATATATATATATATATATATATATATATATATATATATATATATATAACTTTAAAAATAAAAATAATTAATTTTATTGGTTTTTTAAATCTATCACCAAATGTTTACATTACATGTCTAAACATATGTACAATCATCACCTAGAAATTAGTTTAGAAGCTGGTTCTTAAGTCGATTGAGTGCAGTGAATATGGGTCATGTTTGACATTCTTCATGAAAAGGCTGTTGTGTTGCTTGATTATCTTCTACTATATTCGTATTCTCAAAACAAATTTTCATTTAAATTATATGCAGTTTCCACATCCCAATGTGTTCAATTTTTTTTAATGTAGTTTCCTTGTAATTCATTTATATTTTTGTTTTATTTAAATTAGAAGCGGTTTGTTTTAAGTTATAAAAATTAGTTTAGTCTTATTTATTGTTTTCTGTTATAAACTCTGTCCATTACTATAATTACAGTTCATCCATGTGCACTTATACCTTTTAATGTGTTTAACTCGAGTTTTCATTACTGTACTCCATGCAATTCCTTTGTAGTTTAATTTTATTTAAACTAAAATAACTTGGTGTGAGTTATAAAAATTAGTTCGTGTAATGTGTACCCGAAAAATCCAAAGTGGTATTGAAAATCTGCCGAAGGTCATCGCACAACTTTTGGGCTCATAGTGGTAAATTGTGGAAACCACGCGATATATCTCAGCAATCGACACGTGGATACACCAAACCACTTTTATTGCGCACCTCCGAAAGTGTTAAAGGTCAGGTTAGTTTGAATGTAATCACCATCAGATTGTGGAGTTAGTTATAGTGGAATGCGGTGACTATAGGTTTGGGAAGGTTTGTTGAAAAATCCAAAGTGGTATTGAAAATCTGTCGAAGGTCATTGCAAAATTTTTTGGCTAATAGCGGTAAATTATGGAAACCATGCGATATATCTTAGCAATCGACACGTGGATACACCAAGCCACTTTTATCGCGCATTTCCAAAAGTGTTAAAGGTTGGGTTAGTTTGAATGCGATCACCATCAAATTGTGGAGTTAGTTATAGTGGAATGTGATGACCGTAGATTTGGGAAAGTTTGTTGAAAAATCCAAAGTGGTATTGAAAATCTACCGAAGGTCATCGCACAGCTTTTGGGCTGATAGTGGTAAATTGTGGAAACCACGTGATATATCTCAGCAATCGACATGTGGATACACCAAACCATTTTTATCGCGCACCTCCGAAAGTGTTAAAGGTCCAGTTAGTTTGAATGCGATCACCATCATATTGTGGAGCTAGTTATATTGGAATGCGATGACCATAGATTAGGGAAGGTTTTTTTCTTGACGGTAATGTATTTATAAAAGTGTCAAAATGATGGTCATGTAACAAAATCAGAAGTTTCAATTATTTATTTAAGAGAAATTCTTATCAATTTTAAAGTTATATACTTGTTTTTCCATCATGTGACATTCCATGGTGTTGTTCTAGGGTTTAGCGTCATCAATCTCTTCACATGAAAGAGGTTTACTCAGAACGCAGTGACCGTCGTCCACAATCTCGAGCCGTTTGGTGCTTCTCTTCGCTGGAAGTCCCGAGACGACGCGAACATCTCTTGTACTCCCCACGGTGCCATCACCCTGCATGGAGCAGTTACGAATGAAATGCTTGTATGTCTCTGGTTTGTCAAAGCGCCGCACCACAGACCAGACGTCCTCAATTGTTCCTCGAATCGACCGCACGATCACAGAAGAGAAGTGTCCATCGGTAATGAAATTTTTGTGATATTGTTCCACTGCGTTCCTCGGGTACTCATATTCCTTCTCCTTCAACAGATTTTTCAACATATCAGATGCCGGATTGGCCAGTTGTGTGGACCGTGTCGAGCCCATTTCATCCTTAATATTTGAGATATCTGAAAACGACCAGCGCTGGTGGGGAGGAGACATGCTTGAATTCAAGGCTTCGATGCTCAAAAATAATGTTTTCTTCTCAGTTCAATGCAAATACAGGCAAGGCTGAATATCCATATATATATGTAGAGTGTGGCAGTTAGAATTTTTAATGATTTCAGTGGTGGGATAGGTATCCAAAATAAAAGGAAGTTCGCAAATCGAGATGCCACTATGTTGTTTTTCACGTGAATAAGTCTGAAAAAAGGTGAGATGCAGATGGCTCCCTCCCTTGTGGACAAATGAAGGAGACTGATGTGCATGGAGGGATTGTGAATACCATCAGGTGTCACATTCCATGTGGAATCCCCACTGACAATCAGTGGCCAACGAGCCTTGGTCATCCAAGTGGGCTTCATAGCAGATTACTAGCCTTGGTTTGAGCTATTAAAGTAGAACATGTAATTCATATAATTCGAGGCATATAATTCACATGCATCTCTAATGAAGTCTAATACCGTTTATGAATTTCAATGTCAAGTAGGGATAGATTTGTTTTGGTTGGCCTCATGTAGAGTTTAATTTGACATAGACATCGAGCGTAACTACTAATTCCGCATAAACCATCTCATTATACATGAAACCAACTATGCTCATTTGTCTTGAGATTCTCAACGTACCAAAATTTTAATTACATAAATACCTAAACCACAATTGATTTTAAAAAAATTATAAATATATTATTTATTTAAACGAATTCTAAATTACGTAAAGCAATATTCCTAAATAATATACATTAATATTCAAATTATATATATATATATATATATATATATATATATATATATATATATATATATATATATAAGTGTCGGACGAAGGAAATGGATCTAAATTGTTTTCCATCTTTGATCGTTTATGAATGTGACCAAGACAGATTTGGTTTGTCAAAGCTCGCGCGCAAGATGTAACGGAAGTTGTATCAGACATTTGGTAGTGAAAAGCTTAAAATTATCTGCATACAGAGGCCGTCTCCAAAAATAAACGCTGCAAAGAGCCGTTATCTCATCTCAAAACCTTCTTGAAGAAAGAAACAGACACGGGATGTACCCAACGAAATAGTTTACCTGTAGATGAGAAAATAAAATGCAACACGACCAAATAAGATAAGGCCGATGTGGATCACTCACTTGGAAAAATAGGAAGAAGCCACTTGAGAATAGAATTTTATGGATGCCTCCACAATCAATTTCGTTGCTTCTTTGACTTCATCGTGCATTCTTTCCTGCAACTAAGGGCGCTCCTTAATCTGCTTTAAAACTTTAGCCAAAAATATCATCTCCTTCAAAAGGTAAAGGCATTCACCTTGGTTGTGAGAAACCTCTTCGAATCTCTCAAGTATATTTGCCACCACCAGTAGGCATGTAGTATCCAGGTGTGTGGTCCCCATATTCTGAAGAACACCATGAACAATCATCTTGGCGTCGCCAGGAATAATATCTTTCTGAGCGGTAAAAGAAGACAACGACAAAATTAGATTTTCATCGATAACAAAATTTCAGAAATCAGGAAAGCAAGCAAATAATTAACAATGGAGAAGGTTTAATGCGCACAATGAAGGCCCAAGATTTTTATTCGAGGCCAAACTCCCAACCCTTGTTGTCACCCAGAGTGTAATCTACAACCATGCAAGGATTTAAAACGTACAGTAATAAAGTCCGCAGCACCACGAAGGACTGGCCGAATTTCCAGTTGGCAGGAATTAACATAATCCATGGCATTAATGCATCAACGCTGGCCTTTCAGATCTTTTATTAAGTAACGAACAAGAGGAGAAGGCCAATTGGGGCACTGGTAGAGTGGGCAACTTAATCGTGATGACAGTCAATGACAACGATCTTGAATTCTGCTTCTCCTCCCACTCGCCCACCACCATACCATGGCAAATTGGATCAGCCTCCAAGTGGCGAAACCATGCCATAGTAATCTCGAATCCACACGAACAGGGAGAAAGCTTATTTGATAGGTGGCACGCAGGTTTATTTGAGAATTTGAACTGTCAATTAGGTGGCATTTTAGTTTGAACCATCACTTTTTAGTCTTCATAGGCGGCTGTCAACAAATGGCACAGTAAATTTTTAATCATGTTTTCTAAAAAATTAATGTAAGTATGGTTTAAACATGTGATTTAGATATACAAGGAAGTTAGTTTTTTGAATTTCATCCATTGATTTAGTGGCGACGACCAGAATATACCGGCATCTTTCAATCTAGAGCATCAGATCAAAAAGTTTAGTTAGCATAATCATAAAAGATGTGATTTCCGATAGGGGGCTACACCTATCGGTGTAACTAAGGAAATGTTTAAATAGTCATCGTAATCTCCTTTTTTAAATATTCATCGTAATCTCAAATAGTTTGTATGGGAACACGCTGCAAAGAGCCGTAATCACATCTTAGAACCTTCTTGAAGAAAGAAACGGACACGGGATGTACCCAACGAAATAGCTTACCTGTAGATGAGAAAATAAAATGGAACACGACCAAATAAGATAAGGCCGATGTGGATCACTCACTTGGAAAACTGGGAAGAAGCCATTTGAGAATAGAATTTTATGGATGCCTCCACAATCAATTCCATTGCGTCTTTGAATTCATCGTGCATTCTTTCCTGCAACCGAGGGTGCTCCTTGATCTTATTTACAACTTTTGCAAAAAATATCATCTCCTTCAAAAGGTAAAGGCATTGACCTCGGTTGTGAGAAACCTCTTTGAATCTCTCAAGTATATTTGCCACCACCAATAGGCCTGTAGTAGCCAAGTGTGCGGTCTCCATATTCTGAAGAACACAGTGAACAATCGTCTTGGCGTCGCCTGGAATAATATCTTTTTGAGCGGTAAAAGAAGACAACGAAAAAATTAGATTTTCATCGACAACGAAATTTTAGAAATCAGGAAAGCAAGCAAATAATTAACAATGGAGAAGGTTTAATGCGGACAATGAAGGCCCAAGATTTTTAGTCGAGGCCAAACTCCTAACCCTTGTTGTCACCTAGAGTGTAATCTACAACCATGCAAGGATTTAAAACATACAGTAATAAAGTCTACAACACCACGAAGGACTGGCCGAATTGCTAGTTGGCAGGGATTAACATAATCCATGGCATTAACGCATCAACGCTGGCCTTTTAGATTTTTTATTAAGTAACGCACAAGAGGAGAAGGCCAACTGGGGCGCTGGCGAAGTGGGCAACTTAATCGTGATGACAGTCGATGACAGCGATCTTGAATTCTACTTCTCCTCCCACTCGCCCACCACCATACCATGGCGAATCGGATCAGCCTCCAAGTGGCAAAACCACACCATAGTAATCTCGAAATCCGCACGAACAGGGAGAAAGCTTATTTGATAGGTGGCGCACATGTTTATTTGAGAATTTGAACCATCAATTAGGTGGCATTTTAGTTTGAACCATCACTTGTTAATCTTCATAGGTGGCGGTCAACAAATGGCACAGTAAATTTTTAATCATGTTTTGTAAAAAATTAACTTAAGTATGGTTTAAACATGTGATCTAGATATGCAACGAAGTTAGTTTTTTGAATTTCATCCATTGATTTAGTGGCGACGACCAGAATATACCGGCATATTTCAATCTATACCATCATATCAAAAAGATTAATTAGCATAATCATAAAAGATGCGATTTCTGATAGGGGGCTACTCCTATTGGCGTAACTAAGGAAATATTTAAATAGTCATCGTAATCTCCTTTTTAAAATAGTCATCGTAATCTCAAATAGTTTGTATTGGAACTTGTAAACTCCATCAACTCTTTTTGTGTACGGTTTTATAAACATTGGATGGTAATTGCAAATCTTAACTGAATTTATAAAATTAGTGCAAAGTTTTTACCTTCGGCGTAAATGCTCAAGATTTTGCCAACTTTGTATCTTCATTTTCAAATGAATTATTTTTCCAAAATTGATGATGCATCATAAATTGTGTAAAATTCATTAAGTTTAAAAACCTTTTGAGATAATTTAATTCCTCTAAACTAACTCCCACCCACCCTAACGGTTAGCCATAGAATTTGAACCTAAGACTCAGTAGAGATGGAAAGCCCATAGCAGAGTTATTTCACCACAATTGACTCCACCTCAAACTTTCTTTCTACAATTAACTTATTATAATTTAAATTTTAATTGTACTAAAAATTAAACCCTACTCAAACCATACAACCAGTCAAGACCAATTCAATATTAACACCATAAAGATTGGACATATATTTTTCAATGTGCCAGAAAAATATTGTAGAACCTAAAGTTTAATATAATTTAAATTTTAATATAATTAAAACTAAATCATACTGAAACTAACCAACCAGCACACCCGTGTAGACCAATTCAATATTAAGACTATTAAAGTTAGACCTGCATTTTTCATTGTACCTCGAAAATCCATGCATTTTTCATTGGATCTATCGTAGCAGAAGCGAGTGGAAACTATCAAATCAATGTGCAGATGGATAACGCAGGGACGCAAGACTCAACCTTCGTTTCACATAGACACTCCTATCTACTCACCTCTATCAGTTATAAAGTTTACTACTTAGTTCAGCAAAGTTCATTGCGGTTGGGCCAATTTAAGTAAGATAAGTTCGCCCACCCACAACCCTCTCATTGTCCTAAAGCTGAGAAAAAGATTGATTTGACCGGAGGGGAAACTGTTGCAAGGATTGCGGGACACCACGAGCGTGGAACGACGAAAAAGAGAACGAAAACTCAACAAGGAAAAGAGAGTCTGAGGTAATATAGATATTTCAATTTTGATACCAGTTTTAAGAAGAGGACAGTCCACATTGATTTTCGCCTAAGAGGCAGATGATTGTGTAGGACGACTGATCTCTGGCCTTGGGCACTCAACGTCTATGGACTGTAAACCTATACGGTCTCCTAGACAACTCGCTCCATAGATATTTGAATAAGTTTATAAGAAAATATGTTTTACGAGATAAGTTTATCAGAAAATACGTTTGACCAGGAAAAAAGAAAAAAGCAGGATAAACATCACATGTCAACAACTAAGATATAGATAACAAGTATTGTAGGAAGCTTTGCTATGCTATGTGTTTAGGAAAATTGCAACTTGATATATGGAATGGAAAAGTTAATAACTATCATTAAAGTTTGCATATTTATATTTTTACTTCTACATGTTAAAGTTTAGAAGAGAATATAAATAATCATACTCAAAAACTCACACTTGGTATATTTATTTCCAACTTATTCTTATTCATTTTTTGTGTAAATATTTGATTAAATTATGGTGGACAATAATTAATGGTAAATCAGTTATTTATATGAGTATGATCTATTTTCAAGTAATTTAATTTTAAATGGTTTTCTTATGAAACTTAACAATGAAAAATCATTGCATAAATATTTTAAAATCATGACATTAGAAGGATGGTATCAATGAGGTATGACCATGAAAGATTAGAGATGAGAAAATAAATATATATATCGGAAAATGTAATATGGTTAACCCCGATCATTGTAATCAATAGTGCCATCCATATCCATGCCATAATTGACAAAAGACGTGAACCACTGCTTGCTCTACTATTTCCATGATTGGATAAGAAGGTTGTGACAAAGAGGTTAATGTACTTGTGGGCACTGAAACAAGAAAAAATATATTTAGCTTAAAAATTTCCCCTTGTTGTAGTGTAATTTTTTCAAAATGTCCATATAGAATTTAATAGTAGTTGTCATTTTTACTAATTTAAGTTTTATTTTGATTCATATCCTTTCTTAACCACATGGTTATTTTCCTCAAATACACTTTCCTTGTTTATTTCAAGAATATATATCTCCTAAGGATGCTGAAATTGACTTCATGGCTATGCAAGTTGAGCTTTCATTCAAAATAAATATCTTTCATGTTCTAGTATTATTAGCCTCGGTAGTTTTCTATTTTAAAAGAAAAAGTTGTTTCAACTAGAGCTTTCAATTTTGCCTTGTATTATTCTATACAAAATATTTTGTATTGGGTTTGAACCAATGTAATAATTGTGTATATGAAAAACAGTAAGTAACCATACCATGTAAATAGAATTATTTATTCTTGTAAACCCTCAAGTATCCATGTCATCAATTAATTTGGAATGGAATATATTGTGATTGAGAAAATTCTTGTCAAGGTCCATAGCATCAAATCATTTGGAACCTAATATCTAATATTTGTGTTGAATGTTTCTCAAAAATGTTAAGAAAAATATTTTTAAATCTATGAGAGATGAGACATATGTAGGAGATGAAAAAGTGTGGGTACTAATTCACCCACAACAATACTTCTCTTTGCATATACATTAGAACCTAAGAAAATAAAAGTATTAGACTTCTAATAAAAGTTATCTTAACATTTTTCATAGGATCACATTAGGCTATATGCATAGAAGGCAATATTAAACCCTAAATTATTCTATTTTCTATATCAAATTAATTTGTCTTTTGATCACAAAGTTTCATTAGGCCTCTTCACTAGGCCATGTGTCATTAAGCTTGTAAAGTAAAAATAAAAGTTACAACAATAAATAATATAATATGCACAACAATTCTAGATTTATATTAGTTTTGAACAACATACAAACAAAATGATTTAACTATAATAAGTTATTTATTTTCATATATTTTCTATAATATTTATATAGATGTTATTCAAATATTCTATTTATTAAAATGTTAATACATACTTGATCATATTCGAAAATAAAAAACATACATCTATAAGACAATCTCTCTATATATATTCTCTATATATTTTTTGACCTTCATATCCTTAGTGAATATGTATATTTAGATATTTGACTTATAACTTATATTAAACATTTCTTTTTAATATTTTATTAGTCTAATATATAAATTAGATATCTCTTTAGTGGAAATTGAAAATATACTAATTACATTTTTTTTTTAAGTTAATACAAAGTTATGTTATTAACTAAGTTATGTTATTCAATATGAAAATTGCAATATTTTACTTGTGGTATATTTTTACTAATATATTTTTATTTTAAATATAGCATGTAATCTAGACATAAAATGAATTACAGATAAGGTAACAATAATAATATATTTTTAGTGTTTCTTCTTAGCGGTACGCCATATATCTTTCATATTAAAAGGTGTTATAGTTTTTGTACTTGATTTTTCTATATAAAATTAATGTAAAATAAAAGTGGAAATTCAATGATTTTATTTATGGCCTCTCTCAGCAAACATTTCAATTTGATATTGTAAACTAAAATTCTCTAAGATATTTATAAGTGTCTATATATTGTGAGTTAATCCAATTTAGAGGTTAAAATTTTTGTAGTATTTTAAATTCAAAATTAGGTGATGGTTGTTTGTTTTTCATTTGTTGTTTGACGTTTTTAACATTATATATATATATATATATATATATATATATATATATATATATATATAAGTTAAGGATCAACTCTCAATCACACAAAATTTACAGATAAACTACAATGATAATAAGATAGTAGCTTCGTGGGTACAAATGGAGTGGAGTATCCTTCTGTCCTACATAACTAATGTCTCGTAGAGGACTTGTTCAGCTGTATTAATGGATTCTTGTAAAATTGGTCATGTTCATTGTACATAGATGTACTTATTTCCCAATGCTTCGACCATCTAGAAAAAAAAAAGAGAATTGTTTGAATGCCTGAAGTTCAGTAACAGCGAGAGCCTTTAGTCATGGACGTGAGGAGATACCTTTAGTCATGGCCGTGGGGAGATATTGGCATCCATCGATGGAATTTGACCGGCGATTTGTCTATCAAAATTTCCTTTGCTTATCACTATACAACAATCTTTACTAGAATGATTAAAATGAGCATTACAAAAACAGTTTTAGATTTCAAATTCCTATCCTAAAAAATGACCCAATTGCTAAATTTAACGGTTTAAGTTAATGCAAATATAATCCCTCTAGTCGTGTGGTGTTTATTAGTACAAAATTTTCAACGATTTTTTTATTGTTACATTGTTGTGGTCCAATTAATCCTAATGGCACGCAATGTAATTATGTTAGGTATTATTTTATTTTTATTTGATATATTTGGTAGTGTTTTTCTATTGATTTGTATAAACAAAATGGCAGGTTACATCATCATATTCTATGCCACTTCAAAGTGTTAAAACCCAACCAAAATTGAAACAATTTAATGTTGTCTCTAAATTCCTTATAAGGTATATTATATGCTATATTCCTTGACATACTAATGAAAGAGTAAATGCTCTCTTCCCACTTCATGTTCCAACAAAATTTCAATAGGTGTCGGATCCTTGACACTTTATCGAGGCATATCTACGTGATGCATGCTTTGGAGTTGGCGTTCCATTCGACCTAAACATACATTCTAGTGATGTATGTGAAGCTCTATTGCTTGAATATCTCTATGCATATCAACGAATATAGAAGTTGCCTTTGGTTCACCTCCTACCTCTTGAACTGCTACAATGGCTTTTTCCATTAGACACTTCATTTTCCAATAAAGATGGATAGACTACTTGAACCGAAACAATATTCCTCTTGTATTCATGGGATTAGTTACCATAGGTTCCATTTCCTCTTCTCAAATGTCATCATGAACTTTGTTTTTGAGGTCTCACTCCCAACCTGAAATCAAGCCTTTTACTTGTCGTGGTGTCCCCACTGCATAGGCAGGCCGTAAGTTTTCCATAATTTCCTTACCATATTTTCTTCCTCGTTTACTAGCTCCCACCTTCTCCTTGCCTTTGTCCTCTCCGGTATTGCCACCTTGGCCTCTTTTTCCAGCATATCCTTTAGTTGTATGCGCTTTCACCATTTTCTTTTCTGGTGGGTCTCCGAGCAGTTGTACCTTCACCCGAATCCACAGTGGGGTTCCCACTCGACATGTAGAGAGAAGAGGGTGAAAGAAGCTAGGAGGGGTTGTACACTGAAAGAGAACAAAATCATTGTTTTCTGTCACACTAAACAAAATCCTCTTATGTATATTGAGAGTCTGATATTTCCATCCCTCCACCTCTGCCTTATTTTTTTTCTTCTGCTTGCTTGCCCCTATTTTCTTATCTCTACAAGAGATCCTCTTCGTAGCCACCGACAAGCTCAAAAATTGATAGTACATAGTCATGCACCATGCATACTCCATAGACAAAATGATAGAGCATTGTGTGCATGCCTCTATATTCTTAATTTTACAAGAATTCCTCTTCACATCAAGAACCGAGATCGAGTATTTACAATGGAGGATCATTGAATTGACACCGTCAGTAGACAACATGATGGAACCCAAAATGTTTAAGAAAATGTCCATGGCGCCACCCAAATAGCGATAACATATAATAGAAGTCAAGAACTAGTCTACAAAACCCTTGATTCCAAGATACACATTATATCTGATATGCAAGATCATTGAATTGATTCCCTCCACACACAACGGAATGGAGCCCGAAATATTTAGCAACATACCCCTCACCCCAACCAAATAAAAAGGACATCTACCAGAAGTCCGTAACTGTCCCAAACCCGGGTTGATGATGTTAATAGAGCCCTTGACACTGAGATAATCATTATAAAGAAACATCCAAATTCACACAAAATGACATGCAAAGATGTAGAAACAAACATGTTGATAGGGGGAGACAAGATTCAAAGTTTTGTGATGCAATTGAGGGTATGTTGTGCTTTTCCAAGTGCCATCGCCCACCACCACCCGTGCATTTCTGATGAGAGGGATAGAAATACTACTACTCTACAAATCAATATAAACTCGACTAACACGACCACAGACTCTTAGGTATTCCTCACGAGATATCGAGACACACACATCCATGGAGATAATTGACATAGACCAAACTACCAATAACATTTAGACTTGGTAAAAATCATAGGATCCCTCCCCCTCATAAAAATAATGAGGGGCATTTGTGAAGACAGAACACCCTCCCAAATCAATAGAAAAACATAGCGAGGACATAGATGAATCCCCTCTGGTTCGGTGACCTAACCCAACTTCATAACATCGAGGATATACCTCCCTCCCCTCTAAGTAACACAAAAGACTACCATGCTCAGAATTAAGCAGGAGAAAGAAACATACTAGGTAAACCATTGTGTGATGGCTAAAAAACCTTTATGTGCCACAATTCCCCTAGTGGATGCTCCACAAACCTTTGCACATTGAGTGACATGAAACGGTAAACCCTCTTTCTACCTAGCCTTCTCTCCCTCTAATGATCATCCCAAGACTTATCTGACATTACCTGCTTTCTTCTTCCCCTAGTGAATGCTAGTTTAATGTGGCCTTGGATGAGCTGCCCACATTCTCCGCAGTGTATCGTCATCATTCCACCATGTGGCCCAAATGGCCAGCTGCCACCTCACACATCCCTTGATGCCCTTAACACTCCTTAACACTCCTATCTCAGAGTTAGGTATTAAATTTATTCAAATACATGTAAAAATGGAAAAAGTGTTAGACAATTTCCAGGCTTCATATTTGCTATCATTTTTCAATATCTCTACCAACTTGTTGCAGAAATATCGTTGGTATTACACTTGGAAACGCTTAGCATTTCTGATAAAATTATGAGTATACCAAATTCTTATAGAATTATTGGTTTCATGACACTTTACAACGCTTTGCAATTTTTATCAAGACACATTTCATTCACAATCAGTTTAACTATTAAATGTTTTTTAACTTTGCGGTTGGAATTTGGCTATGAATGGTTTAAAATTAGCTTTAGAATATATAAATGAATCACACTAATTTAATGCAAATTAAATCACAGAAACTTAAAATTCATATAAATCCGTTAAAATTTCAATCAAAATAGCCAAAATTTAACTCTAGATGTTAAAACATCCCTTTCATGCATGGCGACGAAATGCTCATGTTTTTCCGTATCCAGGCTTGTCTACATTTATAAACGCTCGTGACTTTAAATAAAACATTGTACATCAAAAAGATGCTAATACTTCCACGGGAAACACTGTTGTTGCAACGTGTTGCACTGTTGTTGAAAGTATATAGTTATACATAGCTTTAGTCATGGAGGTGGAAGATATCTTAGATCTTACTTCTCGAAGCTAGGATGGATCCGATTGAAATTGAAAAGCTCATGTAAATGTGAGATTATTTCACACTATAGAATAGTGTTGGAAATATAGTAAAACTATATCAATAAATTTAATTAATATAAACAACATTATTTTAAAAACATTGATATTTAAAACTTATATATTATAGATTTACATTTATTATTATTATTACTATTATTATTACAAAACAAATAAACAACTAGCTAATATAATGATTTTAGATATCAAATATATTTTAATACATTTGAAAATAAAAAAAATTAACCAAATTCTACGTGTAATCAATTCTCATCAACTACTTTTAACTACACTAAGTCAATGTAAACCATAACTGAATATGGCCAATGGATCATTATAGTAGCTTTGTCATTCGACTATGACCACTGTTATAGTAAATGTGGTTTACATAAGTTAATTTGGTGCATTTTCTACCTTTTATATACCAATAGAGTTATTAAAATAATTATTATCAATATATATTAATCACAATTACTAATAATAAATTGTACTAGTTATAAAATTATTAAAATTATTATGATAGTTATAAAATTATTAATCCAAGAATATTGGCAACAATTTTAAACTAAGGTCACTAGCAACAATTCATTCATGACCACTAAATGTTCATCATTTTCCGTATACAGACTTGCGTACATGTTTAAAGAAAACACAGTGCATAACAAAGATGCCTATATTTCCACGGAAAACACTGTTGTTGCAATGTGGGACTCAACTAAATTTTGTGTCGTTATTCTCTTCATGATAAGAAAATAAAACACAAAACTCAGTACAATATATATGATAAGTAATGATTTAATGATTCTACATCGTTTCATCATGATTTTCTTGTTTGTTTTCATCTCTGCGGGCCATGTTATCAACGGTTGCGAATGATAGCCATCGTCTTTACGTCGTGTCATGCCGGGGAATACGAAGGCCACCGCAATAATGTATTCACTATTCTCTTTATGGTGTCACTCTTTATGTCTGCAAACTTTTGGAATGGATCTTCGCTATTGTGACTGCAAAATCTTCCGCTCTGCTGTGTATGAGACATCAAATCGAGTTTGCATATCTTCAGCTACTCACAGAGTACTTCAATCCAATCTGCGCAACCGAACCCACTGGGCCATGGAAAAAACAGCAAAATCCTGGTACCACTAGAGCTGTTTCTATAGAACGGCCAACGTCATTTCCAATCAATGGAAATATTCAAACGTCAGTTTTGTATTGATGGGATTCAAACGCTGTGCAAGTCCATGATCAAAAGGAACTTAGAGCCTAGGAAACGAAATTTAAAGAAAAAAAAAATTACTCATTTTCATTTGGCCAGCGAGTTTGAGAACTGATAATATCGCATAAATTTTTATAAGTTTATTAAATAATTTAGCCTTTCTAAAATAAAATTAAAAACAAATGCCACTAGTGCTTAGTTTAAATATAGTTAAACTAAAATAAAATGTAATAAAGAATTAAAATTGCATATATCTATATGTCAAAAAAATATTAATTATGGTGAATAAGTGTTTATTAATTTTTTAAAAAGTTTGATGATGTGTAATAAATGTAAGAAAATTACTTATTAAAAAAGTATTTGAAAATTATCGATATTTACTTTAAAAGTAAAATACTCATTACAATTAAGAAATAAAATTGAACTATTCTTTTCATAGGTAGATACAACTGAACTCTATGTTAACTTGTTTGTAGAGCCTCCACATCATTGTACTGTTACTTGTAGTTTATCTTATACAAAAATTGAGCTTTTTTGTAATGCTCTTCAAAAAATAATATGTTAACCCACAAACTTAATCATTTACTTGTCTAGTGAACAAACTCATACTAGTTAGAAAATACTATGATATTTTTAAATAATATAATCCAATGTTGAATCCTCAAAGAATATGGGAGTTTTTTCACTAATACCAACATTGTAGAAAGAAACATCAAATTGGTCAATAGGTTCAAGCTAAAAACTTAAAATGCTTCAATACTAAATAAGATAATAGCGTTTGATTGCATTAGAAAATAACATAACACTACATCCAAATGAAAACAGATTATAAACAAATGAAATTGGAAAAATCCCATACAATTTCTAGCATGCTTCTCAATACAATTTCTGTAACAGCTCGCTTAAGTGCTAAGTGATGATTATGTTATGTTGCTAAGACACTAAGACATTATTTGTTATTTATTTGGAAATAGTACATTATGAGCATAAATCAATTTTTGATTAAATAAAATTAGTAATGGAAGAGATTTCCATAAAGGAATAATAGACTCATGGTAAAAAGTAATTCAAGAACTGAGAGTTAGTTAAACATAGCCAGTTCAAAAAATTACCCCAACTTCTAAGGATAAAAACATATCCCACTGAGGAAGAGGGGTTATGTTTGGTAATTGGAGAAGGAAATTTGGAGAGAAGGATTCTTGAGCTGGTGGTGACTAGTGGAATACTCTAATTTCTGATAATTGTTCGGAACAGAAGACTCGATCGAAATGTCCCGAGGTATCCTCTAGAACCTCTATCAACTGACATAGCTCAAACTTGGAACAGGGGGGAGAGACGATGACTTGATTGCCTTTCTCGAGGTAGGGAGGAACAACATCAGTTAGAAAACTCAGAGACAGATAAGTTTCTTTTCTGCCACTGGAAATCTTAGTTTGCTTATAAATAATATTGACAATTTATGTGTTATAACATGTAGACATTACAGAACTTAAATTGTAAAAGGAAAGGCATCCATATATGTTTTCTTGATGAATAATATAGTCATATAGATTCATGCATTATTAAATATTGTAAGGCAGAGAACTGTTAACATAGAACCCTTAAGATGAAGGCTCCGTGTTGGTTGTTCTCTGCAACTATGATAATACATGGATAGAATGGTCTAGCCATCTACTTCATTAAAACAACAAAAGAAAAGTAAGATAGAATCTTAAAGTTCAAAAAAAAGTTGCTCTGTAGATAACTGGAAAACAAGTTCAGAACGTATATAAAACTGAACGTTACAAGTACTTCCAGAACTGATTTACTATTAGAAAACTGTAAATTGTATTCTTTGTTGAAAACTATAAATTATAATTTTTCCGACATAAACCAAGAAATAAATTGTATTCTTTGTTGCACACTGTGAATTATAATCTTTGCTGACAGAACACAAAAAAGAAGATTGAAAAACCATATGGGAAAGTAAATAAGTACATTAGATTCTAAATCTGAAAATTAAAGGAATAGAAAAGTTGAAAATCTCTATTTCAATTCTTATGCATGAAAAGGGCTATTAAACCATTCAAAGAATCCATCATTGAAAAGAAGAAAGTGTATAATACCAAAGGAGGAACAAAACTTTATTATGAGTGTAAACATAAGAAAACCTTTGTATATATTGTAGGAGAGTCCAAAGGTAATACTATCAGTACATTAAACACAAATATTAACATGCTTAAATAAATACATTATATGACTGAAGGTAAACCAACTATCCAGTTTAATCTCGTACAAAAACAGAGTATGGATAAGAAAACCAGAGAATCACCAAATTAAAAATTTATAATTTAATCTACATTTTGAAGATTTTATAAACATCTTATAATCAGACTTGAGGTATGGTTGGAAAAGTCGCGCCATAAAACATACTTGAACCAAATTAGGCAAAGAGAACAAATTAAATACAACAGACTTGAATGCGATAGCGGCATGCACAACTTGGCATAGCTTGCAAGAAAATTTCAGGTTTATAGTAAACTAGACAGGGCGGAACGCTCCATAGTGAGAAAAAATTCCCAGCCAGGAGCTCGGTGTTCCGAGCCAAGTCACAAACGAAAGAGGTACCTGTTAGAGTCATGATGGAAGTAGTTAGCAAAAGCATCGAACCGAGCTTCACCAAAATAATTATCCATCACAAAACCATTCCAGTCAAGTTACCTGCATGAATAGGAAGTTAAGGATTAACAAATTTTCTCATACCATAAACGTTTGAAGGAAAACATTGAAAACAACAAAACCCCACAGCCTTACCTATAAGGGTTCTTGCCGAGGATTCGGGCATGTCAACCTGCAACATTACCATTAAGATTTATTGGTTAATATAGTTGTGAGATGGAATTAACAAACCAAAAAAACTCAGAGAAAAATGATAAGTATAGACAAAGGGTTTCAACATTTCGCTATTCCACTTTTTCATCTATTGTAGGAGTGTTGAGAAAAGGAATTCCAATTCGGAGGATGAACGAGAATGAATCACTGTGACCCTAGATAGTAAGATGGTAATATTAAACACAGACATGGAAGGAGAGTCGGGATTTAACTTTAAAAGAGAAACATGAAGCACGATAACCTTTCAAAAGAACAATTGTATTAGATATCTAATCCACAGTGAACATTATTTTGAAAAATCACAGCACCATAAGTTAATTACCGTGAAAAGAACGAAGGAAAAGCCCTATTAGCACTGGTAGGAACCCTGAAATGAATTTTTTGTAGAGGCAGCAGTTTCCTCCCGTGGACCACCAAGGTGAAATGCCGAAAGGCCAAGGAAATGGTTAACAAGGGAAGGTCATTACCCTGTAACCCTAGATCAAGGCCACTGTTGGATTCTGGGCAGGTCAAATCTACGGTGGAGAGCCATACAATTGTTCACCATAAATAAATGCTAGCACAAAGGCAGATTTTCTGAGAACTAAAATCAATTACAATATACATATCAGTGCTATACCGTGTAGATTATATTAGATATTAATCCAGAATTAGATTTCCATAGACGTGAGTACATGTTGATCATTAAAAGAAAATAGATAAGCTGTTTGTTAGATCCTCGTGAAATGGGAGGCTTGAAGTCTAACTTTAGGCTTAGATTGTAGCATATGTTAGTAACAACTATTCACACATATAGTTATACACTGCATTCAGATTATCAATGTGTGTTTCAAGGTTAAGAAATTATTAAGTTGTGCTGTAAAGCTAAGTGACTTAATATACATAAGTGTGAAATGGTTATAACGAAATGTAAAATGTTGAAAAGTAAATTTTTTTCTATGAGTATAACGTTGGATGTTACAAGTGGTATCAGAGGAGCTTTCACATGTTGGGACCCTATGGGTTATCTAACAATTTAAGTTGTTTGTAGATAGATTCATAAAGAAAATAAGCATAACAGGAGACATTATGAGAAGGGGGCCAATGCAACAGCAACCCCGGAACACAAGGGAACCCCAAACCCGACCAAAAATGAATCCTGAGATGTGGATTTAGCTGAGTGTGGATCAACACCAGCAAACAAGTAGACTACTGGAGGAACAACAACACCAAAATGAAATTCTGTTAAATACAGTACAAAAGCTACAAGAAGAAATGGTGCGGGTTCGAAGTGATAATGAGCGGTTGATGCAAGAAAAAGAGAGGATACTAAAAATCCTCTTGGATAAATAGAATTGGGGAATGGAACAATCCAGCCCTGATAGAGACATGCAGGAAGGAAATTAGCAACAAGTAAGAGACCACACCACTAACAGAATGGAAAGAATTCGTTCGTAGCAATGTAATAAAAATGAAAAATACAATGAGGCTGAGTCGGGTAATGTGTCAGATCAGAAAGAAGATAAGAGGCAGAAAGTAGAGCTGCAAGGTGAGTTTCGAAAGATGAAACTACCTAATTTTGATGGAGTAGACGAAGAGGTGGTTGAGGCATAGCTGATAAATACGAACAAGTATTTTCAAGTTTACGAATATAGCAGCAAACTTAAAGCTAGATTGGCTATCTATCATTTGAGGGAGAAGGCCACACTATGGTGGGAGGAAGTGAAAATGTTCGTAGTATAGATGACCAGGACATGACTTGGGATTAGTTCCAGCAATATTTTAAAGATAAGTACTTAACGAAGTGCTTTCATGATGAGAAATATAGAGATTTCCATAACTTAAAACTAGGACAAATGATGATGGATAAGCACATCACCAAGTTCACTTCCTTACTTCATTATGTTCCTTATTTAAGGGACAAAAAGGCAAAATTACAGCGGTTCCTGAGCAGTTTTCCAACTCATATGAAGGAACGAATTGAGTTTGTGAATCCAAAAACCATGGACGAGGAAATCCAGAAGGAAAAAATGTGCTATCAGCAATCTAAAGAAAAAGGAGAGTTGGGTAAAAGCTGGAAGACAAAGAAAAACTAGAAGGGCAGTTCAAATTTCAAGAAAAATATAACCAGTAATTTCAAGTGTGCTTCCAGGAGCTTAGTTAGCAAATAGTTTGGTAGAAATCATTAAAGAATAAGATGTCCTGCGGAAGATAATCCCACGGAAGCTTCCAGCAAACCAGATCAAGCACAAAATCAGAAACCACCCCTACAATGTTGCGAGTGTGGTGAGGCTTACTACTATAGAAATTGCCTGCATCGAGGAAGGAGTGAGGCGGTTACTAACTTACACGAAGCCTCAAAAGTAGGAGATGTGGCTAGAAATATACCTAGAATTAACGCAGCTTTCGAATATCGACACGTAGATTACCAACCAACAATGATAGAGTTGGAACGTAAGTTACTCTCTCAACTTGTTTCTATTTTGGCAGATTGACGTGCAAGTTTAAGCTACATATGCCCCAAATTAGTAGAGATTTGTAAATTGCAAAGTCATAAATTCAAAAATCCATGGCTGGTACAGTTAGCCACGGGAGAAAAGAGAAAGGTTTGTACAAAAATTCGGAATTGTACACTAGAAATTAGTGAACAACAGATAACTATAGACCTCAATATATTACCACTGGGATCCTAAGGTGTGCTACGTGGCATGGATTGGTTAGATAAGCACTGGACATTAATATAGTGTAAAGAAAAAATTATATACTATAGAATGCAGGATGGAACTTGTAAGGAGGTTCAAGGCATAAAGAAACCCCTACAACTGCGTCCTATTATAGCATCTCAAATGAGGAAGTGCATGAGGAAAAGTTGCCAATTATATGCCATTCAAGAGGGTTTCACTAATTCCAAAGAAAAGGCTCCAATGATGGAAAACATTCTGATAGCGCAGGAGTTTATGGAAGTATTTCTAGAGGAAATACCATGTTTTCCACCTAGAAGGGACATTGATTTTACTATAGATTTGATACATAAAGCATCACCGATTTCAAGGACACAATACCGAATGAGCGTACCAAAATTGAAAAAATTGAAGATGCAATTACAAGAACTATTGGATAAAGGGTATATCTCACCAAGTGTATCTCCTTGGGGAGAACAAGTGCTATTTGTAAAGAAGAAAGACAGAACCATGCGAATGTGCATAGATTATCGCTAGCTCAATAAATTGACTGTTAAAAATAGATACCCTCTATCGCGGATTGATGATTTGTTTGATCAGGTGAAGTGAGCTACCATATTTTCAAAGATAGATCTAAGGTCGGGAAACCATCAGATCTGGATAAAACATGAAAACATTGATAAAACTCCTTTCTGTACGAAGTATGGACACTACGATTTTATGGTGTTACTATTTAGATTAACTAATGCACTCACAACCTTTATGAGATTGATGCATGGTATATTTCACCCCTTTCTAGATAATTTTGTGTTGATACGTATTGATGACATTTTAGTATATTTGAAGAATGTAGAAGAGCATAAAGACAATTACAGATAGTGCTGGAGATTTTACAGAAGAATCAGCTATACGGTAAGTTCAATAAGTGTAATTTCTTCAAGGAAGAAATACAGTTCCTTGGTCACGTTATTTTTGCTGAGGGATTTGGAGTTGACCCGGAGAAAATCAGAATGATTATGGAATGGAAGATACCGCAAAATGTGGCAGACATACGATCCTTTATGGGTTTTGCTGGTTATTATCTATGGTTCATTGAAGGATTCTAAAAAATTTCTTTCCCAATTACTTCCTTACAAATAAAGGGAAAAATATCTAAATGGACGAAGGAATGTCGAGATAGTTTTGAAAAGTTAAAACTTTTATTTACTACAACTCCAATGTTGAGAGTAGCGGATCCTAATAATTCTACACAGATGCATGTAAAGAAGGAGTTGAGGCGATTCTGTCACAAGAAGGTAAAGTAGTTTCCTATGAATCACGAAAACTAAAGGAGCATGAACAACAATACTCAGCTTATGATTTGGAGCTGACAATAGTAGTGCATGCACTCTGGGTATGGAGGCACTACTTGCTTGGAAAGAAATTTGTACTCAAAACTGATCATAGGAGGTTAACCAGTTATTTTAAGCAATTTGACCTTAATTCTCGCTAGGAAAGATGGAATTCTTTTGTGAGAAAGTTTGATATTGATATGTATCACATGAAGGGTAAGGAGAATAGATTAGCTGATGCATTAAGTAGAAATTTGCACGATGTTTATGAATTTTACTATAATAATGTTGAATGAAAATTCGTGGAATAAATAAAAACAGAGGCTAAGAGGGATTCAAAGTACCAATTTATGTGGCAACAAGCAAAGGGGTCCAAAAAATAAGGAAAATATGTTGATTATGGAATTAACAAGGATGGGTTGCTAAATTTCAAAGAGAGGATTTTTGTTCCAAATCAAATGGAATGGAAGGAACTAATTCTAAATGAGTATCACCGAAGTAACTACTCTGGACATCCGAGGTATCAAAAAATGATAAAAGCAATTAGGAAAAATTACTTCTGGCCAGGTATGAGAAGAGACATTGCAGAATATCTAAACAAGTGTTTAGAGTGCCAACAAGTGAAGGTGGAGCACCAACACCTAGTCGGGCTCATGCGGCCTATAACGGTACCTGAATGGAAGTGGGAGGTTGTATCTTTAGACTTCCTTACTGGTTTACCAAGGTAAAAGAAGAATAATTAATATATAATTATGGTGGTAGATCGATTAAGCAAAGCAATGCATTTTATACCAGTGCAATCCACTTATAAGATAGTGTAAATAACAGACATATTTATGTGAGATATCTTTAGACTGCATGGTATCCCAAAGACTGTCATATCTGATAGGGATGTGAAGTTTACTTCAACATTCTGGAAAATTTTATTTATAGGATTGGGAGTTCAAATTAATTTTAGCACTGCTTACCATCCACAGATGGATGGAAAAACTGAGCAAGTGAATCAGATCCTGGAGGATATGTTATGCATGTATGTAATGCAACAACCAACTAGTTGGGAAGAATATCTGCACCTAGTAGTGTTGGCATACAATAACGGATATTAGGAATCCTTTAATATGAGTTTATTCAAAGCATTATACGGATGACAATGCTGAACTCCTGTTAACTGGAGTAGCCCAAAAACCAAGTTGATGCTTGGACCGGAAATGCTAGCGGAAATGGAGTCAAAAGTAAGGAAGGTCCAACAAAATTTGAAGGCAGATCAAGATAGAAAAAAAGTGTATGCAGATAGGAAAATGACTTATCGTGAGTTTGAGGTTGAAAACCATGTGTACATAAGGATCAAGCCAAAGAAAAGCACTTTAAGGTGGGCCTCTTGTGCCAAATTGCCTCCCAGGTTTTGTGGCCCTTTCCAAATATTAGAAAGGGTAGGACCCATGGCTTACCAATTGCCGCTACCCAGTCATATCCGTGTACACAACGTCTTTCATGTATCGGTATTAAAAATATATGTACATGACCCAAAGCATGTAATCCACTGACAAAGTATTCAGGTAGGATATGAATACAAGACTTGATTAGAAATGCTAAATTTTAGGAGAAAATTAATTCAAAGTTTGTTGATTGCAGGTTGAACTTGAGGGCGAGTTTCTTGTTGAGCCTCAATGTATAATCGATCGGAGAGAAATGATCCTTCAAAAATGAGCCATCACCCAGGTTAAGGTGCAATGGAAGCACTTTGGCCTGCATGAAGCTACCTAGGAGGATGAAGGTTCTATTCAAGAAGATTACCCAGAACTATTTTTTGGAGTAGTTTGAGAACACCAAGGATGGTGTTCACTTCCAGAGGGGAAGTTTTAATAGATGGATTAAGTGCTAACTGATGATTATGCTATGTTGCTAAGAAAATAAGACATTATTTGTTATTTATTTGGAAATAGTACATTATGAGTAGAAATTTATTTTTGATTAAATAAAATTAGTTATGGAAGTGATTTCCATAAAATAATAATAGAATAATGGTAAAAAGTAATTCAAGTGAGAGTTAGTTGAATATAATTAGTTCAAACAATTAGCCCAACCTCTGAGGATAAAAACATATCCTAGTAAGGAAGAGGGGTTGTGTTCGGTAACTAGAGGAGTAAATCTAGAGAGAAGGATTCTCGAGTTGGTGGTGACCAATGGAATAATATGATTTTTTATAATGGTTTAGAATAGAAAACTCGACTGAAATGTCCCGACGTCTCTTCTAGAACTTTTGTCAATTCACATAGCTCAGACTTGCAGCATGGGGGAGAGACGAGGATGTGAATGCCTCTCTCAAGGTAGGGAGGAACAACATCAATCTAAAAACTGAGAGACATATAAGTTCTTTTCTACCACTGGAAATCTTAGTTTGTTTATGAATAATATTGACAATTCATATGTTATAACCTGTAGACATTACAAAACTTAAATTGTAAAAGGAAAGAATGAATATACGTTTTCTTGATGAATAATATAGTCATATAGATTGATGCATTATTAAAGATTGTAAGTCAGAGAACTATTAACACAGAACCCTCAAGGTGGAGGCTTCGTAATGGTTGTTCTCTGCAATTATGGTAACACATAGACAGAATGGTATGGCCATATACTTCATTAAAAGAACAGAAGAAAATTAAGATAGAACCTTAAAGTTCAAAGAAAGGTTGTTATGTAGATAACTAGAAAATAGGTCCAGAACGTATAAAAAAATGAATGTTACAAGTACTTCCAGAACTGATTTACTATTAGAAAACTGTAAATTGTATTCTTTGTTGAAAAACGTAAATTATAATCTTGCCGACAGAAACCAAGGAGTAAATTGTATTCTTTGTTGCAGTCTATGAATTATAATCTTTGTTGGTAGAACACAAAAAGACAAATTGAACAACCATATGGGAAAGTAAATAAGTAATGTAGATTCTAACTCTGAAAATTAAATGAATAGAAATGTTCAAAATCTCTATTTCAATTCTTATGCATGAAGAGGTCTATTAAACCATTTAGAGAATCCAACATTGAAAAGAAGAAAGCGTATAATACCAAAGGAGGAAGAAAACTTTATTATGAGTGTAAACATAACAAAACCTCTGTATGAATTATAGAAGAGTCCAGAGATAATACTATCAGTACATTAAACCCCAATATTCACATGCTTAAAGAAATACATTATATGACTTGAGGTAAACTGACTATCCAGTTTAGTCTCGTACACAAATAGAGTATAGATAAGAAAACTGGAGAATCATCAAATTAAAACTTTATAATTCAATCTAGAGTTTGAACATTTTATAAACATTTCACAGATAGACTCGAGGTATGGTGGGAAAATCTACGAAATAAAATATACTTGAACCAAATTAGGAAAAGAGAGAAAATTAACTACAATGGAATTAAATGCGACAGCGGCATGCACAAATTGGCAGAGATCACGAGCAAAGTTAAGGTTTATAATAAACTACATAGGATGGAAAGCTCTTTAGTGAGCCAAAATTCCAAGTCAAGAGCTCGATGTTCCGAGCCAAGTCACAAATGGAAGAGTTACCTATTAGAGTCAGGATGGAAATAGTTAGTAGAAGCACCTAACTGAGCTTCACCAAAAGAATTATCCATCACAATACCATTCCATTCAAGTTACCTGCATGAATAGAAAGGTAAGGATTAAACATTTTCCTCATACCCTAAACGTTGGAAGGAAAACATTAAAAACAAGGAAACCCCACAGCATTACCTATAAGGGCTCTTGCCGAGGATTCAAGCGCGTCAACCTGCAACCTTACAATTAAGAGTTATTGGTTAATATAGTTGTGAGATGGAATGAACAAACCAAACAAACTTAGAGGAAAATGATAAGTATAGATAGAGGGTTTCACCAGTTTGTCGTTCCATCGTTTCATCTGCAGTAGCAGTGTTAAGCAAAGGAATTCCAATTTGGAGGATGGATGAGAATAAATCACTGTGACCCTAGACAGTAACATGGAAATATTAAATGCAGACACGGAAGGAGAGCTGAGATTTAGTTTTAAAAGAGAAACATGAAGTATGATAACCTTGAAAAAGAGAAATTGTACAGACCTCAAATCCACAGTGAATGTTCTTTCGAAAAATCATAACATTGTAAGTTACTTACCATGAAAAGAATGAAGGCGGAGCCCTGTTATCAGTGGTAGGAACCATGGAAGGGATTGCTTGTAGAGGCAGTGGTTTCCTCCCGCGGAGCACGGAGTCGAAATGCCGGAAGGCAAAGGAAATTGTTAACAAGGGAAGGTCATTACCCTGTAACCCTAGATCGAGGCCATCATTGGATTCTGAGTAGGTTAGATCTACTGCAGAGAGCCATAGAGTTTTTCACCATAAATAAATGCTAGCATAGAGGCGGATTTTCCGAGAAATAAAATCAATTACAATATACCTACCAATGTTATACCATGCAGATTGGATTAAATATTAATGAAGAATTAGATTTCCCTAAATGTGAGTATAGGTTGATCATTAAAATAAAACAAATAAGATGTAAGTTAGATCCTTGTGAAATGGGAGGCCTCAAGTGTAACTTTAGGCTTAGACTGTAGCATATGTTAGCAAAAACTATTCACACATATAGTTATACATTACAGTCGAATTAGTAATGTGTGTTTTAAGGTTAAGAAATTATTAAGTTGTGTTGTAAATCTAAGTGACTTAATATACATAAACTGTGTGAAATGGTTATACTTAAATGTAAAACATTGAAATGTAAATATTTTTTTTATGAGTATAACGTTGGATGTTATAATTTCTAACATAAACACTATGATTTTCCACTGAAAGAACATGCAAAATATAAAAAATATTTGAGGAAATAGATGGTTGGAATTTAAGGACTTAAAACCCAACTATACCATACAATTTGAAGCTACTAAAAACACAATTTATAGTCGAAATATTAAGCATAATTTTAGAAATGTATACTAAAGAAGAGAAACCAAAAAATATGAAATCAACCTATAATTGTCCCATGAAATTTCCAATGTAGATATCAGTTTGTTTGCATCCACTTGTGAAACAAAAAATGAAATTTTTAATGTAGAGGTGAGTTTGTTGACATCCATTTGTGCAACAAAAAATTGTATTAGAGTGATTGCACCTAGATATGCTTTCAACAACTCAGTATGAATCCTATGTGTAAGTATGTGACATCCTCAAAACATAATAAAATAATTTTTGGTGCCAAAAAGTTAGCTTGAATCTTAAATTATGTATAAATTGAATCCTTAGACTACATAGAACTTTTTAATCTAATTAATGGACTAGATTAATTATGAAAGTATAACTATGTATTATTATATGCCACCTTAGATCCATATAACACTTCATCGATGAAATCCCTCAAGGTGAACATTTCTTGAAGTTCTACACTCTAAAAAGAAGGATTTCACCTAGAGGTATTTGATCCCTCTAGGCTCATGATAGATGTAGTGTTAGATGGATCCAAACTGGTTTGTAACACATTATGTTTTTATAATACAATTTTTACAAGAATCTACTATGTCACAATTTTGGAATAGTCCATAAGGACACCACGACAACATAGAGATATAAATAAAAATATGAATATATTGAATATTTAGTTTTAAATAAAATAAAAATTAATCTTATTTGTATCAGTTATAACAAGTTATGTTGAACAAAATAATGACACAATAATCACAAGAATCATATTGCCTACTTTAACTTCACAATTTTTTGTCTTCCTCAATACAATATTCAGAATTAGTCATTAATATTTGAGTAGAATGAAGAATAATGTGTATATATAAGACAACCAAATAAAATTACACTTAAATTTTGTTTTAATTTTATTAATTTATTAATTTTATATTTTTCCTTGACTAATTTAATACAAAGTAATTAGTAGAGGAAATTTTGATTTTTTTTTTTTGGAAGCTTGGCAAATCTACATCTTCATCATTCCTAATATATCATCGCAATGGGGGCTATAAATTGAACCATAATAACACAATAATCACATGAATCATATTGCCAAATTTAAATTTAAAAGTTATCATTTTCCTCAATATAATAATGAGAAGAGGTCATTAAGGTTTGAGTAGAATGAAGAATCATGTATATATATAAAACAACCTGAGAAAATTAGACTCACATTTTGTTTTAATTTTATTAATATTTTATTTTTAGAAATAATTTTCACTAATTTAATCATATTCATTGAGATTAAATTTTTATAATATAGTTTTTTTTCTATGCAAAGAAAATTATCCAAATGTGAAGGGAAAACAATAAACTAAAATTAAAAATTAACAAAAAAAAATCACTATGCTTAATGGAATTGGAATTTAAAATAGAGAAAAAAAACATAAGAAAAAAAAAAAGATAACTCCAACTAAAAAATGATAAAATTAGTAATAGAATTATTGAAAAAAGTTTTGTAATTATTTTTTCGTCATTGTATTTTGTCAACTTAAATTGGAAATATGAAGAAAAAACTATAATTCATGAAAATGGAAATAATATAAAAATCAAAATCAAAAATCAAAAAGTTAAATAAAGAGGAAATAAAACAAAAAACAAAAAAAATATGTACAAGTGACAAGAAATTAAATGTTTAGTAAAAAAACAAAATAATACAAAGGCAAAAGTCAAATTGATTTTTTTTTTTTTTTGTAAGTTTGGGAAAACTACATCTTCGTCTTCACTTCAAGGAGTGTCATAACATAGCACATCAAGGAGTGTCTTAACACAACACCAGATCCTTATATCAAGTAGATGTTCATATCTTTTGGTTTCTATCCCACTTGGGTCAGATGGGTCATGAAACTCATTACCTCCACTTTCTTCTCCATCCTTGTCAATGGCATCCCTTCCCGTCCATTTTCCCCCTTCAAAGGCATTCACCAAGGAGACCCCATCTCCCCCTTCCTTTTTTTCCTCATGGCTGAAGGGTTAGGCCATCTCATTCAAAATTCTCTTCACACTCAGAAGCTCCACGACATCTCTGTTCATGCTTCCTAGGCCGCCACCCACCAACAGTTTGTTGATGACAATATGTTATTCAGACATCCATCGGTCCAAGAATCTCTCACCTTCAAATCCCAGCTCGACACTTTTTCTGAGGCCTTTGGTACCTCTATCAATGCTGCAAAATCCCATATTTTTTTCATCAATACCCCTGTCATAACCCAAAGAAACATTGCTAGAATTCTTGGTTTCTCCATCACCTCTCTACAAGTTAAATACTTTGGAGCACCTTTGATTGATTCTGCTATTAGACACTCCTCCCGGTAAATGCTCCTCGAGAAGTTGCAAGCACATCTTTCCTCCTGGACCTATAGATCCCTCAACATGGCTAGACATCTCATTCTAATCAAATTTGTTCTGCAATCTATGCCCATGTATCTATTTTCAGTTCTGGCTGCACCAAAATGGGTTCCCAAAAATATCAAAGACTTGCAACACAAATTCCTCTAGGGCTCCACTAGGCAAAATCGAAAATGGGCTATGGTTATATTGACAATAGTTTGTATGTCAAAAAGAGATGGGGGTCTAGGCCTCCAAGATCTGCATCACAACAATACAGTCATGAGCACTCGGATCTGGTGGAAATGGCTATTTGCACCACACACGCAGTGGTAAATCCTCTGGAATGAAAATTATGCTAGAAATAGACCATCAGAAGATCTTATCAAGCTGAAAAAGGCTGGCGCAGGATCCCTCGTATGGAATGCGGCCAAACAACATCGAGCACTTATTCAAGAGCTTAGTTTCTGGGAGGTCAAAGACAGTGGTACAACATGTTTCTGGGCTGATTCTTGGCAACAAAGGCCCAAATTAGCAACTATTTTACAGCCTTAGCCACACGCAGATCAGATCAATCATCTGGACAACAAATTCAAACAATATTGGTTACCCTCCATAATTCAGGGATATCGGCAATGGCCACCAGCAACCCAAATATTCCAACATTGGTAGGGGGACATAAATAGGGAAATCGATATAGAACTCATCAGCAGAAATATTAGACACTCAGAAAACAAAAATATTCTTAGATGGGAATACACTCCTTGAGAAACATTCACCACTAAGGAAGCATACTAGCTGATAAATCCCACCAAGGACCTAGAAGACTCCCTATGGACACAAATTTGGACACCAGGCATCTGGCCCAAGGTCTCCACTTTCCTATGGCTCCTATGTCATAAAATAATTCTCACCTAGGAAAATCCTGTAAAAAAAGGATTCATTGGACCCTGATGGTGCCCCAATTTTTCAACACACAATGAATTTATTCAGCATCTTATGGACAACTACTTCTTAGCTAACAAATTATGGGAAAAAATGAGCTTGAGATGCAGAAAATACAGCAGAATTTCATGGGACATTGTCAGCACCATCCGCAAGTAGCCATTGGCTCCTTACAATAGCAAGTTATTAAACTCACTCTGGACTCTTCTACTGGGCCTTCTTCTATGGAAAATATGGAAGGAAAGGAACAAGAGAATATTCAAGAATCAATGTACTCCCTTGGACATAATATGGAATAATATTTGCATCAACCTCCAAGAAAATTTGGCTCTCCAACATTGGCAGGACTTTGATTTTCCCACTGAAGATCACGAGAAGCTAATCTGGGAGAATGGGCATCTCTCGATACCTTCAGGCCCTTCCAACAAGAGCTCTCCTCACAATCATCTACACTCACCTAGCATCTGGACTCCACCTCCTGCTAGTCTGATAAAGATGAATTTTGATGGTGCTTCCAAAGGCAACCCGAGCGATGCAAGATTCTGGGGTATCTTCTAAGGACTCTATTGGAAACCCCCTCATGATCTTCTTTGGTTCCATAGGATGGGATTCTAACAACTCTGCCGAACTGGAGGGCTTATGGCAAGGGCTTTTCCTTTCTCAACATCATAATTACTTTCCTATTGAAATATAAGGAGACTCTCAAATTCTCATCAATGCTGGTATTGAACTCCTCACGGGAGCGTCAGCCACCAAGTTGGCTAATAGCTGGAGATTGGTGGCGATATTGGAGCTTATAGAACAATGGTTGAAACATAATCGGGCAATATCCTTCAAGCATGTTAAAATATCAGGCAACAAAGTTACGAACTACTTGCGAACAAGGGAGTGGACAGTGACCAAACCTTACACTATGGTCCCCTCACTATCATCCATGGACCCTCTCTCATATAAGAATGCACTAATATAGTGCAAACAGACGCAGCATTCCTGGATGCATTTGATCTCTAAGGATAGCCATATGGCAAGCTCATGGGGTGGCACGTGGCCCAGACACATGGCCACCCATGGGCTCCAGTCACGACCATTTAGTCACCCTAACTGAACCCACAGGTGCTCATTTACTCCGTTCAACTATCGATGCACTCACCTGCTCTTCAAAATGAATTCACATGGCAGTCTCCCTCCATTGCCTCTATCGTCGAGCTACATTTCCCCCCCTGTAGTCTTAGATCCGAGCTCCCGAATGCCTACAACGAGGCGCTGCAGTCTACATTGTTGCATTGAAATTGTCCCTGGCTTGCATTTCTCTCATAGCCTTCACTGTAGTTTGAGCTTCGTCTCTGCACCTTGTCGGCCTTTGTCTCCTTGGCCCTCTGCTCGTCTGGCCTCACACCCTGTTGCTCCTCCACCTCTGCAGTCTAAACCTCACCATTGTATCTCCTCGAGCTCTACCATGCCCCGTCACCACCGTATGCGATGCCACAGAGGCAGCAGCCGAGGCAGAGCATCGAGACCCCCAATTTCTGCTCATTCTGATACCTCCTCCCCATTGTTGGATAATTCATTTGGGTGTTAGCCTACTACTCATAGCGGTCGTGGCCGAGAATGGGCTTCAAGAAGGTCTCGTACCAAGGTGCAGCGTTGAAATTTTGACAACGTGGTTTATGCAAATCGCTGGTTTATGCTTTTTGCACAAGTCCGTATGCCTTTGAACGTTGACAGGTATCGTTGCAGGTTTTGTTGTGCGTTCAAATGTTGAGCGTTGAAATTTGATAACGTGGCCATGAAACCATTTGCGTTTATGCCTTTACATCACTGGTTTATGCAGTCTTTATACCGCTGGTTCTATGCCTTTGAACAAAGAAAAAAAAAATCAAATCGATTTTTATAAATCTGACAGAGTCGTATGCCAATTTCTTGAAGGTTCATTAAAATCGTTTTTCATTTAATAATACCATTTGCACATGGTATTATGAAGTGGTCACAAAAGGTCGATTTGGAGTTTTGCAAAAGTTACATATAAAAAAGTTTTTTTTATATAATCGATTTGGAGTTTTGTCAAAAGGGCACTTATATAATCGATTTGGATTTTTTATAATGTTTTAAAATGTAATTAAGAAAAAGGCCTTTTTTATAAGGTGAGGGGTATGGTAGTTTAACTGAAGACATTTTTTTTTTTAAAGGCAAAAGTCAAGGATAATTTTTTTTTTTTAAAAGGCAGTGAGAGGCACTTAAAGGAAGGCAAGGGCAATTTTTTTTTTTAAAGGCATTTTTTAATTAAAAGGGCATTCTTTATTTGAAAATTGGTTCTGGAGATTACTGTGTTTTTTTTTTGCTGAAACAAGATGGCGAAAACTCAAAATGCCCGGTTTGAAATTGAGAAGTTCAATGGAAAAAACAACTTCGAGATCTGGAAGGTAAAAATGCATGATCTCCTAGTACAACAAGGCGTGGCGAAAGCGATGTTGGGGAGGAGCAAACGGCCTTCTTCCATGACGGAGGATGAATGGGATGAGTTGGATGACAGAGCTCTGAGCGCAATTCGGTTATGTCTGGCGGATGATGTTCTGTTCAACATTGTGTCAGAGAAGACCACCGCAGGCTTGTGGATCAAGCTTGAGAAGCTCTACATGACGAAATCCTTGACAAATCGGATTCTCCTGAAGTGGCAGCTATACAGTTTGCGGATGAAGGAAGGTACCTCGGTTACTGACCATCTGAATGTTTTCAATACTCTATTGGTACAATTACAAAGCCTAGATGTAAAATTTGATTCAGAGGATAAGGCAATAACTCTATTGTGTACATTGCCTGAGTCGTGGGATCACTTTGTTACTTCCATAAGCTTCAGTAATGCAGTTGTCCTTGAGTTTGACGATGTGGTTGGAGCCATGTTGTTTGAGGAGACGAGGAAGAAGTCGAATGCTGACACCTCTACATCAGAGGCAATGATGGCTAGAGGTCGTTCAAGAAAAAGACGCTCTGGTAAGCGCAGCGATTCGCGTTCAAATTCGAAAGGGAAGAAGAGCAAAGTAAAGTGCTGGTTTTGTGGCAAATCGGGGCACTTGAAGAAATACTGCTGGAAGAGACAGCAAACAGAGACGAAAGGAGACTCTTCGACAGAGAAGAAGGAGGCAAATGCGACAGATACAGGTTCGGCATCTGGTTCAGGTATGAGCGACGAAGTGTTGTCTGTTAATATGTCAAATCATGATCAACATTGGTTGTTAGATTCCGGTGCATCAAACCACATATGTATTCATAGAGAATGGTTTAAGACGTATAGATCAGTTAATGATGGAGTCGTGTACATGGGTAATGATGTTACATCTAATATTGTTGGGATAGGAAGCATACAACTGCAAATGTTTGATGGCACAACTAGAATATTAACAGATGTGGGACATGTTCCAGACTTAAGGAAAAATCTAATTTCTTTAGGAGCATTGGATACGAATGGATATAAAACTGTAATTCAAGGTGGAGTTATGAAAATCTATAAAAGTATTTTACTAGTAATGAAGGCTAAGAAAGTAGGAAATCTGTTTCAGTTAGAAGGAAGAACAGGGTCAGTTCATGTGTCTACGGTGTCTGAACATGACAGTAGTTCCATTCGCCTATGGCATCAAAGGTTGGGCCATATGAGCGAAAGAGGGTTAAATATTTTGGCTGATCGCAAGTTACTTCCTAATCTAAAGTCAAGAAAGTTAGATTTCTGTAAGCATTGCTTGTTTGGAAAACAAAGTAAACAAAAATTTAAAACACGCAAACATACTAGTAAAGGCATACTTGATTATATCCATTCAGATGTTTGGGGTCCAGCACCTACAACTTCATATGGCGGTTCGTCGTATTTTGTATCATTTATTGATGACTTTTCTAGGAAGGTGTGGGTCTACATGTTGAAAAGGAAGTCTGATGTTTTTTTAGTTTTCAAGCAGTTTAGAGCATTGGTAGAAAACAGCACTGGTAGAACAATAAAATGTTTAAGAACTGACAATGGTGGTGAGTTTACTTCCAAGGAGTTTGACAGCTATTGCAAGGATGCAGGGATCGAGAGACATAAGACCACGGTTTATACTCCTCAACAAAATGGAGTTGTTGAACGCATGAACAGGACTCTTCTAGAGAGAGCAAGGAGTATGCTGAGTAACGCCGGGTTGCAAAAGGAGTTGTGGACGGAAGCGGTGGCAACAGCTTGTTATGTGATAAACCAATCTCCATTGACGACGATAGACTGCAAGATTCCGCAAGAGGTATGGAAAGGACACCCTTGTGACTATTCTAAACTCAGAGTGTTTGGTTGTGATGCATATGCTCTAGTGCCTAAACATCAGCAAACTAAGTTAGATCCAAAGTCTAAAAGGTATATCTTTGTTGGGTATGGTGTTGGAACAAAGGGATATAGATTGTGGGATCCTACTACCCGCAAAATCATCATCAACAGAGATGTAAAGTTCGATGAATCCTCTCTTGTACGATTAGATGTAGATAGAAGATTGAAACAGGAGGATGTATTTGATTTTCAGCACATTCAGTTTGACAACACTTCTAATGATAGTCATGATGACCATAGTTCAGATACTAGTCATGAACAGGTTTCAGAATCAGATTATGAACAGGGTTCAGATGTAGGTCATGAACAGGTCTCAGATGGTGATCGAGAAGAAGTTCCTACAGATGGTAGTCAGCCAATTGCGGAAGCACCAGAAACAGCTTTAAGGAGGTCTACAAGGATAAAACGTGCTCCTAGAAGGTATGATGATTATGTTACTTCAGTTGCTTTGACCGCTAACGATGATGAACCTCTGTGCTATCAGGAAGCTATAGAAGGTTCGAAAAGTGATAAGTGGAAAGCAGCTATGAAGGAAGAAATGATGGCCTTAAGTAAGAACGGCACATGGGATCTGGTTGAGCTTCCGAAAGACAGGAAAACTATGGGGTGTAAATGGGTTTTCAAGCTGAAACGGGGTGTGAATGATACGGAGGACAGGTACAAAGCGCGACTGGTTGCAAAAGGGTTTTCTCAGAAAGCCGACTTTCATGAGATTTTTTCACCAGTGGTTAAAATTGTTTCAATTAGAATTGTGTTAGCATTAGTGGCTTTGCTTGATTTAGAGTTGCAGCAATTAGATGTTAAGACTGCATTTCTACATGGAGACTTAGATGAGGAAATATATATGGAACAACCGAAAGGGTTTGTTCAGCATCGCAATGAGAAATTTGTCTGCAGGCTCAAGAAGTCATTATATGGCCTGAAGCAGTCGCCTCGGCAGTGGTATAAGAAGTTTTATTCTTTCATGTTGAGTCAGAAATATGTTAGAAGTGAATATGATCATTGTGTGTATTTCAAGCAATTGAAAAATGGCATGTTCATTATCTTAGTGTTGTATGTTGACGATATGCTTTTAGCAAGCAAAAGCATTGATGAAATCAACAGGTTGAAGACTCAGATGGCAAGGACATTCGATATGAAAGATCTAGGAACAGCAAGACAGATTTTGGGCATGGAGATTTTCAGAGACAAGAGTAATGGTAAGCTATGGCTATCACAACAGAAGTATGTTGAGAAGATACTTTTGAGGTTTGGTATGAATAATGTGAAGCCTGTGTCAGTCCCTTTCGCTTCCCATTTCAAGCTTTCTTAGGGTTTATGTCCTAATACAGATGAAGAAAAGGATTATATGTCTCAAATTCCATATGCTAATGTAGTAGGATGTTTGATGTATGCGATGGTTTGTACTCGACCAGATATTTCACATGCAGTTGGGGTTGTCGACGGTACATGGCAAATCCGGATGCGTCTTGGTGTGGGATAATGGTCTTGTTACTTGAGATGCACAAGTAGTTATTGTATCACTTACAATAAGAGTAGTGGAATTGTTTGCGGATAGCTTGTTCAGATTTTAGGTGGTTGGGGGAAGGGTCTTGGGGCTAGTCTTTACTCTTGCAGGTGGAGCTATTAGCTGGATGTCAAAGCTACAAAACATTGTTGGTTTATCCACTACTGAAGCAGAATACATTGCTGCTTCGCATGCTTGCAAAGAGGCGGTTTGGTTGAAAGGTTTGCTTGGTGAGTTTGGTAGGCTACATGACAACATCATGTTACTTTGTGATAGTCAAAGTGCAATACATTTGGCTAAGAATCTGGCCTATCATAGTAAGTCAAAGGATATTCCAATTAAGTACCATTTTGTAAGACAGGTTATTACTGAAAGGGGAGTCTCTCTTGAAAAGGTGCATACAAAGGAAAACTGTGCAGACATGTTCACGAAACCAGTTTTGTTAGAGAAGCTATGTTGGTTTTTGGCTTCTCTTGGCTTGCAGAAAAGATAAAATAATAAAGAATAGGGCATCAGGCTAATTGTTGTCAAGGTGGAGATTGTTGAGATTTTCTGTTTTGGATAAAATAGGCAAAATCTCAGTAGGTGACAAAAATTAGGAATTAGTTCCTAGATTAGCTCTAGTTTGTTGGGAGGGAGTTAATGCATCCTAAATTTGTGTTGAGAGGATTTATGAGGCAGTTTGCTTCTCTTGGCTATATAACAGGTATCCATACGGATTGTTTGCATGGAGTGAGGGTGTGTGAATTATGTAATCTCCTGTTTGAATAATAAAGATTGCCAATGCCCTGTTGTGTGGACGTAGCCCAGGAGGTTTGGGTGAACCACGTTAACTCTGTGTCTTCTTCTATTTATGGTTTTCAGTTTTATGTGTTTAATGATTTCCGCTGTTAAACTTCAACACCACATTATTGACATGTCCTAAATATACACGGTTATGAATATTGTTCCATGTTTTCTGAAATGTATATTATTTCTTTTAGTTATTCAAAATTAATAATAGCTTGTTTAAAAGAAAATTATAATTTAGTTAATTTGTAAGATTCTTTACATTTTAGCAACTTGAAATGTATCATGTAATAAATGTAATAAACGTTTTGATGCTTTGTAGAATTTTTTGTTATTTGTACTTACTCGTCATTTCATTTACATAGTTAGACGAGTATTAATTTATTTATTTATTTAAATCAAACAAATTTTATATAAATTAATATAAAATAATTATAAGTCTAAATATTTTTACAAAATTATCCACAGAATTATTACAATTTCTATATTACAAATAAAAAATTTCACCATCTTTTCTACACTTTAATATAAACTTTCGTTATTAAAGTTGTCCTTGCTTTATAATTAATAATAAAATAAAATTATTTTTTTAAATTTTACAATTTCTATGTTTCAAAATTATATATATATATATATATATTATTTTAAAATCTAAAATACGTTTACATCTTAATATATTCAATCTCTTTTGATCCTAGTAAAAGGTACTTTACTGTTATATATAATTTCACTGCTTGAGAGGATGGGTTTTCCTGTTAACCATCCTCGTTTGGTGCAAATATCAAACCAGGACGGGGAGATCGAGTGGTATAGAGAAAATGGTGCCCAAACTCACTCTACACCAAAATATTGTCATTAATAATATAATTTATATTGATATATTTATTAGATATTAAAATAGTTTATTTGTAAATTATATTTAATTATTTTTATTATTATTGATTTTAAAATAATTTAGATATTAACTTAGTATTAAATAAGAAAAAATCATTTTATCATTTTTGTGAAGATTTAAAAAAAAAAATTATAATAAATTTATAATCTTGGAAATATATATATATATATATAGTTAGTGTAATACTTGAGCCATATATATGATTTATTTATTTATTAACACGAAGTATATCGTTAACTTAGTTTTGGTCAGTAGATTCCAATAATTCATTAAGATTTTGCGTAGTTATGATTTGTGTAACTAACATAATGAGGTTCTTGTTATCTCTTTTGGTGGTAAAAAATCATAATGTATATAACTTGTATGTGAATTATGGTTCCTACCAATCCAGATATTATGGACTCATGCTGAGGGCCAAGTATGATTTATGATATACATTCAAGTTTATTTTTCTTCATGAATAATTAGAGTATGGTTCATTATGTAAATTATCATGGGAAAAAGTCCTAAAAGAAAATTTTAACATGCGAGACAATTTTCGACACTTGCAAAAGGCCAAAAGGCCTTGAATTGATGGCAGTTGCCTGCCCAAAAGGGTTGACGGTGCTTGCTTTCCCAAATTTCCTCTCTCTAAAGGTAGATGCTCTCAATAAGGGAAAAGAGTTGGCCAAGAGGGTGAAGAGGGAAAAATCCTAAGGCAACTCTGTTGACTTTGGACCCTATTAGAGGAGGCCCAAAATTTCTCATAAACATGACGCTGTGAGAGGAATAGGCAGGACACTGTCAAGAGCAATCCTATATTGGACCTTGTGTGCTCATTGGAATTCTTGAGTTGCTTTTTCAGTGGACTTCCAAACTGAACCTATCATGGTCTATGTCAAAGAACTGTCTCGAAGTGAAATTGACTCGATCTAGATATGGAAACCGTTTCCCATTGGTTGGGAGGAGTGTTATTTATCCTATTTTGGTTCTCATGGCGAAAAAAATTAACTAATCAGTTATATGTTATCTTGAAAATATTTTTTCGATGTTAATGCAAATAATTATATGTACATCTTGACTAGAAATGAGTCTAGTGCTCGATAAGGAATTATTGGCAGTGTAATTCCTTTATTGACTTACTAATATTTTGACTGTCCTAACAGGAGCTAAGATACTATGTGATTGGTGCATTTAGTGATCACTTCAATGGTTAGAGAGTGTTAGGTGCTATCTCAATATTTTTATAAGTGTTTTTTGGATGTCTCGGTGGGATATAAGATAGTGTGTACGTGCTGCAATGATTTATCATTTTCATTATTTGAGTGTCATTGCTATCCAAGTATTTGTATAAGTATTGTGATTAAAATATCACGTGACATTGTAGAAATGAGTGATAGTTATAAGTAATTCATTTTATTAAAAATGTTATGCCTAATGTGATTACATTGGATTTGTTGATTATGGATTACAGGGTGCATGTCATTGAGTTGTTAAACCATTGGAGCGCTTGCAAAAAAGTGACCATGACTTCTGAGATTAATTGGCATGTATGGGTAACTTGGTATAGAAATTAAATATTTTCGTATCTATGCATGCATATGTCTATGAATTAAAAATTATTGTTTGTTTAATAGTATTACTTGGAAATGAAAATTCTTCATTTTGAAGGGAAATGATTCCTTTTTAGTTGTTTATATTATTATATCACCAGTAAAAATCAATCATGAGCATTGAGGACAATGTTTACTTTAAAAGGGGATGTATGTAATATCCCCACCATCGTAGGTGACATATATGATTTATTAACATTAAGTATATTGTTAACTGAGTTTCGGTGAGTTGATCCCAAGAATTCGTTAAGCTTTTGAAGTTGTGATTTGTATAACTAACTAAATGAGGATCTTGTTATCCTTCTTGAGTGCTGCACATTAAATTTTTGGAGAATTCATGTCCCTCTTACCATGCTAATTCAAGATTTTAAATTTTCAAACAACACATTTCTTTGGGGTTGTAGAACTGGTTTTTATGTGTTCAAAATTGATAGTATTGAGGGTCGTGTGTAAAAAGTGGTAATGAAGAAAATATTTCGGATCGAAGAGAGGGAATGATGCACTTGTTCCATTCATTCCATACTCAGCCCACAAAAGTCATTGCCGCAACCCCATGCCATGATGGCTGTCTAAGCAAGAACGAATGACTAAACCGAGTCTTTTTGAAAAAATGGTTTAGCTTCTTATACCACCTGCTTCGAAAATGTCTGGTATGTAAATATTGAAAGCATTTCATACCTAAAAATAATTTCTCATTATATAGTCAGTAGAACTTGTTAACAAGTTATTTTTTTATCCTCAAATATTATTTTTTGACTGTCAAAAAGAATTCAGGAGGCTAACGACTAGTTAGTGTTTTTGAGAAAATTTCATGAGTTATTGGGCACAACAATGTAGGTAAAATAAAATAAATTTACGTTATTGAATGGTTTCTTTTGGATTCTAGATCCAACAATTAACATTTATTGGAAAGTGGGAATTTCTTTTGGAATGTTTAGTTTCATATAAAAAAAAAAATACCTTATGAAATAGAGGTTTTTGTTACATAAAAGATAAGTAACTCTAACTTTTTGGTTAAATATAATGGATAATTTGTAAAAAAAAACACAATGGTTTTGTGCTTAGTTAGGGTATAATATTTCCATAGTGTTGGTAAAGATCCTTGGAAAAAATTTTCATGGATTCTAATATGTGAGAGAGTTACGGTAAGTTCTTAAAAAAAAAAGAGAGAATTCATAATATTCAATTGGATAAGAAATATTTCTTGCATAGTTATGCACATAAGAAATCATGTCTTTCAATGGTATTCCATATAAATGATAAGTAAGCATACCATACTTGAAAGAAAATTGCAAGGTAAAAAATTAAAAGATAATATTAATTTCTTGAAAGAAATATTACATGTGAATCTTGTGTGTTAAAAGCTAAGTAGCTTTGTCCTTTTCTTGTGAGAAATTATACTACTTCTAGCCCATAAAAGCTAAGTAAATATGTAGTTTCCCTTAACAACATTATATGTAAATATTGTGTGTTAAAATCTAAGTAATTTTGTGACTTTCTTGAAAATATTCTCATGAGTTCTGGAAATGATGAGATGTTAAATTACTATTATATTTTTTGTAAATAATCATGGGTTTGAAAGTAAATTAACTAATGTTTCTTGAAAATAAAATAATTTATAATATAGAGACCTCATCTTAGTTTTCAAAATATCTATCTAGAGTAGTAAAAGATAAGGTAAGTAACTTTTCTTCTATATATATATATATATATATATATATATATATATTATGTAAGAAAACATAAAATTCTTGTTGACTTTTAAGAGGCCTTTCACTAGTTTATCAAAAGATAAGCAAATCCAAGTTATTTTCTTGGAAATGAAATATATATTAAAGAGGGTAATTCTTGTAGATATTTCATCCATGAGAGATAAGTTAATGATTTTTTCTTGGAAAATAAGAAATGAAGAACTCATGTTAGTTTCTCATAATCGTTTATTTGGGAAAGATTATGTTGAATATTGTGTCAAAATAATAATTAATTCTTGGGAAACGATTATGTCGTTTTATTTATGTTGTTCTTACTTGGAAAGAACAACCTCTTGAAAATACTACATGGCTAGATGAATTGTATCAACTTCTTTATTTTGGTGTATTAAAAGTTAAGTGAACCTTGTTGATGTTCTAGTTAATATGCATAAAATATGTTATCTATAGTAATTTGTGCGAAGGGAAGCATGAAAAACTTTCATGTAGAGATACAGAGAAACAAGGTTATATTAGCTTCTTTTTGATGAAGAAGTATGTTTTTGTTTACATGAAAAGAATAGCTAAATGATGGTAGTATGAAAATATAAGGAAATCCAAGTTATTTTATTGAAAATGAATATATATTAAAGAAGGTAATTCTTGAAGATATTTCATGGGTGGGAGATAAGTTAATGATTTTTTCTTGGAAAATAAGTCATGAAGAACCCATGTTAGTTTCTCATAATGATTTCTTTGGGAAATATCATGTTGAATTTTGTGTGAAAAGAATAATTACTTCTTGGTAAAAGATTATGTTGTTCTTTTATGTTGTTCTTACTCGAAAAGAATAACCTCTTGAAAATATTACATAGCTAGATGAATTATGTGAACTTCTTGGTTTTGGTATATTAAAGGTTAAGTGAACCTTGTTAGTGTTCTAGTTAATATGCATAAAAATATGTTTCCTATGGTAATTTATTCGAAGGGAAGCATGAAAAGATTTCATGTAGAGATATAGAGAAAGAAGGTTATATTAGCTTCTTTTTGAAGAAAAAGTATGTATTTGTTTACATGAAAATAATAGCTAAATGATGGTAGAATTCTAAGGGAATATATGTTGTGCATATTAAGTAAGGGTTATTATTATAAGCTTTTGTGTGCACAAATAATAGTGATTGTGTTAGAGATTTATGTTCTTTGCATGAATAGAAGATCTATTGAGCTATATTTATTTCGAAAAATCATATGTGATTACATTAGATTATCATAATTATTATGTTAGTTCCTTTTAGAATAAGATCATGTACATGCATGCAATATATTAGATTTCATTGGAAATAATATACATTTATATGTGGGAAATGATAACATGTTGTGTTACCCTACACTGAAAATATTTTTGGAAAAGAAGATGAATTACATGCACAGAAACCATAGTAATGTCTTCGTTTCCTTGGAATATATATATATATATATATATATATATATATATATATATATATATATATATATATATATGGGTAATTTTTGTATAATATTTGAAAAAGAAGACATGTATTTGTAAGCTTTATTTCATTAGTCTTATGGAAAAGAAAATATGTTTTTCATGCACTATTAAGTTATTTACTTGTAAAGGAAACATGTGTTTGCATTGTTTATTGTGTTAAGAATTCCTTTGGGAAGATCATTTTAGAAACTATATCCATTTGCATGCATAGGAACAACATTTGTTGTGATTAGTTTTATTTACATATTTCTATGCACCAAATGTAATAGTTGAAATGTGTGCTTATGCAAGAGAAATATTAGTTAATTTGATTTCTTATAACTAGTGCATATGCAATGTTGTTAAAGGAAGCATGTCGTGATATTTTACTTGCATGTCATGAATGTACATGAATAGATGGAGAAACATCACTAGTATAGATTTATGAATGGTGGGTTGATTAATACTTTATGTAACCTTGACATTGATGTATGTTGAAGACAACAATAGCAGGAAATGATGGTGACTTGAGCAAAGGATACACTATGCTTAACATGGTGGCAAGTAAATAATTAATGGTCCACACAAATGAGTGGGAACTGGAGGATGGTCCACTATAGGAAAATGCATACCACAAAGATATGAAGATTAGATATTAGTGGGTAAATGTTATCTTAATTATTGTAATGGATTTAAGCTAGATGTTTTGTATTTAAATGAAATTCCTTCTAATATTTTAACACAATGGTTAATGGATGGACTCTCATATGAGCCATTCAGTGAGGGGTGAGTGCAGAGTTGCAGGATGGTCCACTATAGGAAAAATCATGCCACAAAGATATGAGGATTAGATATTAGTGGGTAAAGCTATCTTAATGATTGTAATGGCTTTAAGCTAGAATTTTTTTGATTTAAATGACATTTCTTCTAATATTTTAACATAATGGTTAGTGGATGGACTCCCTTATGAGCCATTCAGTGAGGGGTGAAAGCCTCATGAGCCTTTAATAAAATAAAAAAATTGTTGGTTTTCACCCTATCGGGTTTTCGGGGTATATCTGTGTTCAATGATGTGATTGCTTATTGTGTGAGTTTGATGATGTAGATTTCATGCATGATGTGATGTTGATAATTTCAAGTATGTGATTAATTAATCTCGCTAAAGGAATCATGAAATGAATGCAAGATTACATCATACAGTTTATATTAATATACTAAAGTAGTGGTTGTTAATGGTTATGTAACTTATTATTCTTCTACTGACATTTAACCCTATTGGATTTCCGAGGTATATCTATGTTCAATGATGTGATTGTTTATTGTGTCAGTTTGATGATGTAGATTTCATGCATGATGTGATGTTGATAATTTCAAGTATGTGTTTAATTAATCTCGCTAAAGGAATTATGAAATGAATGCAATCTTACATCAGACAATTTATATTAATATACTAAAATAGTGGTTGTTAATGGTTATGTAACTTATTATTCTTCTACTGAAGTTACTTTATATATTGATTAACATTATATCTCATGGTTAGTGAAGAATTTGGAATAGTGATTTGGATAGTTACCCGTGAGTAATTTGTATAATATATGTATAATATACTTATCAATGTTTATATATTTTCTAATTAAAATACATTAATTCTATATTAAATATTAAAATAATTATTTTATTTCTTTTTTAAGTAAAAGAAAGAAATATTTCAACTCAATAAAAAATTTGACTTTATTTAGTTTTTTTTTTAATAATAATATAATTTATAAACTTATACATCCATTTAATATGTGATGTACAAAAATCTAAATACATTTGTTTAAAATAATGTTGTTAGGTTGTGATTTGATAATGAAAAATGAATTTGTCATCTAATAAAAAGAATTTAATGTTTATTTCAATTTTAGTTAAAAATCAAATTATATATACATATTAGTTTTTAGTTTTAGTAATTAATATATTTAATTCAGAATATAAAATTTATTTTTTGAAATTTAAAATGAGATTAAAAAGATAAATAAACTTTAAAATTATTTAAAATTATATAAATAAAAGACGTTGTCTTCTTTAAATATATCTATATGATAAATTTAACTCATAACCAACTTTCTTACTCGATTATGTTCATGTATTATAATATTCAAAAGAGTTTTATAATTTTTTCTTACTCGATTATGTTCATGTATTATAATATTCAAAAGAGTTTTATAATTTTTATTACGTGTAGAGTACATGGTGCCATACTATTCTATTAAGGCTCTATGTGGTGTAAAAATTATGAGTCTTAAATTAATGAGAAAAAACCCAACTATACTATGGACCGATCTTGTCAAGATCAAATGCTATTTTTATATAACTTATATACCCAAAGATAACCCAAACCACAAATTAATTATTCCAAGCATACGGAAATAGTTTAATAAAAATAAAATTACATATTTTTACACACATAATTTTGAGCCAAAGTTAGTCAAACCATAATCTAATCAACCCCAATCATATTAGAACTCATATACGCTAGTAAACAAGAATAGTTCTATAAAAATAAAACTACATATTTTTACACGCAACTTTATAAAAGTGATGGTACATGATATTTAATGTTTAAAAATGAATTAAATGAACTCACACATAGGTAAATATCATAGCCTACTTTGCAAACAAATTGGTAGGAATCGAGTTATAAAATGCTCCAAGAACGGAGTTGATAAGCATACATATCAAATCTTCTCTTGATTTGACATTTTCCGTGTAGCTTAACATGAGTTGTTAAGTTATAATAATATATATATATATATATATATATATTATTATAACTTAACAACTCATGTTAAGCTACACGGAAAATGTCAAATCAAGAGAAGATTTCACATGTATGCTTATTGGTGTTTGAGACCATTATAAAGTGGTAGTTCAGATTTCTTAAGATTGAGTGGAAGAATGGATATTATGTGAAGTCATTGATTTGATAACTTCTTCCTTATAACATGGGTGGTTACACAACACAATGTATCAGTGTATGAGGATTGGGGTTGATTATTATAGGTATTAAGTTTTGTTATTGATTTGAAGTATAAAAAGATGAGTTGCGAAAAAACAATTTTTTTTTAATATATTTTTGTTGTTGACTTGCACGCATGGTAGAGTAGGAATAATATGCATGGCAAGGTAGGAATAATGATTGAGAGGATTTCAGTTTTTCTGATGGAGAGGACTTTAGCTTTTTCTGAGGCATTATTTTTTCTATTAATATGTTTCTTATAAGTGATTTATGGTATTATTATAGCAATGCTCACAATATATCAAAATGTATGAATATAGAGAATAATGTACAACAAACTCTATTATGAAGTTCCATGTCACAAATTTTATACTTAATAGAACTATTATTTTTCATTGGACAACAAAACTTTGAGGATATGTACAAAAGTGAGATTTAAGGTATAAAAAAATGACAAACTCAGAAATAGCAAAATGTACTACCAAAATGATCGAAGATATCAACTTTTCTTGAAATCGACAATGATATTGTCTATGGAAACTGTCGTTCCCTTTGGTGAAAATGCAGGTAGCATAAAAACACTTGCAAAGATGTTTTCTTTAATATTTTGCAAACGATATTTGCAGAAGATTTGGAAATAAGTTTTGAAGGAGGTATTTTGAGAGGCTGCAGTCCAGCTTGCCATTTGCATCTTTTATTGTACATTTCAAAGTGTGTTCATAAGAGAATAGTTTTTGTCAATATAGTTTGTGCAATATAGTATGTTATCGATCAGGTAGTTTGTCGTTCTAATCAGTTGTTTGTAGTTGTTTCAAAATGGCTTGTATCATGGACAAAACAGGTCAACTCGTTTGAGAATGCCAATAATCTGTACTAGCTCAATTGAGAATACAAAAGAATACAAATATTTTTGTTAGTTTTATTCAAATTGGCTATAAATAAGAAAAATTTGAAATGCAATTGAAAACTTGCCTGCAACTTTATTTTGGCAAGAGTTTGTAGCTAAGATTTTGTGAGTTCATCGTTAAGTAGCTTAAAGAAGCTTGATAAGCACATTTGTATGCTATGGGATTCTCTTGATCCATTTCGAAACATGTTTTTGAGAAGTAAAAATATTATTTTTCCCTTTGCTATATCTTGTTTCATCTCAACAAAATTGTGTCTATGTTGTTTGGTAAAAGACACTTGAAAAAAAAAAGTGTTAAAATTTTGATTAGTTGTAACAAAGAAAGCATCAAAACATAGATCCTTTTAGGAACAAAATTGAAATATGGAGACTTAAGATGGAAAGCATAATAAAATACAAAATTTGAAAAAATAGCGTGGCATAGTCGTTGTTTGTTTCACCATCTTTGACATATATTTCCAATTCGTGACTTTTTTGCTAGCATCCTATGATAAGTGCTACGAATATTCCAACTGGGTAATATGTATTTTCTTCTAAAAACATCAAAATTGTAGTTTTTGGAGTAAGTCAACGTTCATATCAAAGTATTGGTATTTCCTCAATGACAGATGTTGAAGTCAGTGAGATGTAATGGCTAGCATCACCTCTTTCATATTTTCTTTTTTTGGTCACGTTGAATCTTATGATGCAGACACTTTTTCCAACTGAGAAAAATGTGACAAATTGAGAGATTATTTTATCACTTATGTTGACGGTTATTCTAAGTTGGCCATGGACATCAACAAGGTCGGCATGTACAACTTGCATCTTCATTGGTGAGGAGGCTGCTGGATTAGAAGCAGGGCCATATAACACTAACATGTCACCTTCAAAAATATTTGCAATACATCCCATCCAAATATTCATTATGAATGATGGCACTATTTCTTGCTTTTATGTTTTTTGTTTGATGTTTTAGAAAAAAGTAATATGGAAAAAGGAAAAAGAAAAATTAGTTGGTGTATAGAGACCATAAAATAAAAAATTCATAAATGAAATCATTTACTTGTATAGAGACCAAACACATACTATTTAGAAAATACTATGATATTTTTCAATAATAAAATTCGATGTTGAGTCCTCAACATATATCAGACTTTTTTCACTAATACCAACTTTCTAGAAAGAAACATCAAATTCTTCAATAGTTTCAAGCTCAAAACCTAAAATTTTTCAATACTCAATAAGGTAATCATGCTTGTTTCCATTAGAAAATAACATAACACTGCATTAAAATGAAAAGAGATCATAAACAAACGAAATTGGAAAAATCCCATAAAATTTTGACCATGCTTCCTAATATGATTTCTAACATAAACATTATGATTTTCAGTTGAAATCAAATGAAAAATATAAAAAATATTTGAGGAAATAGGTTATTGGAATTTATGCACTTAAAACCCAACTATACCTACAATTTAAAGCTATTAAAAACACATTTTCTTGTTGAAATATTAAGCATAATTTCAGTAATGTATAATGAAGAAGTGAAATAGAAAAATATGCAATCAACCTATTTTTGTCCCATGAAATTCCAATGTATAGGTGAGTTTGTTGATTCCGCTCGTGAAACAAAAAATTATACATAGTGGTTGCATCTAGAGGTGCTTTCTACAACTCAGTATGGCTCTTATGTGTAAGTATGTCATGTTCTCAAAAGATAATAAAAATATTTTTTGTTTTCAAAACATTAGCTTGAACCATAAATTGTGTATAACTTGAATGTTTAGACTACATATAACTTATTTTTAATGTAATTAATGGACTAAGATTAATTATTAAAGTTTAACTATGTATTATTATATACCACCTTAATCCATCTAATAGTGGAGGGATGAAATCCCTCAAGGTGGAAACCTTTCTTAAGTTCTACTCTCAGAAAAGAAGGTTTTCACCTCCACATATTTGATCCCTCTAAGCTCATGATAGATCCACTATTAGATGGACCCAAGCTGGTTTGTAACACATGTTGTGCTTATAAGACATTTTTGACAAGAATCTATTGCGTCACAATTTTAGAATGGTCCATAAGGACACCAAGACACAACTAAATATTCATCCATACTTATGAAAATATGAATATATAAAACATTTTTTTTACAACATACAACATAGAGATATAAATAAAAATATGAATATATTGAATATTTAGTTTTAAATAACAATAAAAATTAATCTCACTTGTATCAGTGATAACAAGTTATGTTGAATAATAATAATGACAATAATCACATAAATCGTATTTCCTACTTTAACTTCAGAAGTTGATGTTTTCCTCAATACAACAACGAGAAGTGGTAATTAATATTTGAGTAGAATGAAGAATGATGGGTATATATAAGACAACAGGAGAAAATAACACTCGATTTTTGTTTTAATTTTATTAATATCTTATTTTTAGAATTATGTTTTACTAATTTAATTATATTCATTGAAATGAAAGTTTTATAATATAGTTATGGATTCCATGGAAAGAAAATTGTCCAAATATGAAGGGAAAAAAAATTAAATTAAATTAAAAATTAACAAAGAAAAACACTATGGTTAATGAAATTGGAATTGAAAATAGAGAAAAAAAACCATAAAAAAGAAAAAAATGTAACTCGAATTAAAAGTGATAAAACTAGCAAAAGAGTTATTGTAAAAAGTTATTGTAATTAATTTTTCCTTTTTGTAGTTTTTCATCTTAAATTGGAAATATGGAGTAAAAACTATAATTCATGAAAATGGAAATAATAGAAAAAGGGAAAGAATGAAAAATTTAAATGAAAAGGAAATAAAACTAAGAACATAAAAAATATATACTTCACATCAACGAGTGGCTTAACAAAACACAAAACCTCTGTTCCATCTAAGTGGAATTTTTTTTTTTAAATATTAATTATAATTATTGATAAGACATTTTAAATTTACATAATTAAATTAAAAAAAACATCGAATTAATAATTATAATTATATTTAATTAATGTTAAGCCAACCTAGATCTATCTTAAATCTAAGGGTTGAGATGGATCAATTCTATTTTCACTCTAAAAGAAGTTTGCATAGAAAGAGATAATTTATTTTCACTCAAAGAGAGATTTACATTTCCAAAGATTTTATTCCTCTACGGACTTTGTCAATCAAAGTTTTTATAGATTGAAGAAATTTAGTATGATATTGATCCTAGTTTTTAATCCACCAAGTAATTTATTAATCACTTTAACATTGGATTAGATTGATTTTATAAAAGGTATGGAATTTATTTAAATTAGTTTTGTTTTCAAACTTTTAACTTTATTTTATATGAAGTATTCTAGGATTTAATATTTGTACATGGGTTTATTTTCCATAATTTTTCAAAAAAAATTGCTAATTTGCATTTTTTTTTCTAAAAATTTATTTGATCATAATCTATAACCATGCCAATTGTTGTGTTTATTTTGATTTTTATTTAATTATAAATAATTATTAGGTGGAAGGTAAATATTTAACATTTATTTCTCAAATTAATTATCCTTTTTCTTTTTTAATTAGATTGATTAATCCAAGAAAAATGATATCTGGAAAATGTATTATTGAACAATATAAATCTATTTTAATGATGGGTATAGTAGTGATTCAATATTTGAGAGGAAAACAATTTTTTGGGGCTCAAGAGTTTTGATCCCCTTGCGTCTTCATAGATATATGGTTAACATGTCCACAACTCAGTTTATACTTGCAATTCCAACAAATGTTTATTGGATTTTATACAATATGGAAAAAAAAAAATATCCCTAAAAAATATCAAAATGTAGAATAATGAATCTCATTGAAAATTTTTAAACATAATATTTTATATTTTTCAAATTTTTGATAAAATATATATATATATTATGTATGACTTGTAATGAATCTGACTGAAAATTTTTAAACATAATATTTTATATTTTTCGAATTTTTGATATAATATGTATATATTTTATGTATGACTTGCATTGTTTTTTTTTTAATGATTAGCAATATGTTATAAATGTCACGTGTTAACTTGATATTGAGAATTTTTACTTATATTTTTTTCTAAAATAATTGAAGTTTTTTACTTTCATTCACAATAACAAATGAAAATGATTTTGAAATAAATTAATTTGTATAATTTTATTTTGATGTAGCTTTAAACAGAATTATATATTTTTGTCATTATTAAAAGTGAAAATAAATGAATATTTCTCTTTTAGTTAGTTTATCTTTTCTTAAATTTAATATAAAATTACTTTGTATCACATCAATATCAAGATATTTTATTTATGGTTCATATTAAGAGCGATATTTTTACTACATCTTCTACACACCAAACATGGCAATTCAATTTTGTTTTATATTATAGTAGATATTGTTTTATTAATTTACATAATATTTTATTTGTATTTTAAAAGGAAGACATGTAAACTCCTAGTTGAGCATTCAATGAATCATGCATGGATGAATCACACATGTGGGAAACAATAAACCACAATATTGGCATCTCTTATAATTACACTACCTATTGACAAATTAATAATATCCATCATAAAATGACCATAAATCTCCATGGTTAAGAATATTGTTCCATATTTTTTCAAATGTATATATTATTTATTTTGGCTATTCAAAATTAATAATAATATATTTAAAAGAAAGTTATAATTTAGTTAATTTTTAAGATTCTTTACATTTTAGCAATTTGAAATCTATCATGTAATAAGTGTTTTGATGTTTTCTAAATTTTTAATTATTTATACTTATTAGTCTAAGTATACTTTATTATTTAAGTATACTTATTTAATGTTTTTGATTTTTTAATTTTTTAATTTTTTATATTTATTTATAATTTTTTCATTTAGTTAGTTATAGTAATAATTAATTTTTTTTTCTGAAAAATCACCCAAATTTTATATAAATTTATATAAAATAATTATAAATCTAAATATTTTTAAAAATTATCCACACATTTTTTACAATTTATATATCACTAAATAATAAATTTTATTTAATGTATGATATTAATTGTTATCCTTAAAATTTTCCTTAGTTAATACTTACCAATGAAATACAGTTATTTTTTAAAATGTAAAATTATTTTAAATCTTTCAAAATAGTTTACTTTCATATATATATATATATATATATATATATATATATATATATAATTTTGAAATTTAAAATATGTTTAAGTAGAACTATTGGAGAATAAAATGGAGACAATGGAGACTAGGTTGCACATCATAGAAAAACAAAACCAAGATGAGAACCAAACATCCTAGCAAGGAGATGCAGATAATACAGAGAGTCTTAAAATGAAGGACATGATTAAAGAACTAGAAGAAAAAGTTAAAAATAGTCTCACCCTAAATAGTGGGACAGGTAAATTAGATATCAAACCAATTAAAGATGAAATGAAAAAATTGATCAAATTAGACTATGAGCGTAAAAAAAGAGCCTTGAACCTTATAATATTCGGTTTGAAAGAGGAGGTAGATGAGGATACTTTAGCCATAGCCCAGACAGAATTACATAATAGATTACAAATTGAAACCATATGTCTCACAAAAGCAACAAGGTTAGGGAAATTAATTGAGAATAAAGGAAGGTTGATCCGAATAAAGGTGAGCTCTACTGACCATAAATATGACATACTTAGTAAAAACTCAAGTCTAAAAGGAACATAAATATTTATAAACAAAGATCTCATTCCATCAGATCAAGAATAATTAAGAATGGAGGTTCAAAAGGTAAAAGAAGTTAGGAAGGAAGGAAAATGGGCAATAATCAAAAATAGGAAAGTTGTTATTCGAGATAGAAACCAAAAAGATAGTAATAAATAGCAATTCAACATGCTCCAAATTCTTTCTTGGAACTGTCGGGGCTTTCCATGGAACAAAGGCCCCAAGCTAAGTTGGATCTCAAATGATGTTGATATTATTTTTCTTGTTGAAAATTGGGAGCACAAAGAATCTAAGGTCCCTAACATAAATGTCTTTGCACTATGGTCTACCTGGCACAGGTGATCGTCCCATAGAGGCATTGGGGGCATAGCTTTCTACATTAAGAAGAACATCTTCCCCCATGCTAGGATTTATAAAAATGACCCTTACAACCAATATAGTTGGATTAAGATTACTGATATTAATGATAAAATGACCCACATGGAAATCTATTATTTCCCCCCCCATGAATTCTAACTTCTATAAGAAAAATAATCTAGATAAAAATAATCCTTATAATGGTTTAGAGAATGATATTTATATCCTAAGGAATGAAGGTAATATCCTTTTAGTGGGTGACTTTAAGGCTCGAACTTCAAGAAACCAAGCTATTCTTCTAAGCAATCATTCCAACCCCAATCCTCTTTGGTTAGATGAAGACCTTACTCTAGCTAGCCAGTACAAAAGGAGCTCTGAAGACCTTGGGGATAATTTGTTTGGGCTGGAGCTAGTCAAGCTTTGTAGTGCTCAGGATTTCATAATTTGCAACGGTCTTAAGAAGTGGCCCAATTCTAGCTAGATGACCTGCATCCCTGGGGTTGGCAGTAGTGTGGTAGACTATGTTATTTCTGATCTCCCTTTATACAAACGAAATAATAAATTTTGACATCTTAGACGACCACGAGCCTGACTCTGATCATAGGCCTTTACTCATAACTTTCAATTTTTTCATGCATAGACATCCCATAGAAGATAATCCTTATAGTCAAAATAAATTAATCTTTGATAGAAATAAAAATGATCTCTTTCTAAATGAATTAAAAACTAATTTTCTTCCTTTATCTAGTATAGACAACATAGATGACCTATATCATAATTTTACTACAACCCTCTCATATTCTATTAACAACTTCTAAATTGAAGTCTCAAGTAATAAAAGAAATAGCAAAACCAAAGCATGGTATGAAAAATATTGTAAAAGTGCGAGGAGAGAAATTAAGGAAGTTGTTGATGAATCTCTCAAAATTGACAAGATAAAAATCTACAAAGCCCTAACTAAAAGGAAAAAAAAGCAATATATTCCTAAAAGACAAGAGAACCTCTTACACCTCTCTAAGGTGGCTCCTAAGAAATTCTGGGGTAGATTCTAACTAGGAAAACTAAAGATAATAACAAAATTTCTTTACATGAATGGAATTCCTATCTTAAAAAGCTTTATGACTCTCCAAATTCTAGGGATTTTGAAACCCTGCTCACAAAAAAAGAAGTTTTCTCATTAGAAGACATTGATTTTGGGGTTAAACACCTAGAAAATGGGAAAGCTAAAGACATTGAAGGTTACCAGGCGGAAATCTTAAAAATTTGAGGTCATGTCCTCATCCCCCACATCCACAAGCTTTTCAACGAAGCGGTCAAGAAAGGGTTCCCTAAACCTTGGACTCAAAGCCTCATTATTCCTATTTTTAAAAGTGGGGATACACATAACCCCTCTAATTATCGGAAAATTATTATCATTCCTCTCTTAGCCAAGTTATATGGTATTATTTTGGAAAAGAAGTTGAGCATTTGGCTTGAAATTGAAGGTAAGCACGCTAAAGGCCAAGTGGGTTTTAGAAGGCAGCACTCGACAATGGACCACCTCGATACGCTTCGGATGATTGTGGAGGAATTCCGCAATGATAAATCCAATCCCTTTTTTTGATTTGTGGACTTTAGAAAGGCTTTCGATATGGTTCCTAGAAACAACCTATGGAGTATATTACAAGAGCTAAATGTTCCTTTCAAGCTAAGAGCAGCCGCTATAAGGTTATACGAGAATGTAATTGCCAAGTTAAAGAGAAATGAGGGGTGGTCGAAAGATATTAAGTGTAATATTGGAGTTAAACAAGATTGCCCACTCTCCCCTACCCTATTTTGCATTTACATCGACAAGCTAGAAGCATGGAAAATTTTAGGGGCTAATATTCGTAGGTGGGTTAATTTTGCATGATTTTTCCAAAAAAAAAGATTCGTCAATTTCCATTTTTTTGTAAAAATGATTCGCTCAAATTTTACAATATAAAATTATTTTACCTTAAAAATAGCCAAAATTATATAAATAGTATATATAAAATCATTATAAATTTGTATAATTTTACAAACATATCCATAAAATCTTATAGTTCACATATTAGGGACTGGTGAAATTTGCCAAAGTTTTAAACTTCAAGATATTTTTCCATCCTTAAAGTTATCCCTGGTTAGAAGGTTGTTTAGAGGAAGCAGGATGTGTTGGCACGATCTTAGCTGGGATAGTCATCATCCTTCTTCTCTATGCTGACGATATTGTTCTTCTCGCAAGGTGCCGATGTGATCTTGACAAGTAACATAGACTTCTTAATGATTTCTGCTCTACCATGGGCATGCCTATTAACACTAACAAAACAAAAGTTATTATTATCAAATCCAAGAAGGGCACTTACGCTAATTTTATGTATGACAATAGTTACTTGGACGATGTGTCTTATTACAAGTACCTAGGAATTGATATTCATCACAAGCTTAGTTGGAACTATAACATTGAGAAAACGATAAATAGGGGGTGGAAAGCTTATTTTGGTCTTGAAAATAATTATAAAATGGAAAACCTTGTAATGTGGGATAGAAAGAAGTTCCTTTTTGAAACTTTAGTCACTCCTGTTATCTTATATGGATGTGAGGTTTGGGGTTGCAGCATCTGTAGAGAATCTTGGAGAAAGATTGAGCAAATCCAAAATAATTTTATAACTTATAACCTTAAAATTAAAAGCAATACACCCTATCCTATTCTTCTTATAAAAGTGGGTCTTTCCCCTATCAAGAGCCTAGCTATGACTAGGCTTCTGTTCTACCAGCACAATATCAATAGCATAGGAGACCATAGACTTCCTAAGATAGCTTTAAATTCCAACAAAAACCACCTAAGGCTTAAATGAGGTTGGTATAAAGACACTAGGGCATGGTTAAACCAATGGGAGATCGACGAGAATGTTGCATTACAAAACATTAATAACATTAAAAAATTTGTTACTTCTAAGTTCAAAGAAAAAATGTGGTGTGAGAAAGATCTAGCAGCTAAAAGAAAATTAAGATATTATAAGGAGGTCATCAATCCCCCCCTAGAAGATCAAAAGTATCTCTCTATTTTAACTATCTCAAAGAAGAAAATTATTATAGCCAATATTAGAACGAACTCTCATGAGCTCCATAGTGAAACAGGTCGTTGGACAGTTCCTAAAACACCATGGATGGAAAGGATCTTCCATCTTTGTGAGAATATGAACATCAAGGATAAAAATCACTTCCTCTTAGAGTGCCCCGAGTACAACCACATTAGAGCTCAATTTCATAAATTTTGTTACAATACTGACTTTCCTAGCCTTTTAAGATGTCAAAATTATAGTGAGCTCGGGAGGCTTCTCTCCAAGCTTTTTGAGCATATGAATGAAATCTTAAATCAAACTAAATAACTCTTGTCTTTATGTCCGATAGACCAAATATTGGTCTGAGTGGACGTTAACCATCATCATCATCATCATCAAAAGGTACTTTATTGTTATATATAATTCATATTAATTTATTTATTTATTAGGTATTAATGATATAATATAAATTAATATATTTCTTAGATATTAAAATAGTTTATTTGTAATTATATTTAAATATTTATATTATTACTCAGTTTTAAATAATTTAGATATTAACTCAATACTAAATAATATATTAGAGAAAATCATTTTATCATTTTTGAGAGATTTTTAGAAATAAATTGTATAATAAATTTATAATGTGTGAAAATAAAATGTCTTTCAATATTATATATATAATGTAATATTGAGCCATCATACTTCAATATATATGATTTATTAACCAGAAGTATATTGTTAACTTATTTTCGGTCAGTTGATCCCAATACTTCATTAAGATTTTAAGAAATATTCTTGAGCCTTCGATTAAATTTTTAGAGAAGTCACGTCCGTGGAATTTACAATGCCAATTATTCGGGCAACACACTTCTTTGGGGTTGTCGAACTAGTTTTATGTGTTCAAAATCCATAGTATGGAGGCTCGTTTGTAAAAAGCGGTAATGGAGAAAATATTTGGGATCGAAGAGAGGGAATGATGTACTTTTTTACCTATACACTACATATACAAATTTACCATAATAAAAGATATTAATTACCCAAAACTCATCTTACATGAGTAACTGCACTACTTTAATCACTTTTTTCTTAACTGAACTATGTAAATAATTATGCCAATTGAAAACACAATTAAAAGAATTACTTCTGCCTTTTTCTATTTTTATAAACATTTAATCTTATCCACTTAGGCATACAAACCGTAACCCTTGATCACGTAAAACTTAACCTTTTAACGTTAATAAACTTAACATTATAGTGCATTCAAGGTTTTACTCTTCACAACCATATTTGACAGCCCTTTGTGCGAACATATTTGTTTGTGTTATTTATGGTTTCATCAATTTGACTCTAAAGCTTGGGTTAAGGCTTGACCGTTAGATCCGGTTCACTCGCAAATTTTATTTCTTTGGAAATCATAGCTGGTAGCATTAAGAAACTTCTCAATCCTCCCACTAACTCACACTTTTTGGTGGAAAGGGAAAAACACCTGCACCATTCTTAATCGTCGATCTGATCTGACAACCTCTGTGGCTGCCGACGGAGATAGGGTAATGAACACCCTACCTCAACCTGGTTCTTTGTCTCATTTAGCCTCCATGAAACTGTGCTCAGCTCTTAGGCCAAAATGAAATCTCTCAGCTACCAGGGATCCTCCAGGTTACTTCCGTATAACTTTAAATACTATGTCCAAGTATTTTAGCAAAATAAGAATCTCCACTTGAAGGGTTATTGTGTTTACTACACTGTTCCTTTTTATCTGTAATTTTTGTTAGTTCCAAGGCACTCAGATTTGTTCATTATCAGGGTTCCTGTTTGCTTACAGGGTCATGTGACTTCTTGGACAAGTGCTTGCAGGAAGTGGCCAGACCCCTTGTAGGGTTTGCATCACAAGTCAACTCAAACCCTTCCTCCTATTTTCTAAAATTATGGTCTTTCTTATTTCTTTTATAGAGTGGTTGAGTTTCTCATAATTCTTCGGGTTTTTGGCACCTGTTTTTGCAAGGGTTCAAATCTCCCGCTTGCAATGGATCCTTACAACCTTGCTCAGCTCTGCGCCAACCGTTCAGCTAGTCAGGTAGGTGTTCTCACAACCTCGCGGATTTAATAGCTAAGTGAATTTCTCTATCTATATCGTTCTTAGAGTTGAGGAAACCCCAAACCATGTGGCACAGTTCGACGATGTCTTGCCCTAAACTGATTATGGAGAGAAGATAAACAACAGTCGTGGTCATTTATCCCCATTCTGTTGAGGAATTGACACTTTAATTTTAATGGTTAAGTTTTCTTTTTGGAGAAGCCTACCTTCTAGTAAGCTTGTATATAAATTTATTCCTTCGGGAAGTTTTGATATGTACAGTAACTCTGGCGCTCCACTCTGAACAACTTGTAATGTTTGTATTGTTTTGTTTCCTTTGCTATCGACTATTAATGATAACGGCAAGCTTTATTTCTAAGTAATATCTTTCATGAATTATTCAATGTACTTATTGTATGTCTCGCAAACACGAATGCTCAACATTTCTATTTTCATGATTTCTATTCATGGTTGCAATTTAATCGTTCACATAGTTATCTAAACATTGTTTTTTAATTATAGTTTTCTCTGGAATTCTCACTTGCATTTCGGTAGCTATGTTTTTTGTTATGGATTGAGTTTATCTGATGTGATAATTTCTCTCTCTTCACAAACCCGGAGGATGTAAGAACTCCTATCATATTTCTTGTTTCTTTTATTTTTAAACGTCTGCGACCCCTCTCCTTAGTCAACTTACCTTGATATATGTGCGGGTTGGGGAGTATCATGGAAACACTCGACTTCCAGTTTTGGGGTTTATTTGTTACAGTATATTTCCTGGAAACTTATTGTGTTCTCGTTTGTTTTTTTTCTACATTTACTCTCAAGACTACTATATATTGGAAAGAAAAATGCCCTATATTTTACATGTATCAATTTTCTTTCAGTTTCATAAGTACAGTCGTTACCCTAGCCCGAATTGGCTAGAACTATGTTTTTGGTGAAAATAGGTTTTTGTGGTGCCCACATCTTTCTCTTAAAGGAAAGAAAAACTATAGTTATAGGGATAATTTTTTATTTAGTCCTATTAAAACATATTTCGCAACTACAGTCCTTACGTTTATGTTAGCATTCCTTCTGATACAATATAGTAAACAATGAAATTTTCAAAGTAAATACAACGCTATCTTTAATTCATAGATAAGTTCTCGCCTTTCTGTTCTGTGTTATATTTCAATCATTAACAGATGAAATTTTGATACAGTTTACAAGTATTTTATCAACATAAATAACTCAAAACATCACACCATTTAAGAAATTTATCTGGACATTTCCACCTTACTGGTTAGTCCACCTAACTATGAGAGAGGTGATCACATCCTCCACTCCCCCTGACCTCTTCACAAGAAAGAAGAAACATAAATGAGTTAGACCTCAAGACGTCCTCTCCAACCTTTCCTCCAAACCCAACAACATAGTTCCACTAGTTTTTTCAAACAACTCTAGACTTCTCTCTGTTCACAACTATCTGCTACCTTTTCTTTCGTATTTCATAGAACCCCTTTCCATGTCTAAGAGTTCCTTTTTTTTCTCCAAAGAGAAAGTAACACTCAATAAATGTTTCTTTCCAGCTACTCTGGAGTCTTGGAATTCATTTACCAACCAGGCATGGAAATTAAAATGTAAATATTTATTTATCAAAATTAAACTTAGGGTCATAACCCATTTAACATATTCAATAGTTTTTCTTCATTGATATTCAAATGTAACTTTTTCAAAAAGTTTTTTTTAAATAAATGAAATAATTAGGTTCGGTGTTACATCTTCCCCCGCTTAAGGCAAACACTGTCTCCGGTGTTTTACTCCATCCCAGTAAATAGTTCTACATATGCTTCTCAACTAAAGCCTTCATCTTCCCAGGTAGCCTCATCTAGGCCAAAGTTCTTCCACTGCACTTTAACATGGGAGATGGCTCTTCTCTGGAGTGTTATTTCTCTCTGATCGAGAATACGTCAAGGCTCTACCATAAATTTTTCGTCCAGTTTGACCTACAACCAACGTACGTTTAATTAATTTATTAAGTACTAATCCTTTTTCCACATGAAATATTATCAATTACAATTTACCTACACATTCATCCAATGTATTACATGCTTTGGGTCGTGCACATGTCATTTAAATATAGATACATGAATTACGTTGTGCACTCGTATGTGACAGGGTAATGTCAGCCGATAGGACACTCGCCCTACTCTTTCCAGAATCTAGAAGGGTAGACAGAACCTAGGAGCCAATTTAGCACATGTACTGCATATCAGAGTGATTTTCTTTATTTTAATTCTAACATACATGTTCTACCCCAATTCAAACTCTCGATAGGTTCTTTTTTGATCCAAATAAACTTTTTTCCTCTCCCAGGCAGCTTTTAGATTATGTTGGATCTTCCTTACTTCATGCTCCATATCTTCCAACATCAACGACCCAAGCATTAGTTAAGTTTCTGAACTGCTCCAGTTCATGGAAAATTTTAGGGGTTAATATTTGCAGGTGGGATAATTTTCCATGCTTTTTCCAAAAAAAAAAACTCGCCAATTCCCATTTTTTTTTTAAAATTGATTCGCCTAAATTTTATAGTATAAAAAAATTTTACCCTAAAAATCACCAAAAATTTATATATACTAATATAAATGGTTACAAAACTAAATATTTTTACAAAATTAAATATTTTTACAAAAATAACATCAAAATTTTTACAATTCACGTACTGGGGACTACTATGATTCACCAAATTTTTAAACTGTAAGATAAACGACCATCCTTAAAAATTTCCCTGCTCCAATTTATAGGTGTTTGACATTGTCTTCCATAAAATGACTCAAAGGAACTCATCTTGAGAGATTATTGGTATCCATTATTGTAAGCAAACTCTACCAAATGAAAATACTCTTCCGACTTTGTGGGCTGCTACATCACATACATACGTAACATGTATTCTAATATTTGGTTTACTTGCTCAGTATGCCAATCCCTTTATGGATGGTAGGCAGTGCTAAACTAAATTTTTGTCCCCAGACCCATGAACAGTTCCTTCCAGAAGGATGATGTGAACTTCAGGTCTCAGTTTGAGATGACAGTTTTTAGAATACTGTGTAATCTGAACACCTCCCTCATAAAGATGTCAACGATTTGTATATTTTTTTAATTGGACTAGACTGGAATAAAGTGAGATGCCTTGCTAAGCCTATCAACCACCACCATAATGGAGTCATTGTGTCTCTTTGTTCTTCGTAAGCCTTTCATAAATTCGAGTGAAATGAATTCCCATTTCCACTCTGGTATAGGAATAGGTTTTAGTAAACCCGTTGGGTGTTGATGCTCCACCTTCACCTATTGACATTCCAAGCATTTGGTCAAATATGCAGCAATTATTTTACGCATCCCAGGCCAAAGGTAATGTTTTCTGATTATTGTCAGTATTTCCTATTAAACAGGATGTCCAACATAGAAGCTTTGATGACACTCAACCAAAATCAGCTCCTTTAAGCTCATCTGATTAGGAATGTATATATTTCCTTAGAAAACAAATAGTTGTTCATTATGGATATTATAATCTAATCGTTTTTCCTGATTTTATTCTTCTTATTATTTCTTCCACAAAAAATGATACTCGGGATCTTTTTTTGCTGCCTCCTTCACTTGCTCCTTTCACGTGTTGAATTTCAAAATCGAATTCAATTAGAAATGCATTGCACCTTTCTTGGTGTTAATTGAATTCAGTCTGCTTAAAATAGCTAGCCAGGCTTATGTGATATGTTTTCAACGTTAAAATTTTCCCCAACAAATAGTGCCTCCATACTTTGAGCGTGTACACTATTGCAGTCAACTCTAGATGATAAGAAGAATATCGCTACTCATGATTTTTCAACTTTCTAGTGATGACTTTTCTATCTTGTGACAACACGGCTCCCACCCCTTCTTTGAAATCATCGGCCCAGACTTCAACCTCCTTGTTTGGGTCGACCACCTTCAACATGGGAGAAATAGTTAATAGTTCCTTTAACCTTTCAAAACTAGTTTTCCATTCATTGTTTCACTTAAAATTTTTCCCTTTCTGTTGCAACGAGGTAATGGGGAAATCAATTTTAGAGAAGCATTCGATAAAACTCTGGTAATAACCAGTCAAGCCCATGAAGGAACGTATGTATTATACGTTTCTGAGTACCCTCCACTCCATAATAGTCTTTATTTTCTTGAGATCTACTGATATCCCTTCAACAAAGATTACATTGTGCAAGTACTAGATTTTCTCTTTGTATAAATGACACTTTTCGAATTTGGCATAGAGCTTATGGCCCCTCAACATTTTTAGCAATAAGCGTAAATTTCCCTTATGTTCTTCCATGTTTTTAGAATAAATTAATATATCATCAATAAAGTTCAAAACAATTTTTTCCAAAAATGGATGGAACATTCCATGCATCAAACTCATGAAAGTTGTCGCTGCATTAGTTCACCCAAATGGTAAAACCACGAACTCATAATGCCCATTCGGGTGCAAAAAGTTGTTTTATATATATCCTCATATTTTATCTGTATCTGGTGATATACAGATCTTAAATATATCTTTTAAAACATTGTTTCTCCTTTTACTTCATCAAAATTACCATCTATCTGTGGTAGTAGATACTTTTTTTTAACAGTCAGTTTATTAAGCTGCTTGTAATCCATACACATCTGCATCATACCATATTTATTTTTAATGAATAGCACTAGTGCCCTCCAGGGAGACACACTATGACTGATGTACCCCTTGTCCAATAATTCCTACAACTGCATTTTCAGTTCACTCAGCTCAGGTACACTCATTCAGTACAGTTCTTGTGACACATCTGTTGTGTTAAGTCCCTATATTAATAGTGTAGTCCGTTATTATGTTAGTGTAGCCCCCCCGTATTATTATTGTTGTACCCCTGTAACCCCCATATTGTTATTATTGTGCCCTTACATTATTATTGTTAGGTCGGGTAGGATTACATTGTGGCCCCATGGACTCCTATATATAGAAAGGAGGTTTTGTCATTTGTATCATCCAAGAATTGTTCATTCATGTAATGTATTAGAAGTTTCCCCCTCGAAGTGGCTTATTTATAAGGTGTTGATATCTATTTTCTTCTATTTTTGGAGCTGGTTTCACAACATTTGGTATTAGAGCTTTTGAGTCTAGGGTTTTTGCTGCTCCAAACCGGTCATCGTGGAATTTTTGCTATAAATGCTTTTCTAAGAAGGTTCATCATAGGCTAAAATTTTTCAAGTGCGAAGAAAAAATCTAGAGGAACATCATTGCAAAATTTCAGAGCTTTGGTGCACACTATTTTCGGAGATATGATCTGTGGAAGTTAGGGATTTTTGCAGGCTCTTGAATTTAACTTAAATAGGTCATCACAGAATTTTTTCTATAACTATTTTTATACAAAGATTCATAACTGCAAATGTTTAGAGAGCGAAGAATAAATCTTGAGGAACATAGTCACAAAATTTCAGAGCTTGGTTCGCAATAGTTTTGGATATATGATCTATGGAAGTTGGGTCTTTTCCAGGCTCCTGAATTTCATCTCAAAGAGGTTATCGTGGGAAAAGCTTCATAAATATCTCTCTGAGAATCGGATTGGAATGTTGTAAAAATTTTCCACAAGTACACAGACTTTAGTTTCCTGTCTATCAATTTCAGAGCCAAAGGAGGAAACAGTAACACGTCGCATGTCGTACAAGTTCGTTCTACTGAACTAGTTCATAATTGGGTCATTGTGGGAGATTGGACATAACTTTGCCTTCAATAATCCAAATCAGGTCAGACCTATGGCATCCGAAAGAGAGTTTAGAGGGTGAATTCAGTGCCAAATTTCAAATATTGAGCGTCCAAAATAATATAGATAATTTAGTTTCAATATTGAGCCCCTGAAAAGCAAGAAAAATGTGTGTATTTGGCTTTTAAAATTGCATAATGTTTGTTTCAAAAATTAGTTTGAAGTGATTCCAAGGGCATATTTTATAATTTTTATCAGTATTGGGTTCTATAATTCCTCCAAAAAATAATTCCATACCCATTAAGCCCTCAAAAATCTATAATATGACGCATGAAGAGGAAGAATTGCAGTATGAGATATCAAAATTACGGTACCAAGTGCAACAAATTTCTATCTTACAAAGAGAAACCGAAGATGACATAGATGGTTTAAAAGTAGAAAAGGAGGCTAATTTGGATGGTTTGAAGGATCAAATAATATCTAATATGGATGATAAGTTAGTGGAAGATCACATCGAGCATCAACAACAAGTTCTCCAACTCTCAAAGGATAAGCTAACTTTGGTGCAGAATCTAATGAAACAATAGGAAGATCAACATCACATCGAAAGAAGTTCTGAAGCAATCATGGAAACAATAAATCAACAAGTACGATCAATTTCAAAGTATCTCTACAAGTGGAATAACTTTCTTGTAGAATATTCTACATGGGAGGATGAGAATGTTATACAGAAGTATCAAGAAATAATCAAGCGTTGAGGACAACACTTGTTTGAAGGAGAAGGGCTTGTTAAGTCCCTATATTAATAATGTAGTCCCTTATTATGTTACTGTAGGCCCCCTTATTGTTATTGTTGTGCCCCTGTAACCCCCATATTGTTATTATTGTGCCCTTACATTATTATTTTTAGGCCGGCTAGGATTATATTGTGGCCCCATGGACTCCTATATATAGAAAGCAGGTTTCTTCATTTGTATCAACTAAGAATTGTTCATTCATGTAATGTATTGGAGGTTTCCCCCTCAAAGTGGATTATTTATAAGGCATTGATATCTATTTTCTTCTATTTTTGGAGTTGGTTTCACAACATGTTGCCCCTAGTGTCAATTAGATGGTGAAGTAGATATCTCGCTCCGGAGGTAGTCCCAGTATGTTTTCAGGAAACACATCCATAAAGTATTGAACTACTGGTATATTTTCTAGCATATGGGTCTTGTCCTTAGATTTGGTGAATCCTATTTGAATGTTATAAATTTGACACCCCTTCTGAATGCATTTACCCAACTGAGATTACATGATGGGGTGCAATTGGATTGGTTTCTTAATTCCTTGTAACTCATGGCGAGTACCATCTTTAGCCATATAATTGATGGTTTTGTGCTTGAAATCCAACACAGAGCAATGCCCTTCTAACCAGTCCAATCCCAGTAATAAATTGCAGGAAACCGAAGGTAAAATATTTAGCTCCACATTTATATGTTGGGTTCCTATGTCTAAAGGGCAGTTTGAGACTATCACATTAACCGTCCTCCTTGCCCCAATGGCTAATTGCACCAATGAGGGACATTTAAATTTTAGACCTTGTAAATTACACTTTTCAACTATTATGGGCTTTATATAGCTTAAAATGCTTCTTGGATCAACCAAAAAATATATAGCTTGGGAAAATTATTTACCTTTTAGTTCTATCATCATTGAATGGTAATTCGCTTGTTGATAATTTAACACAACGTTAATTATTGGTATATTACTCGCAACATCTCCCACTGTGGATGCTTCATGCAAATTTTCCAAAGTTTCATTTCTCCCACGGTGAGGAAATTTTTTATAATAATGTGCTTCACCGCAACCCCAACATTGCAACAGGGGTTTCTGAATCTGTCCATGATCTAGTTTGCTCGATGGTTCAATAGGCCGGTCCTCTACTGACCATTTTGGATTTTGCTGACTTCTCCCATATGGTTTACTTGTTGGGTTCCTTTCAGAATTTTGATAGTTACTCGAAATATTATTTTTAAAACTTTGGGTGCTCTTCTTCCCTTTTCTTAGCGGCTAGCTCCTACCAACAAGCCCTTTCATTTTCAACTACTGAGAGCACATTTGCTCTTTTCAAATTACCTCATCCATAGCCTTTGGATTTACAAACTCAATCCTTTCCTTCATATGAGAAGGTAAACTACTCAAGAACCGTTGTACCTTCTCTTTTTAATCCTTTAATTAAGGTACATACCTTAATAATGAGGTAAACTTAGTGATGAATTCCTGCATGGACAACTGTCCCAACCTCAAATCATCAAATTATCGAGATTTTTCATCATATAAATTCTTTTTTAGATATTTTTCCTTGAAATACTACTCGAACTCATCCCAAGTCACATTCTGATCTTCGATTCCCCATCCATTCTTAACTTCCTCCCACCATAAGTTAGCCTTTTGCTGAAACTGGTATATAGCCAGGCTAGCTTTCTCATGCTGAATAATCAAGAGTCTTCTAGCTTCCTCTCATTGTGCACAATTTCCAGATACAATTTTCAATAATCAAATGGCCCATTTGGGCCCCATCGTTTGAAAGACATTGTGATACCACTTGTCCCCTATACACTACATATACAAATTTACCATAAAAAAAAAAAAAAAAAAATTACTCAAAACTCATCCTACACGAGTCACTAGACTACCTTAATCACTTGTTGTTCAACTGAACTATCTAAATAATCATTCAAATTGAAAACAAATTTAAAATAATTACTTCTGCCTTTTCTTATCTTTATAAAAATTTAATACTATCCACTTATGCATACAAGATGTAACATTCAAGCGCATTAAACTTAACCTTTTAACGTTAATACACTTATCATTACAATGCATTCAAGGATTAACTCTTCACAACCGTATTTGACGACCCTCAATGTAGAAATATTGGTTTATGTGTTATTTATGGTTTCATTAATTTAACTGCACAACTCAGGTTAAGGCTTGATTTATAGTTCATGTTCACTCCAAACATTATTTATCTGGAAATAATAGTTGGTAGCATTAAGAAACTTCTCAATCCTCCCACTAGCTGGCACCTTTCGGTGGAAAAGGAAGGGCACCTGCACCATTCTTAATCGTCGATCCGATCTGACGGCCTTCGTCGTTTCCAACGGGGATAAGGTAATAAACTCCCTACCCTAACCCAATTCTCCTGCTCATTTCACTTCCATGAAACTGTGCTCTTATCTGAGGCCGAACCTAAAATCTCTCATCTACCATGGATTCTCCAGGTGGCTTCTGAAAAGCTTCAAAGACTTTTTCCTAGTAATTTAGTGAACAAGATTCTCCAGTTGAAGGGTTATTTGTTTTACTACACTGTGCATTTTTATTTTTAAATTCTATTAGTACCAAGGCGCAATGATTTTTTCATTATCGATGTTCTTATTTAATTATATGGCCATGTGAATTCTTACTGAAGCGCTAGGTGGAAGTGGCCGGAGCCCATTAGTGTTTGCATCATAGGTCAACTCAAACCCTTCCTCCTATTTTCTGAAATTACGGTCTTTCTTATTTTATTTTTTATGTAGTGGTTGAGTTTCTCATAATTCTTGGGGTTTTTGGCACATGATTTTGCAAGGGTTCGAATCTCCTGCTCTAAATGGATGCATAAAACCTTGCCCAACTTCATGCCAGCCCTGCAACTTTCCAGGTAGGTGTTCTCACAACCTCATGGTTTTAATGGCTAAGTGCATTTCTCTATTTGTTTGGGTCTTGAATTTAAGGAATGCCCAAACCCTATGGCTAGGTTCGACATTGTTTTCCCCTGAACTGGTTATACAGAGAATATTACCAACAACTGTGGTCATTTATCCCCATTCCATTGAGGAACTGACACTATATTTTTAATGGTTAATTATTCCTTTTGGAGAACCATGCCTTATAGTAAGCTTGTATATAAGTTTATTCCTTCAGGAATTTTTGATATGTACAGTAACTTATTTTTTGTATTGCAAACACGAATGCTGAACATTTTTGTTTTCATGATTTCTATTCATGCTTCTAGTTTAATGGTTCTCACAATTAGTTAAACATTGTTTTCTAATTGTTTTTTTCTTTCACATTCTCACTTGTCTTTCCATAGCTGTGTTTTTCCTTATGAATTGAGTTTATGTGATGTGATAATTTATCTCTCTTCACAGACCCAGATGACGTACGAGCTACTATCCAACTTCTTATATGGTTGAGTTTTAAACCTCCGCGACCCCTCTCCTTAGTCACTTATCTTGATATATGCGCGAGTTGGGGAGTATCATGGAAACCCTCAAATTCTAGTTTTGGGGTTTATTAGTTACAATATATTTACTGGAAGCGTATCTTGTTCTCGTTGATTTTTTTCCTAGATTTAATCTCCAGATTATTGTATATTGGAAATAAAACTGCACTATATTTTACATGTATAAATTTTCTTTCAGTTTCATAAGTACAGGCGTTACCCTAGCCTGAATTGGCTAGAACTTTGTTTCTGGTGAAAATAGGGTTTTCTGGTGCTCACATATTCTTTTAAAGAAAAGAACAACTACAGTTATAGGTAGAATTATATGTCTAGTCCTATCAATACATATTTAATAACTACAATCCTCACGTTTCTATTATCTTTCCTTCTAATAAAGTACAATAAACAATGAAATTTTTAAAGTAAATAAAATGTTATCTTTACTTCAGAGATAATTTCTTACTTGTATTCTGTGTTATATTTTAATCATTCACAGATGAAAGTTTCATACAGTTTACAAGTATTTTATCAATAACACTAACTCAAATCATCACACCATTTAAGAAACTTATCTCGAGATTTCTGCCTTATTGGTTAGTCCACCAAACCATGAGTGAGGAGATCACATCGTCCACTCTCCCCGAGCTCCTCACTAGAGTAGAAGAAACATAAAGGATTTGGACCTCAATACGTATTGTCCTGCCTTTCCTCCAAATCCGATATTAGAGGACCACAGGTTTTTTGATCCAACTCTGGACATCTCTATGTTCACAAATATCTGCTGCCTTTTCTTTCCTTTTGTACATAACCCCTTCCCATGTATGAGTGCACTTTTCTTCTCCAAGGGTAAATTAACTATCAATAACCATTTCTTCCCAACCATTCTGGAGTCTTGAAACTCATTTACTAACCAGGCATGGAAATTCCAATGTAAATCTTTATTTATCAAAATTAAACTTGGGTTCATAACCCATTTAACATAGTCAATACTTTTTTCCTCATTAAAATGAACTTGTTACACTGATTCCATACTCAAGAACTGAGTGGTTGTTGTCGCAACCCCATGCCATGATGGATTCCTAAGAAATATTGAATTACTACCAAATGACTAAACTGAGTCTTTTTGGAATAATAGTTTAGCTTCTTATACCACCTCCTTCGAAAATGTCCATTTTGTAATCATTTAAATTATTTCATCCTTGCAAATACTTTCTCATTATATAGTGGGTAGAACTAGTTAACAAGTTATTTTTTATGCACAAATATTATTTAAGGAGTTTCAAAAAGAATTCATGAGGTTAAAGACTACTTAATGTTTTGGAAAAACTTTCATGGGTTATTGGGCACAGGGATGTAGGTAAAATAAGTTTACCTTCTTGAATGGTTTCTTTTCAATTCTAGTGCCAACCATTAACAATTATTGGAAATAGGGATTTTCTTTTGGAATGTGTGGTTTTGTATAAGAATAATTACATTATGTGTTTATGAGAAATATGTTTTTGTTGAAGAAAATATAAGTAACTGTGACTTTTTGGTTAAATAGAATGGATAATTTTTGTAGAGTTCTTTAAAAAATAACACAATGGTTTTGTGATTAGTTATGGTATAATATTTCCATGGTGTTGGTAAATATTAGTTATTTAATTAATTCATGGAAAACGTTTTCATGGATTCTCAAACGTAAGTGTAACATATATCATATATCAACCTAAAAGAATATTTTAATTTTCTTAACTTGACATAGTTCACATGTTAATCATAATGAATTGGATTATCAATGTTTATAATCGTCAATAAAATTCACCCTATCTAGCCATCGTACAAGTATTAAATCTCACATATGCTATTTGTAATTTTTGGGTGATGAATTTATTCTTCTGTACCATGGCACGAATGCCTTGAAACCACGAAGGGACTTAATCTCTATAGCGAATCTCGATGTTTGATTACATTGTGTATTAGCGAAGGTTTCATGGTTTTCAATATTTAATGTGATGAGGCTTGTTGTACCTTTGCATGGGGTTCCGGTTTTAATGGTTAACACTAGTCTTGATGGATCATCATTGAATCCAAGATTGAGATCGACAGCTATGAATTTTACGTCCTCGTATAGGGTAATGACCCCCTCCAAACCCTAACAGATTTAGTCATTTTTCTTGGGCTCTGCAGCATTGCTCCTTTGCAAACCAGTCGCAACTCCAAGCTCTACAGTCCAGCCTCAGATCCCCTCCTCTCAGCGTTGTCAGCATGGCCTATACAGGTAAGTTGAAACATTCTTCCATAGTCCAGAAACTTATCATTTGAATCATCTTTTCCACGGCCTAACTGCTATTTCTCCTTGGATATATAACTGTGTTTCCCTCATTATATGTTAGTAAAGTTAAATCTCCTTATTGAGTGCCATGCACTTACATTTTTTGGAGGAAGCACAACTAATCTATAGATTGGCTTGGTTTTCCAGGTTCGAGTGAAGTTCAATGTTTTACTATCGAGATACCATGATGGCCTCCTTCACCATTGTAGGTAAGCCCACCCATTTTTCTCCAACATCCAACTGAGTGTTATTTTTTCTCTTAGCGTTTTCCAGTTGCTCACCTTTATGACTGTCTTCTTGCAGTGTTTCGCATCCGCCTGCGGGTTAACCAAAACAGGTATCTCGGGTTTACTCTTGTATTTACTTTCTGGTAATCATATTTTCCCTTTCTGCAATGTTATGCCATGTAGTATAATGTTTCCTCTCCTTTGTGCAGGTAAATCCACCGGGGTCGACTGGTGAAAGCCTCACTTCTCTATTTTTCGCTTGCTTGATGAGGAGTTAGTCTCACCTTCTTCGTTTCTTGCTCTACAGGTACCACGTCTTCTCCTGTGAGTTTGTAGTACATCAGCAAAGCTTCTAAGTTTAAGCTTGTGGCATTTACTTGTTATCTCTAGGATTTATTCCATTGTAATGCTACTTCATTACAGTTATATGTATATTTGTATCCAGTAATTTAAGAGAATCAATCTTTCAGACTGATTTTTAATGCATTATGGATTATGTATAAAGTTTTTGGGTTATCTATGTTTCTCTTTCATTCATCCTCTTATCTCTGTTACACTCTTTTAAGGATTCTAGAGGAAATATATTTGGTGTTATGCTTACTCTATCTTAATTATTTCTCCCTGTCAAAGGCAGTTGGCTTCATGCTCTTCTAGAACCCTCCGTCCATGCTTGGTTTTGGTTTTCAGTTGTATAGCATTGTAATTTCTGTTTTTTCATTAGTATGATATAAAGGAACATTCGTTTATCATTTTTACAATTATAATGACGTTATCTGAATTTCAGATAATGGCTTATGTCTCTCTGTTAAGAGTAGAATATTGTTTTTATTTCTTTCAATTTATTAAGTATAATGATGTCCGTACCATCCCAGTCTTTTATCCTTGTATATCATAGGGTAACAGGAACGACCAATCCAGGATTCTGAGATTTTCCTCAGGACCCTTGATTAATGCTTTCCTGGGTTAAACTTTCAGCAGGTACTTGACTTTGTTCCCAGTGCATTTACCATTTTCTTGCTAAATTTTCATTAATAGTTTCCAACCTTGAACCTATATATAGTCCATATATGATGCTATTATTTCTACTGTGATTTTCTCTCTCTCTCTCTCTCTCTCTCTCTCTATATATATATATATATATATATATATATATATATATGAGATGTAAAATTAACACCACATCCACATCCTTTCGAAACAAGAATTCTGCATTTCACATTCTGAGAATATTAACTGTAATTAAACAGATATTTTAGAGAAAATTTACCTCTAACAAAAAGATATATGAAATAACGGCAATTGTAATTAAACGAATATTCTAGAGAGCATTAACTATAACAAAATAGCATCTCTGTCTAGACAGCAAACCTAGTAAGTTCACTTATCTGTCTTCTTTTCCAAATTTATCTTATGATGTCCTCCCTAACATGAGAGAGGTGATTATGTCCACATCTCCCCCTGTGCCCCACACCTGAGATGATTAGGTTGACAAATATTTTAGAATAGACGTTGAAACCCCAAGTCTAGTCTTATTTTCCAGGAATTTTAGGAACACTAAGTGTTTCCACTGGTCACCACCAGCTCAGGAAATCATCACTCTCTTCCTTTCCACTTCTTAGACATAGAAAATAGCACCTTTTCCTCACTGGGATGTACCTTTATCCTCAGAGAAATAGGTAATTTCTTGAACTGTTTTCTGTTCAACCACTTCTCAGTTCTTGGAATACTTTATCACCAGTCTTTTTTACTTTTTATGGAACCACTATTCCATGATTAAGTTTATTTCAACAAAAAAATAATTGACTCATTTTCATCATGTAATATTTTCCTCAAAAAAAAAATGTTCTTAGTCTCTAAAAAATTAAAATAGCATTAAAATTAGTTAGCAATTAAGCCAGTTGTCACAACTTCCCCCTGGAAGTAAACATCCTCCTCGATGTGTCACTCCATCTCAGCAAACAATTTTGGATAAGCCTGATGAGAAAATCCTTCATCTTCCCAGGCAGCCTTGTCTGAGCTGAAGTGCTTCCCCTTCACTTTAACCTGGGTGATGGCTCAGCTCTAGAACATGATTTCTCTTTGATCGAGTATACGTTGAGGTTCAACCAGAAATTTGTCATCTTACTCGACCTATAATCAATAAACACTCTAGATTAAATTCTCATAAATTTTTTTATTTCAAGATAGGATTTTTAATCTTAACCTACCTAAATCCTTTGCCAGTGGATTACATGCTTTGGGTTATGCACGTACCACTTTATTAAGGATACATGGAACACATTGTGCACCCGAATATGGCTAGGTAAGGCCAATCGGTATGCCATAGTTCCCACTTTTTCCAATATCTGGAAAGGTCAACAGAACCTGGGAGCCAACTTGGCATAGGAGGCCCACCTTAGGGTGCTCTTCTTTCATTTAATCCTTATATACAAATGATCGCCCACTTCAAATTAGTGATAAGTCCTATTTTAATATGCATATACTTTTTTCTAATCTTGAGCTACCTTTAGATTTTGTTTGATCTTTCTTACTTCTAATTCCATCTCAGCTAACATTTCCAGTCCGAGCATCAACTTGGTTTCGAGGCTGCTCCAATTGATAGAAGTACGACATTGTCCTCTATATAAAGATTCAAAGTGAATAACCTTAACAGATTCTTGATAACCATTGTTGTAAGATAATTCTACCAAGTGTAGATACTCTTTCCATCTCGTAGGCTGCTGCATTACATACATGTGCAAATTATCTTCTAGAATTTGGTTCACCTGCTCGGTTTGTCCACCTGGGGATGATAAGATGTGTTGAAATTTATTTGGGTTCCCAAATATGTAAATAAGGTATTCTAGAAGGTTGAAGTAAACTTCACATCCCTATCAGATATGATAGTCTTCGGTATGCCATGTAGTCTAAATATCTCTCTCATAAATATATCTTCTATTTGGACAATTTTGTAAGTAGACTTTACTGGTATGAAATGTGTTTCCTTGCTCAATGTATCAACCACCACCATAACGGAGTCATTTTTATTTTTTGATATTGGTAAACCAGTAATGAAGTCTATAGGTATAACTTCCCATTTCCATTTAGGTACTGGTATGGGCTGCAACAATTCGGCTAGATGTTGATGCTCCACCTTAACTTGTTGACACTCGAGACATCCGTTTAAATATTCTCCAATGCTTCTTCATATACCCGGCTATAAATAGACCTTTATAATTGTTGTTAGCATTTTCTAGTACATTGGATGTCCTAAATAATTACTACGGTGATATTCATTTATGATTAGCTCCTTCAACTCCATTTGATTTGGAATTATATATTTTCCTTAAAGGTTAGAAATTGATATTTTCTAATCCGTAGTCAAAAGTTTTTTCTCGCTTTCTGGACTCCTTCATTTTCTACCATAAAAATTGGTATTCAAGATCCTTCTGGGCTTCCTCTTTTATCTGATCTAAAACTTTACATTCAAATAGCAAAGTTCATAAACAAAATGCAGTTTTTTCCTTAAGGCATCCACCACATGGTTTTCTTTACCTTTTACATGTTGAATATCAATGTAAAAATAACTTAGGAAGGCATTCCATATTTCTAGTCGAGAGTTTAGATCAGCTTGCTTAAAGTAGCTAGTTAGGCTAATGTGGTCGGTTTTTAACACAAATCTTTTCCCTAGCAAGTAGTGCCTCCATAACCATAGTGCATGCACTACCACTGTCAGATCTAAGTCGTAGGCTGAGTATCATTGTTCATGCTCTTTTAATTTCCTTGATTCATAAGCAACCACTTCTCCTTCTTCCCACAACAGTTCCCCAACTCATTATTTACAAGCATTGGTACAAACCTCAAACTCTTTGTTGGGGTCCGCTACCCTCAACACCGGGGAAGTGGTCAATAGATGTTTTAACCTTTCAAAACTGTTTTGGAATTCATTGGTCCACTTAAATAATTTTTCCTTTATATGAAAGGAGGTAATTAGAAAATAAATCTCTGAGAACCCTTCAATGAACCGTCGATAGTATCCAGCCAATCCCATAAAATATCATATATCTACCACATTTTGGGGAACTCGCCATTCCATGATCATCTTAATTTTCTCTAGATCAACCATTATTCCCTCAGCAGAAATAATATGTCCTAGATACTGAATTTCTTCAATAAAAAAGTCACATTTGCTAAACTTGGCGTACAACTGATGTTTTCATAACATATCCAACACTATTATTAAGTGCTCCTTGTGATCTTCCATATTCTTTGAATAAATTAAAATATCATCAATAAATATTAGCACAAAACAGTTCAAAAAGGGGTGAAATATACCATGCATCAGCCTGACAAATGTTTTTGGTGCATTAGTTAAACCAAATGGTAATACCACAATCTCGTAATGCCCGTATCTGGTACGGAAAGCATTCTTGTAGATATCCTCATCTTTTATCTAGATCTGGTGGTATTCAGACCTTAAATCTATATTTGAAAATACAATGGCCCCCTTCACCTGATCAAACAGGTCATCAATCTAAGGTAAAGGATATTTATCGACATTCAGTTTATTGATCTGTCTATAATCCATGCACATTCACATGGTTCCATCCTTTTTCTTTACAAACAACACTGGTGCTCCCCAAGGGACACACTTGGTCGAATGTACCGTTGGCACTTACTTTTATTTTCCCTCCAGTACCTAGCTATTCCAGCCATGAATTTTTGAATTTTTGACTTTTTAATTTAGATATTCTACTATTTTTTGGTTTACATAACTTAACTTGCACCTCGATCAACCAAAATAGAAACAGGCTGCAAAAGTATCTTACCTTCCAACTCTATCATCATTGGTTGATAATTTGCCTGACGATCTTCCAATGCTACATTGATTCTAGGTATATTTCGGGCTACATCTCCCACTGTAGAAGCTTCCTGCAATTAGCAACTATTTCACTTCTTCCTCGTTGTGGGAAATTTTTATAGTAATGAGCCTCCCCACACCCGCAACACTGTAAAGGTGGTTTTTGGGGTCGTCCTTGCTCAGGTTTGCTAGAAGCCTCTGTAGGCCTCTCTTCTGTAGGCCACCAGGTTCTTTTGTGGTTGCTTCCAAAATTTTTGTTCACTGAATTCCTTGCAGAATTCTTAAAGTTACTAGTCCTAGCATTTTTGAAATTTGAACTACTTTTCTGCCCTTTTCTTGGCTAGAAATTTTTTCACGGTTCTCCTTTTGCCTTGGACTGATGGTAACACACTCTTTCCTTCTGAATTTATTCGTCCATGGTCCTTGGATTCACGAATTCAGTTCGTTCCTTCATGTGGGTTGGAAAACTTCTTAAGAACCATTTAACCTTAGCCTTTTCATCCCTTAGATAAGGAACATATCTTATCAGTGAAGTGAACTTGGTTATGTACTCATTCATCATCATTCAACCCAAATTTAAATCATGGAATTCTCTGGACTTTTCCTCATAGAATTTTTTTTTTAGATATTTGTCTTTAAATTATTGCTGGAACGAGTCCCATGTCACGTCATGATCTTCAATGTTGTAGACATTCTTGACTTCCTCCCACCACTGGGTGGGCTTTTCTCTCAACTTATAGATGACCAATCTGGCTTTAAGATTTCTTCTGTACTCATAAACTTGGAATTACTTGTTCATATTAATCGACCATGATTTAGCCACATCTTCCTCTTCTCCATCAAATGTAGGTGGTTTTATCTTCCGGAACTCACCTTGTAGTTCCACATTTTGTTACTTAATTTATTTCTATTCCAACACATTACCAAACTCAGCCTCATTGTAGTTTCTATTGTTCTTGATTCTTTGTGAATGTCTTCTCTTTACTCTTCCAGTGATTTGGTCCTGGGCTTGTTGCTCATTTTCTTCCTGCATGCCTCTATCAGGACTCGGTTGTATCACTCCCTGATTCTATTTGTCAGATAGGCTCTTGAGGATCCTTTCTTGTTCTTGCATCAGGCACTCATTGTAACTCCTTACATAGACCATTTCTTCTGGTAACTTTTGCACAATGCTTAGCAGTATACTGGTTTGGTGTTTTTGTTCCTCTAGCAGTCTACTAGTGTGCTAGTGCTAATCTACACTTAGCTAAATCCAAATTTCATGGTTCATTTGTGGTTCGGTTTGGGGTGTAGGCTCCTCTGAATTCTGGGGTGTTTGTTGTGTCAATCCCCTTCTCATTTTGTCCTCTACTCTGTTATTTATTTTTCTCTTTGCGCCATTTACACACCACATTTTATTATGTTAGATGACCCATTGGGTCCCAACATATGAACATTGCTCTGATACCACTTGTAACATATATCATATATAAACCTAAGAAAATATTTTATTTTTCTTAACTTAACATATCCCACATGTTAATCATAATAAATTGGATTATCGATTTTTACAATCGTCAATAAAGTTCACCGTATCTAACCATCGTACAAGTATTAAATATCACATATGCTAGTTGTAATTTCTAGGCGATTAATTTACTCTTTTGTACACTAGCGCGAATGCCTTGAAACCCCAAAGGGACTTAATCTCTATAGAAAATCTTGATGCTTGATTACATTATGTATTAGTGATGGCATCATGGTTTTCAATCTTTAATGTGATGAGGTTTGTTGTACCTTTGCACGGGGTTCAGGTTTTAATGGTTAACACTTGTCTTGATGGATCACCATCGGATCCAATATTGAGATCGACGACTGTGAATTTTGGGTACCGGTATAGGGTAATGACCCCCTTAAAACCCTAATTTATTCATTAATTTGTGTTGGGCTCTGTGGCATTGCTCATCTGCAACTCGATCACAACTCCAAGCTTTACATTCCATCCTTTGGGCCCCTCCTCTCGGCGCTGTCGACATGGGCTTTACAAGTAAGCTTAAATGTTTTTCCATGGTCGAACAACTTATCATTCGAATCGGGTTTTCCATTGCTTGGCCGTAATTCGTCCTTAGATATATAATTTTTTTTCCTTTGTTATATGTTAGCAGAGTTAAATCTCCTTGCTAAGTGCCATGCACTTACATTTTTGGGGGGAAACACAGCTGAATCTACACATTGACTTGGTTTTTCAGGGTCGAGTGAAGTTACAGGTTTTACTGTCAAGATACCATGATGGCCTCCTTCACCATTGTAGGTAAGCCCGTCGAGTTTTCTCCAACATCTGACTAGGTATTCTTTCTGATCTCCGTGTTTTCTAGTTGATCACCTTTATGACTATCTTCTCGCAATGTTTCTCCTCCACCTGCGGATTAACAAAAATAGTTATTTTTTTTGTGCAAGTAAATCCATCGGGGTCAACTGGTGAAAGCCTCACTACTCTATTTTTCACTTTCTTGATGAGGGTTTAGTCTCACCTTCTTTTTTGCTTGCTCTACAAGTACTGGTTTTTCTCTCGTGAGTTTGTAGCACATCAGAAAACCTTCCAAGTTTATGCCTGTGACATTTTCTTATTAGTTGTAGGATTTATGTCATTATAATGCTACTTCAGTACAATTATATACATAATTGTATCCAGTAATTTAAGAGAATCAATCTCTTCCGGATCCGAGACTAATTTTTAATGCATTTTGGATTTTGTATAAATTTTATGGGTTATCTTTGTTTCTCGTTCATTTATCCTATTATATTTGTTTCACTCTTTTAAGGATACTAGAGGCAATATACTTGGTGTTCCTCTTACTCTGTCTTAACTATTTCTCCCTGTCAGAGGCAGTTGGCTTCATGCTCTTATAGAATGCTCCATCCATGCTTCGTTTTTATTTTCATTTGTATAGCATTGTAATTTCTCTTTCTTCATTAGTATGATATAACGGAACATTCAATTATCATTTTTACAGTTATAATGACATTATTTGAATTTCAGACAATTGCTTTTGTATCTCTGTTAAGAGTATAATATTGTTTTTACTTCTTTCAATTTATTAAGTATAATGATGTTCGGACCATCCCAGTCTTTTATCCATGTATATCATAGGATAACAAGAACGACCAATCTAGTTTTCGGTGTTTTGACTCTGGACCCTAGGTTAAACTTTCAGCAGATACTTGACTTTGTTCCTTTTATATATGATAGTGTGTTTACCATTTTCCTTCTAAGGATTCATTAATAGTTTCCAACATTTCACCACTATATAGTCCATATATGACTCTATTCTTTCTATTGTGATTTCCTATATATATAACTGTAATAAAAGAACATCTATGTCTATGCAACAGACCCATTAAGATCACTTATCTATTTTATTTTCCGAATTTAGCTGATGATGTCCTCCCTACCGTGAGAGTGGCGATTACGTCCTAATCTACCCCCGTGCTCCACACCTGAGATGAGTAGTTTGATAGAGATTCCAGAAGAGACCTCGGGACCCCAAGTCCAGTCTCAGGAATTTCAGGAACACTAAGTGTTTCTACTAGTCACCACCAGCTCAGGAAATCATCACTCTCTTCCTTTCCTCTTCTTAGCAATAGAACGTAACCCCTTTTCCTCACTGGGATGTACCTTTATCCTGAGAGAGAAAAGTAATAGTCTGAACTGTTTTTTGTCCAACCACTTCTCAGTTCTTAGGATGATTTATCATCACTATTTTTACTTTTTATGGAACCACTATTCCATGATTAATTTTATTTCAACAAAAACATAATTGATTCATGTTCATCAGGTAATCTTTTCCAGAAAAAAATAATTTTTTGTAGCCTCTTAAAAATTATGATAGCATAAAAATTAGTTACCAATTAAGCCAACTATCACATAAGAGAGTTATTCTAATATCTTTATAAAAAAATAAGAGAATTCATAATATTCAATTGGATAAGAAATATTTCTTGCATATTTATGTAGATAAAAACCCATGCCTTTCAATGGTATTTCATATAAATCATAATTAAGCATACATTGTAAAAGATCATATTAATTTCTTGAAATAAATATTACATGTCAATGTTGTGTTTTAAAACCTAAGTATATTTTTCCTTTTCTTCTAAGAAATTATACTATTTATAGCGCATAAAAGCTACGTAAATCTATATTTTCGCTTAACAATACTACATGTGAATCTTGTGTGTTAAAATATATGTAATTTTGTTACTTTCTTGAAAATATTCTCATGAGTTTTTTAAATGAGTTCTTGAAATGATGAGATGTTAAACTATTAGTTTAATTTTTGTAAATATTCATGGGTTTTAAGGTAAACTAACAATTTTTTCTTGAAAAAAAAAAAAATCATAATAGAGAGAAATCACGCTATTTTTCTTAGTAAATAAAATATGTTACTACTTTTAGATGAATATTGCTATTATGTTAACCTGGTCTAAACAAAAGAATATCTATCTATCTCGACTAGTAAAAGATAAGAAAAGTAACTTTGCTTGCCTTTATATATATATATATATATATATATATATATATTTCATATGCATCTTATCTCAGAAACGTTAAAATGCTTGTTCTCTTTTAAAAGGGAAATGATAAGGAAATCCAAGTTATTTTCTTGAAAATGAATATAGATTAAAGAGGGTAATTCTTGAAGATTTCTCATGAGTCACCGGAGATAAGTTAATGATTTTTCTTGGAAAAAAATTCATGAATAACCCATGTTAGTTTCTCATTTTGTGAAAATAATAATTACTTCTTGGTAATATATTATATTGTTTTATTTATGTTGTTCTTACTTGAAAAGAATAACCTCTTGAAAAGATTACATGGGTAGGTGAATTGGGTCAACTTCTTGATTTACATGTATTAAAGGTTAAGTTAACCTTGTTAGTGTTCTATTTATTATTCATAAAAGAGGTTTTGGGTGGTAATATTTTGGAATGGAAGCATGAAAAACTTGCATGTAGAGATATAGAGAAACAAAGTTATTTTAGCTTCTTTTTGAACAAGAAGTATGTATTTATTTACATGAAAATAATAGCTAAATGATGGTAGATTTCTAGAGAAGGGAATATATGTTGTGCATATTAAGTAATGGATGTTATGATAAGCTCTTGCATGCACAAAGAATAGTCATTTTTTTAGTCTAGATTTATTTTCTTTGCATGGATAAAAGATCTATTGAGCTATATTTATTTCAAAACATCACATGTGATCACTTTACCCTATGATAATTATTAAGTTAGTTCCTTTTGGAATAAGATCATGTAAATGCATGCAATATATTATATTTCATTGGAAATAATATACATGTGTATGTGGGAAATGATAACATGTTGTGTTAGCCTACATTGGAAAATATTTTTGGGAAGAAGATGAATTACATGCAGACAAGTCATAGTAATGTGTTGGTTTCCTTGGATATATATATATATGGCTAATGTTTGTATAATCTTTGAAAAAGAAGAGATGTATTTGTATTATTTATTGCATTACTTTTATGGAAAAGAAAACATGTTTTTGGATGTCCTATTATGTTATTTACTCATAAAGGAAACATGTGTTTTCAGCCTTTATTGTGTTAAGCATTTCTTTGGGAAGATTCTTTTGGAAACTATATGCATTTGCATGCATAGGAACAACATTCGTTGTTATTAGCTTTGATTACGTATTTTTATGCACCAAAATTAATAATTGAAGCGTTAGTTATTTTGATAAATTTTATGTAATTCACATGCACGAAGATCGTAATTAATGTATTAGTTTCTTTTCAATAAATTTCTCGCATTTGTAGCTAATTGTCTTGGAATAATATGTGCTTATGTGAGAGAAATATTAGTTAATATGATTTCTTATAACTAGCGCATATGAAATATTATTAAATGAAGCATGCCACGCTATTTTACTTGCATGTCATGAATGTATCTGAATAGATGGAGAAGCATAACTAGTATATATTTATCAATGGCTTCATTAATACTTTATGTAATATTGACATCGATGTATGTTGAAGACAACAATAGCAAGGAACTATGGTGACTTGTGCAAAGGATACATAGTGCTTAACATGGTGGCAGGTAAATAATTAATGGTCCATGCAGATGAATGTGAGCTGTAGGATGGTCCACTGTAGGAAAAATCATGACACAAAGATATGAAGATTGAAAATGAGTGGGTGAATGCGATATTAATGATTGTAATGGATTTAAGCCAAATATTTTGTATTTAAATGAAATTACTTGTAATATTTTAACACCATGGTTAATGGATGGACTCCCTTATGAGCCATTGAGTGAGGGGTGAACACCCTCATGAGTGTTTAATAATAAAACTAAAGATTTGCTAGTTTTCACCCTATGAGGTTTCCACGGTATATCGGTGTTCAATGATGTAATTTCTTATTGTGTGAGTTTGATGATGTAGATTTCGTGCATGATGTGATGTTGATAAGTTCAAGTATGTGATTAAGTAATATGGCTAAAGGAATCAGGAATTGAATGCAAACATACATCATACAGCTTATGTTAGTATACTACAATAGTGGTTGTTAATAGTTATGTAACGTTATATTCCTCTACTAAAGTTAATTTATGTACTCATGAAAATTATATCTAATGATTAATGAGGAATTTGGAGTCGTGATTTGGATAGTTACCCTTTTGCGATTTGTATAAAAATTTCTATTTCCTTGCATTTCCATTTGAGGTTATCAGGGTATGCTACAATTGGTCTTAGATCTTAAGGTTGCGGCACTGGTGCCTTTGGGAAATTGTTAAGCAAAAAGAAATCAAGGTATGATACCAATGGGCATCAACTCAAGTATGATTCTAAGAATATACATAACATTATATGAAGTTTACTACTTTTGACATGAGATGTGTGATTCATGTTTATAACTACAATGAAGAGTAGTAAGTTGTAAAGTTTTTTGTAAACCTATGTTAATGATATTTGAATCCCGTTGTTGGAGCAGGGTCCCCTAACCACAAATTTGGGTGAAATTTTGTAATATTTTCTAATAATTTAGTCTAGCGCAGGGGCTTTGGTGTGGTTCAAAGTCCCCAATGAATCATAATGGGTCAAAGGCTAGACAAAGGGTCCACAAACCACAGTTTTCATACCATAGAGTTGTGCAGGCTAATATAGTATAAATAGATGAAAACATTGAGTCTAGAAGGAGGTTTTAAGTCTAGATTAAACTTGGATATGAATCTATGATATCTGTAGTGTGTATTTTATGGGTAAGGGCCCCTACTGGCTGTGTTCATAGAGACCCTAATTCCTACTATGTGCGAACCCCGCTGGCTATGTGTGCAGGTTGGTAAAGAGTATTTGAGTGGAACCTGAATGATAATAAATGAGAAGACCATTTTTCTGATATCTGAGTGACTTTGTGTTATGATTATTAGTTGCGCTATATGTTAATTCTAACATTATGATTGGTTACTGAATATTGATTATTAATTGATACGCACGTGGATGCGATCCTTTGAAAGGGTCACAAATGCTTAGATTTGGTTTTGTTTTGTCTTGTTGCATCTAATTACTGGTTAAATTATAGTTTATGAGCTTCGCTTGAGCTATTTCATCAATATACTATGAAGGAATTTGGGGTTAGGGCTTCTCTAGAACAGGCCTGTTAGGTCTAAAGGGATCCACTTTAATTAACTTTATCTCTCTCATGGTGCTGAAACCTAGTTCCAACACCATCGCATACTACTTTGGGTGAGACCTTGACCTGCGTAAGTAGGCCATTGCTGAAAGGGCCAATAATATAGGGGTTTGTTGGTAAACCTTAAATCTGAACCTGGGTCACGACCCCTCAAACCAACAAATGGTTCCCTTGTCGGGACCGTGAGCATTTTGCAAGAGATATCGTGTAATTCCATGGGATCATTGGTAGACATTAAAGCCTGAACTTGAGGACTGGATTGAGAAGAAGATTTAGGAGTTTTCCATAAAATAAAATAGAAGGAAGAAGCTATCTGCCGAAGAGTGGAAGAAAAAGTACATATTTATAGAGGTGCACGAAATCTTCTTTGTAACATTTGCATATGAACTGCAGGAGTGGCTGGTGATGTTAACGAAATTTCAAACCTATTGGAGGGAAGATCAGGTCACACAGTGGATGCCTGAGTTGATCCAACAGTTGGAGAAGACTGATAACAAGATCACCTAGACTATAGATCACTTGGTTGATAGCGTGTTCGGTGGATTTGTAAATGAGTTTGCATTCGACCATTTTGTGTCCTATTCTGAAGTAGAATGAAGGTTTTCAAGGGATTCAGGGGTAAGTTCTTGCAAACATTTCCGCTACTGATTAAGATTTTATTGTTTGAAAAAGGTGTCCTATGCAGCCACATCGAGTGAATGACCTTCGACCATAGCAAAATAACGACATGAAGTGGTAAATACTATTAGGTTAATTAGGAAGGGGATAGATCTATATATATTCATGTAAGGGACCCCCCTGATCTAAATGAAGGTGGGGCTGTCCACGCAGCGACGAGCCCCCAGACTATGCCACCATCGAACTCGCGAAAAGGTAAGAACTCTCCTACCCCACCTCCACCACCACCTAAAGACTATATGGGTGCGCAAATGAAGTTACCCACCTTTAAGGGTGTGGGGAATGAGGATATGGATCAGTTCTGGTTCATGGTAGATCTGGTATGGACAGCACAGAATGTTAATAATGATGCTGTAAAAAGAGCACAATTATTAATATCCTTTGAAGGGCAGGCTTTGGACTGGTTCATGGGATACATTGGTTAGCATGTGAATCCTTCAATACAGGACATTAAGGATGCCCTAAAGAAGCAATTCTAGAAGCCTAAGTGCTACTCTCAATGCGTGGTAGAGTTGAAAGATTTTAAGCAGGGACTTACAGAGTCTGTCTAGGAATCCACCCCGTGGCTGAATAAATTCACCAGTGATGGAGTATTTGTCTATGTGGGCAAACAACATAAGGAGTTGTTTATCGCCATGTTGTTACCACATCTGTGTGGACCTATGGGTCAGCAGAAGATCTACTACCAGGAAGAGGCCCTGGATATTTCTATGAAGCTAGAAGTGGCGCCAAGGGATGATGCTCAATTTGTGGCACTGATGATCCAGAGCTAGCTACAGGAAATTCTGTTAGAAATTCAAAATTTGTAAAGGGATCAGGGTGAAGAAGCTAGCACAGATGTTAAGTGTATATGCTACAGGGTATCATGCCACACTAAGGATCAATGCCCTCTGTTTTCATATTATATGCAGGTTGGGGGACCAAGTCCACTACACGCCAGAGACATGGCTGGACCAATTACCCCCACACTGTGGTGTGCTAAATGTCGAGTAGCAGGAAGAAATGATACATACCACTTCCCATGATTAGGCACCTATGTTCTAGAACTAAAGAAACAGTGGTTCAAATTATTCTCGTCAGTGTGTCATGATGAGCACAAATGATGAAAATTCGACTTTATGATCGATAGGGGAAACCTGTACAGGGTGGAGGTTGACCCTTCATCACCAGTATCTCCCTTTGGGCAGGGAGGATCCCATGCCAGAGGATGGGAGGGGGCAGGGGGAGAGTCGGAGGTGCAGGTCAAGGAAGAGGGAAATTGATTTTTTACAACTATGGGGATGTTGGGCACTATGCAAGGGATTTCCTGAACACTGCATGACAATCCTACAGGTATTACAGACAGTTCGATCATGCAAATGAAGACTTTCATGTGCTGATAGCGAAAATGTAGGATAAACAACAGACGCCAATGAAAAATGTACAATGGGTTAAGGCGAAACCACATGTTGATGGGCTTAGTTTCAATGTAACTACGCACAGTGGCATTACCACTGGAGGAGCTCAGGAAAAAGTTGTGGCTGAACCATTTATTAGAAATTCCACTGACAAGAAGGAAATACTAGACCTACAGAAGTAGAAAGAGGCCTTCATCGAAGCTAGGAAGGATTTTTCTAGGGATGAAACACCCACCTCAAGGATTTATGTTGATTCGAAGGCATATGAAGTAGTTAAGCGATTCCTTCAAGCATGCATAAAGTTATTATGCAACTAGAAGGTGATGGGGAATCCCCAATCCTTAATAGACGGCTCTGTAGAAAGGAATGCCCCCCAAGTGGAGGTCAAAGTTGTGAATAAGATATATAATAAAAAGAAAAGGACTCGTCGAGAGATGCATATGACTACGCAGATTGGAAAATATGAAATGTGTTGAACCCTTATTTAAACTAAGAGCGGGGGGGGGGGGTGAATCAGTTTAACACATTCATGGACTTTTAAAACTTTTTCATTAAAACTTATTTACACCTTCCTTTCATGTTCAACATAATATGTGAGTAGTCTTAGAATGTGAGCAATAAGTATTAATATAATGTAACAATAGATTTAATATGAGAGCAGCAAGTATTACGCATATGAGATAAAGCATATCAACACATAAACATCATGCACAGAGACACCAAATATAAGTGGAAACCCATAAAGGGAGAAAACCACATCTTATTATTGTTGCGAGGCAAAGGCAAGCTCCAACTCCCTCTCACCACTGATTTTTTGTAGGCACCGACCTACAGGAGGCTCCTACCTCAATTCTACAAGCTACACCTTGCAAGGAAACTCCAACTCCCCTCAATTTTCTACAGGCACCAACCTACAGGAGGCTCCAACCTCAGTTAGCTACAACTGACATCTATCAAGCTACAACTTGATAGGGAAGCTCCAACTTCCTTACACTTTCAAAAGAGAACACTTGCTAAATTACCTTGGATATCAGCTCTGTTCTATACCATCTACTTTGCTGTCCATCAGTCCTCATATCTGCCCTGTATCATCTCTGCATCTTCTCAGATTCTCTATTAGCTCCTCCTTCTTCTCCACCTCACTGCTTCATTTCTTCATTCTCTAACATCTCTATGCATGTCAGTGAGATATTATTTATAGAGATTTCCATATGACTATTAGCATTCCTCAGGGAATTTGAAATGGATAGCCATGCCTTTTTTCCTTCTGCCTCCTCATTTCTCTTACCAACTCATCCATGAAAAAGTACAATAATATGTATTAATTTCAATATTATAGTGGGATTTTTATTTTCCTCCAGAGACTTACCAATGCATCACGAACAATATAAAGTCAATTTAAAACATTTACATTCACAATTTCAGTTACACACATTAATTTCACTTAGCCCCTTTTCTGGCTTTTGGTTTTGTTGACATTTGCTTTCTCCTGTTGTTAAGTAACTAATCTACATACTTTTGTTCATCATGCCTGTAAAATGCCATGTGAATTTTTCAGTTCCTACATTATTTGTTTACCTTTATCAGGCCAACATTTTCATCCCTGTGTTTATTCAGCTGTTCACTGTACTTGTGTGCACCTGCTGCATATATAACTGCTTGTCCAAGTTTATTCTCAAATAAATATAAATCTAGGCAATGTTTGTTCATTATCAATCTCTATGCTCGAGCTACCTGCTTACACACTCTCTATTCATATCTGAACTTAAACTCAATGGTTAAAAACCTGTATTACAACTTCAATCCAACTTATTCCCTCAGGGTGTTCGAATTAAGTTTAGCATCATTGCAGTTGTGTAACCACTGCATATATAACTGTCTTTTAATATTACTACTGAATTTAAATCTGGGCAAATCACAATAATCTCAATTGACAATTTCAATACTGTGCGGAACCTTCCTTTAATAAGATTATAAACCCTCAAGAATATACGATGTTGTTTTAATAAAAAACAACCAATATTCGTTTCAATTTTGGAAGCTTTTCCCAATCTTCATGATTAATATCGATTTTACAATTTCACCATATGAGGACCTATTCTTAAGAGTATTTGTATTAATTACTTGAGTTTCCTTTAACCCCAAGTACAGGTCATCGAACATATAATAAGCCTTGGACTTTATTACTGGTCTATTGTTATAAAACTATGTGGAGGCTTACTTTCTAATTTCACTATGGCTATAACCCATAACATCATCCATACTTGCATTCGACTAAGAATTCACTTTTTGTCTAAAGCTAGCACTACGGACCATATTAACCTCCGACCTTCACTTTATAAGGTTCAAATATTAATTCACTTACGATTAAATCAATATGTAGTGGTTCATAATATGAATGAATATAGTCTACCGTAGACTCTTGTTAAAAGCAAAACATAAATTATAGAGTAGAACCGGGCCCCACACACTACAATACCCTTGCATACATTGACTCGACGTTCATTAACATACCTTGTACATTCAACTTTACAACTTTGTTTTAGTTCAAACCAACCTTGTAATATATCACATAAACCAAACTCTGTAATATATCACATCTCCTAAGTTCAGATTAGTGGATTTAATACCATGGCATCCAACGATATCATAAGAACCTTCACGTATTATTCACACACTGTATATATACATTCATTCTTACATAGCCCCGACTTGATTACAAATCAATTGCCAACAATAAAGCAATATTGGACCCACGCATACATACCATTTCATCTGATGGTTGCAATCTTTTCATGCCCTATCCAACTGATCCGACAACAATCAATGAGTGTTGCGTAGATTAAATGCACGGGTTTTAAACCTTAGACTCTACGCGATGAACTAGGGCCCAATTGTTAACCTCTCGTTCAGATTTGATGGCTGAGAGAACGTTAGGTCAACTTCAATGATCCAAAAATCATAAAGAGATATCGTACTATGAAAGTATGCGGTGGCTATCTCTCCAATTTCACACGAAATAAGTGCTTTTTAGAAACCACCTATGGAAACGCTTCGTTTAGTTTGTGATATCACGTTAAATTCCTCAATTCCACTTACCACCCTTTAACTTGCAAGAAAACCGTCGGTCCTCACCTTTTGGTTTTACTGTTTATCTCTCACGGTTCCGGTTCATGCTCATGGTTCTATCCCTTGGTTCTACCTTCTCCAACATAGTTTCCTTAACAACCCTTAATTTGATTCTAACATTTGAGGACTAAGTATTAGTTTAATATGTTTCTAGCATACAACTCAACTCATGCAAGGTTTTCCATAGCATAAAATATAAATACCAACATATATACCAGGCGTTAAGAACATATATAGACCTTGGGAATTTGGTTAAGCCCGACACTAATAGGTATTCATATAACCTTTCGTGTTTACAGCCAGAAACCCCCACGACATATCCTAGGGTTCCAAAACAATATAGTCATATACCAAATTCCTGTGATTGAATTCAGAACTCCTCCTAGGTCATCAATCCTTGCAGGGATCGATGTCTGCAAGTCCTCATTCCCTCAAAGTATATGTAAAACCTCCTATGCTGGAATGTATCCCAATTATGTATAGAATCGCAAACCTGAATACTAACTCACGCTTCCACAATTTATCCAAGCAGTCTATGCAGGAAAAATTCATATCTGCCACAGGAATTGAATTTTTCTTCATATAGAATTTAACTCAGCCAACACACACAGAATTCCAAATAGAGCATCGATGGGAGGTCGATTTCTTCAACAACCCGCAAAACTCGTTTACACAGAGTCTTACATCAATTTCCCACAGAACTCAATTATTCCATACATAAGTTCAACCAAGAATACATGTTTTGCACACAGAACTTATAAACAATTTCCTGAGTAGTATATATATATTTTTGATCAGTTTCAGTGTACTAACTTATGACTTCGTGGGTAGCCAGATCTTCAATGATAGTGGCCTTGTTCCTCTTCTATTCTGCACAGCTCTCTACAGGTCTCTACTTCAATTCACTGCTTCCTATGCTCCTTGACTAATACTGCTCCTTGCTTCTCTTTTTGCTGCCTCTGCTACCTCTCTCCTTGCTTCCTCTGCTCCTCCTTTTTCATCTCCTTTGCCATCAATGACAACATACTGCTCCTTGCTTCTCTTTTTTCTGCCTCTGCTACCTCTCTCCTTGCTTCCTCTACTCCTCCTTTTTCATTTCCTTTTCAATCAATGACAACATTTCCAAAAGACTCCCCCTTTGGCATCGATGGCAACACCTCCACCAATAATCCGATGCTTCTTGCAAGTCTTCCTCTGCCTAGCTTCTTTTAGAAGACCCTTTATTCTATTACCTGTTTTTCCTCCTCCTTTCACATCAATGGAAAAGGGTTGCACATTTCTCAGTGTAGATTCTATCTCTTCATTTCCTTTCTCTAAGATGTGTTTAGGCATTCTTCTTCTGAATTTGTACCCTATTGCTGCAAACTGGTGTACAAGAGTTGTTGAGAGAACACTTTTGAGGATTATTGAACTTGAATGTACAATGTAAGTTGATAAAGTCCCAAAGTACTGACACCTTTCACTTTTATAAAGCTGAAAGTGAAGATAATGACACTTCATAGAACACATTGTACCTACTTTATCTAATCAAAGATGCATCATTGGATTAAACCTAAAAATTGAGAATGCTTCAGATATACTTCAGTCTCTATCTGATGTAGGGCACCAATACATTTCTGTTGAGGAAGATTGTAGATGGAATATGTTTTCTTATGCAATACTCGTCTACAGTACACATTTTTTCAATTGTGATGAAGCCAATATATCTTTTATTGATGTGGTACACCTTTCTTTCCTAGATGTACTTTTTCCATAATCCTTTGATCCCGAGGACCTGTACCATATTGCTTCTCCACTGATAACATCTGGTATTCTGTTGATGGGCATGCTGCTTGTACCTAAATGCCAATTGATACTACTTTGATAAACTATGTAGAGATATCACTTTACTTTGCACATGAACCCATAGTTTCTACCATTTCTCTTTCCACTGTTCACATTAACAATTATCAATATCCTCAATCTGATCTTGTAATTATTTAACCTTTTTCTTAGTCTGTCATTCTGATTTAAAAGAATGTCACTGCATTTTCTTTTCTATGATAGATCCAGAATCATTGCTGCTTTATATTTATTTATATACCAATTCAACTCTTCTGACATGATTATCTTTAGAAGGACATCTTCAATTTCTATACTATGAATCTTCATGGGCTGATTACTCAGATATTTGTCACGTATTAACTTCATTACTCCAAGGGGACTTTTCATAGATGAATGATGTACTGACTTAAAGATAATAGGCTCTTCTCTTACTCATTATCCTTAATTTGATAATGTGATCATTACTTAATGTGTTGGTGTTTTCTTGGTTTACATGTTCAAGGCTGATGTTTTCTCTACCATCATGACTGCTTGCTGGCCCCCCCTTTTTTTTCGTCAATATTTCAGTTATTTAATACTTCAGATCATCTTCTTCCTCTATATTTCTCTGTTAGAGGGATTTTCCTTTTTCCTCCTGATCTTTTAACAGTTGTTATTTCATGGAATAATTTATGGAACTGCTCTCCCCATGAGATGTTGCTTCATATCTATCACTGGATGTATTATTGCTTTGCTTCCTAGAGAAAATCCCCCTGAGACTATGAAGGATTCATTAGGTTATTGAGATAATAGGCTCCCCCTTTCTCCTTTCCTTCCATACTTTATTGGGGTTCTTCATAATGTCTGCACTTCTTTTAGATTCATAGATTTGTTTTGATTCCATCATCTATCTAGAGTTCTTTAATGTATATGGCATACTACAGTCTCTTGCTTTGTGACCAAGCTTGAGGCAGACATAACATCTTACTTTTCCAAGGTATGCTTGAGCTGATGTATAATATTTCATTCCTCTTTTTGAGCACAATTTACAATCAACAGATTTATGTCCAAAATTATTGCATGCATAAAAATAGCCATGGAAATGATTAGTGTACCTGGTGAAAGTTTGTCTTTTCCCTTTGCTTGCTCGAGGTGTTCTTCTCATTTGCTGCATCTTTTGCTGGTAATCATTGATTCTCTTTGTCTTACAATGTGCTGCACAATGTCTTGGTTTGTGGCAGGAAAAACAAGCGATACTTCTTATAGGTGGGAAGAACCTTCTTTTACTTCTTCCAAATTTATTCAATTCATCGTTCTGAGTGTATGAGATTTTTCCAGCTGACTGTTTCATCCTCTCATTCTCTGTCCTTTCTTGTTGATGCTTGGTTCTATTTTCTTCTTCACAAATTCTGTTCTTGTTGGCTTCTACTTTTGTAGGAATCTGCTGAGTTGCTTCACTGTCCTTTACAACTTTTACAAAAATGACATTCCTGCTATCTTAAACCTTGGACTTGCTGGTTTCTCCTTGATATCCTATCCCAGCCTTTATGAGAGGTGACCTTTGAGCCTTTAGAATTTCGTCTAACTATCCAGAGCTTTTCATTTGAGGAGTATTCATTAATAGATCTCTTTGGGCCTTTTCTAATTTCTTTCTCAGGCTCACTACTTCTTCTTCCAATTTTTCACATTCCAGACTTTTCTCTCTCTTTTTTTGTAGCAGAGTGTCTTCTACTTTCTTTGCTTCTTCAAGTTATGTCTTCAGACCAGTAATTTCTTTCTTATGTTCATATTCTTTCTCATCACATATCTGCACCAATGTCTTCAGGTCTTTGTTTTCATTCTTCAATCTTTATATTTCAGTCAAGGCAGTGTCAAGTTTGGCTTTTTCCTCAGCTGCAATTTCTTCATGGTTCTTATTTCCATTCACACTAGCAGGCACCTCATTTTATTGAACCTTTTCCTGTTGATATGAATTTTTATTCTTCTTAATTCTCTTCTCCTTCTTGAGAATGCAGTCCTTAGTGTCTGCTCCATGCACGAAGTGCAATCTATCACAGATTTCTTTTGTAGAGGTTAAATCCATTATTAACTCAAGATCCTTGTTATGAAGGTTGTTGAATATCACACATTTTTCCTTGGCAGTCCTCTATTGATCTTGCACGGAGGGAGAGTCTATGCAATAAACATCACATACAAGTTTCCATAACTCAGGTTCATAAGCCAATACTCTTGTTTTATCCTTATCTCTCCATTCAGGAAATTTTTTTCTATTTAACACAGGTAAATTTTGATAGTCCATGACCTAACCAGATCTCCTTCAAGCTATTAGGCTTGCACCAAAGGAACTTGGCTCTGATACCAACTGTTGAACCCTTAGTTAAATTGAGAGGGGGTGGGGGGGTGAATCAGTTTAACACATTCATGGCCTTCTAAAACTTTTTCATTAAAACTTATTTACACCTTCATTTCATGTTCAACTTAATATGTGAGTAATCTTAGAATGTGAGGAGCAAGTATTAATATAATGTAACAATAGATTTAATATGAGAGAAGCAAGTATTACGTAGATGATATAAACCTTATCAACACATAAAAATCATGCACAGAGACACCAGATATAAGTGGAAACCCATAAAGGGAGAAAACCACATATTATTATTGTTGTGATGCAAAGGCAAGCTCTAACTCCCTCTCACCACTGATTTTCCGTAGGCACTGACCTACAGGAGGCTCCTACCTCAATTCTGCAAGCTACACCTTGCATGGAAGCTCCAACTCTCATCAATTTTCTGCAGGCACCAACCTACAGGAGGCTCCAACCTCAGTTAGCTACAACTGAAATCTATCAAGCTACAACTTGATAGGGAAGCTCCAACTTCCTTACACTTTCAAAAGAAAACACTTGCTGATTTAACTTGGATATCAACTCTGTTCTGTACCATCTACTCTGCTATCCATCAGTCCTCATATCTGCCCTGTATCATCTCTTCATCTTCTGAGATTCTCTATCAGCTCCTCCTTCTTCTCTGCCTCACTGTTTCATTTATTCATTCTCTAACATCTCTATGCATGTTAATTAGATATTATTTATAGATATTTCCTTATGACTGTTAGCATTCCTCAGGGAATTTGAAATGGATAGCCATGCCTTTTTGCCTTTTGCCTCCTCATTTCTTTTACCAACTCATTCAAGAAAAAGTACAACAATATGTATTAATTTCAATATTACAGTGGGATTTTTATTTTCCTCTGGAGACTTACCAATGCATCACAAACAATATAAATTCAATTTAAAACATTTACATTCACAATTTCAGTTACACACATTAATTTCACTCAGCCCCTTTTCTGGCTTTTGGTATTACTGGCATTTCTTTTATGCTGCTGTTAAGTAACTAATCTGCATACTTCTGTTCATCATGCCTGTAAAATGCCCTGTGACTTTTTCAGTTCCTACATTCTTTGTGTACCTCTATCAGGCCCATATTTTCATCCCTATGTTTATTCAGCTGTTCACTGTACTTGTGTGCACTTCCTGCATATATAACTACTTTTTCAAGTTTATCCTCAAATAAATATAAATCTAGGCAATGTATGTTCATTATCAATATCTATGCTCGAGCTACCTGCTTACACACTCTTTGTTCATATATGAACTTAAACTCAATGGTTAAAAACTCGTATTACAACTTCAATCCAACTTATTCGCTCAGGGCATTCGAATGAAGTTTAGCATCATTGCAGTTGTGTAACCGCTGCATATATAACTGTCTTTTAATATAACTGCTGATTTTAAAACTGGGAAAATCACAAAAATATCAATTGAAAATTTCAATACTGTGCGGAACCTTCCTTTAATAATATTATAAACCCTCAAGCATATACGATGTTATTTTAATAAAAAATAACCAATGTTCGTTTCAATTTTGGAAGCTTTTCCCAATCCTCATGATTAATATCGATTTTGCAATTTCACCATATGAGGACCTATTCTTAAGAGTATTCGGATTAATTACTCGAGTTTCCTTTAACCCAAAGTACTGGCCATCAAACATATAATAAGCCTTGGACTTTATTACTGGTCTGTTGTTATAAAAGTATGCAGAGCCTTACTTTCTAATTGCACTATGGCTATAACCCATAACATCATCCATACTTGCATTCAACTAAGTATTGACTTTTTGTCTAAAGGCAGCACTACGAACCATATTAACCTCTGACCTTCAATTTAAAAGGTTCGAATCTTGATTCACTTACGATTAAATCAATATGTAGTGGTTCATAATATGAATGAATATAATCTACCGTAGACTCTTGTTAAAAGCCAAATAGAAATTATAAAGTAGAACCAGGCCCCACATACCACAATACCGTTGCATACATTGACTTAGCGTTCATTAACATACCTTGTACATTCAACTTTACAACTTGGTTTTGGTTCAAACCAACCTCGCAATATATCACATAAACCAAACCCCGTAATATATCACATCTCCTAAGTTCAGATTAGTGGATTTAATACCATGGCATCCAACTATATCATATTTACCTTCGCGTATTATTCCCACACTATATATATACATTCATTCCTACACATCCCTGACTTGATTACAAATCAACTGCCAACAATAAAACAATATTGGACCCTCACATAAATACCATTTCATCTGACAATTGCAATCTCGTTGCACCCTATCCAACTGATCCGATGACAATCAACGAGTGTCACATAGATTAAATGCACAGGTTTTAAACCTCAGACTCTACGCAATGAACTAGGGCCCAATTGTTAACCTCTCATTCACATCTGACGGTCGAGACAATGTCGAGTCAACTTCGATGATCTGATGATCACAAAGAGATATTGTGCTGTGAAAGTACGCGGAGGCTATCTCTCCAATTTCATGTGGAATAAGTGGTTTTTAGAAACCACATATGGACACGCATCGTTGATTTTGTGATATCACGTTAAATTCATCAATCTCACTGACCACCCTTTAACTTGCGCGAAAACCGTCGGTCCTCACCTTCTGGTTTTACTGTTTATCTCTCACGGTTCCAGTTCATGCTCACGGTTCTATCCCTTGGTTCCACCTTCTCCAACGTGTTTCCTTAACAACCCTTAATTTGATTCTAACATTCGAGGACTAAGTATTAGTTTAATATGTGTCCAGCATACATCTCAACTCATGCAAGGTTTTCCATAGCATAAAATACAAATACCAACATATATACCAGGCGTTAAGAACATAAATAGACCTCAGGCGTTTGGTTAAACCCGAAACTAATAGGTATTCATATAACCTTTCAGGGTTACAACCAAAAACCCCCACTACATCCCCTGGGGTTCCAAAACAATATAGTCATATACCAAATTCCTGAGATTGAATTCAGAACTACTCCCAGGTCATCAATCCTTGCAGGGATCGATGTCTGCAAGTCCTAATTCCCTCAAAGTATATGTAAAACCTCGTATGCTAGAATGTATCCAAATTATCTGCAAAATCGCAAACCTGAATACTAACTCATGCTTCCACAATTTATCCAAGCAGTCTATGCAGGAAAAATTCATATCTATCATAGGAATTCAATTTTTCTTCATATATAATTTAACCTAGCCAACACACACATAATTCTGAATACAACATCGACGGGAGGTCGATTTCTTCAATGACCCACAGAACTCGTATACACAGAGTTTTACATCAATTGTCCACATAAATCCATTATTCCATACATAAGCTCAACCAAGAATACATGTTATGCACATAGAACTTATAAACAATTTCCTCAATAGTATATATATATTTGTGATCAGTTTCAGTGTACTCACTTACGACTTCGTGGGTGGCTAGATATTTAATGAAAGTGGCCTTGTTCCTCTTATATTCTGCACAGCTCTCCACAGGTCTCTACTTCAATTCACTGCTTCCTCTGCTCCTTGACTCATACTACTCCTTGCTTCTCTTTTTGCTACCTCTGCTACCTCTCTCCTTGCTTCCTCTGCTCCTCCTTTTTCATCTCCTTTGCCATCAATGACAACATAATGCTCCTTGCTTCTCTTTTTGTTGCCTCTGCTACCTCTCTCCTTTCTTCCTCTACTCCTCCTTTTTCATCTCCTTTGCCATCAATGAAAAAATTTCCAACAAAATGGACCAAGTCATCTTGGATCTGGGATCTGATGCCAATGTCCTTCCCAAACAAACCTATAAAATAATGGGAGAACATAAATTGGAGTGGTCCACCATAAATTGTGTATGGCTAACCAAAAGAAGATCATTCCACTAGGAAGGATGTCAAAGGTTGTGGTAGACATTGTAGGAGTTAAGGTCTATGAATATTTCGATGTAATCCAGATTGTAGATGATGCGAACCCTTACCCCGCACTCTTAGGATTCAATTCAGCTATTGAAATAGGAGGTATCATAGTCCAATTGAATCCTAAGACCTAGCATAAGGTGAACGATATACAGAACCAGTGCGAGAATAGGAAGATGTTGACCATATTTACAAGATAATGACTTGAGATGATGATTGGATCAACCCTACAACTGATGGCATGTTGCGTTGGGAGAAAGACAACACATGTCTCTCAAACTCAGATGGCGAGATAGAAAATTGGCAGAACTAGTTGCATGACTTATCTGCGTTGTAGTGCCTCAAGATCACAAAGATCTTTCGATGCATCTCCTTAGAGGTAAGAGAACTACCCTAATTTGATGGTTTTGGTAGTGTTAAGGAATTTATTAAAGAATTGAAAGCAGATGTCCCTGATGAACAGAGATTCTAGGCACACTATTTGTTTATGCATGCAACCCCTGCGGAGTGGTGGGAAACCCATAAGGGGGCTTTTTAGGACTGGGAGGAATGCCAAAAAATGATTATTCTGTGATTTGAACCTTCAGTGAACCCAAACTTGGAGCTCTTTTCTAGTCGAGTTGACCCGCATGTTATCACTCAGGTTTTCCTTGAAGTTGTGTAAAAGGAAAGTATACCCGAGGTAACCACAAACCAACCTTTAGATGCAGAATCTAGCCAATGTGCATCCAGAGAGGGCTCTCTCTTTATAATTTATCTTTGTTCTTAGAAAGTTTTAGGCTAGTTATAAATCCAAGAGTTTGTTTGAAAATGGTGGAATTCGCCAACTAAGGGCAAGGTTGAATACTTTCAGGCCATTGGGCTATGGAGTCAAAGGATGGATTTACTGGATTAATCTTCTACACACAAGATGGCTTTGTAGGGCAAGATAGCCAAACATAGAACAATTTTTAGGAATTAAAGTGGATGGAATGGGTTTTGAAGGGATGAAAGGCACTCAAGAATCTTTCAACATGTTCAAAAGAAAGAAATGGAATGATTACAAATAAAGAGCAGTGAATAATTCTTTACTATAGTAATCAATATGTTTAAATTAGCGAAGCAAGAGCAATTAAGAATTCGTTGCTTATAACTAATTTAGAGGAAAACATTTAGAATAATCACAATTGAAATCAGAGTACAATTAAGTAAATTATGATTTATTCTTTTATGTCAATTATTCAGAAATGGACACGATGATAATATAAACAGATATAAAACTTAAGACATAAGATAGAAAGACTTATTGAACTGCAGTCCGACACATGAATCCTGCAAAAAGTCCCGAGCTTCAAATTGTCATCCAGCAAGCCACAAATAAATTTCTCCAAAACACTTTTATTCCAAAAACATCAATGTCACAGCAAAGTAGTAGAATCCACCCTCAATACTTTCTTTGAGGGTTTATTTATACAAAAAATGATTGAAAATATCTCACACTAACCTAGCAAATAATCTAGGGTGACTAATGAATAAGTTACAATAAAAAGGAGACAAATGGTCTCGTAGATAGGACAAAAAGTAATTGCTGGTGTGATGTTTCCTCCCTTTGTGGATGTGCTGGAGGCAGGTCCTACAATAGGGCTCGATGCTATCCTTTGAGTAATTCTTTTTTACTGCCTTGCTTGTCTGATACTCTTCGTTTCTACTGATACTCTTTTAATCTTTGCTCCTCTATTTATCCTTTACATAATAGTAAAAGGTAAAATTCTCTACCTGAAGATAATTTTCACAAAATTTCCAATAGGTCTTCCCACCATTTGTCTTCTGCTATTATGGTTCTTTTGAGCTTTCTCAATGTTTCATCGGCCTCTGTGTATCTGAAGAAATTGGGCCGATGTGGGAACAAATACCTTATTTCATGCTCAAGATGAAACAAATTCATTAACCTGTCGTAGAGATTCCTCCTTGTAGGCAATGTTGATTCTGATGAGCTGGTAGAGGAACATGTGACGTTGTGAGCATGTATGTCTAATTTGTTGACATAAGTTTCCAGTTCCATTATTTTGTCTTCTGAAAGCATCGGACTGGGCAACCCACTGGCTAATAAAACATTAAACCTTTCTTTAAATGCACTGACCTCTTGCTGGATATTTGAGCATTTTCTTTCCAGATTTTGCATAAAAGTTCTCTTGGTAAAAACCCTTTTTATTTCTAAAATAGTACCTGTCATGTCCTCAATTCCAAGCTTTGCAAGCTGCTGCTTGCTCTGGGTGTTCAAAAACTGTATAAGTTGATTTGATTGCTCAGGTCTGTCCCTTAATTCTTCTCTTGTTTTGTCAATTTCTTCCTGAGCTACTTTAACCAAGTCATTTTGTTCAAAGATTATTTGAACAAAGGACCAAATACTCTTTATTGAATCAATAATATTATTCCAAAGAATTTCGTTTATTTCTCTTAAAGGCTTTTCTAATGAGAGATATTTTTCTAAAGCCTTAACCAATTTTTCCAGCCTCTTAATTTCCCTTGTATTATCAACAACAGTCTTTTTTGACATATCATATTTTTGTTCCAAATTTGTGAGTTGCAATTTTGTAGACTGAAGTTCTGTGACTCTGAGTTTTAAGCTTTCCATTTGTTTTACTAATTCATCAGAACTTAAGCTAGAAGTGTTCATCTGTAATGGATCTGTTTGTTGATCTGCTGCTGTTGTACCTGTACCTGTTGTAGATGTCTGCATGATAGCTTCATTTTCTTTTAATGCCTGCTCCAGTTCTTTCTCGGTCTCACTCAGTTGCTCAGTCATTTTCAGGAGCAATTCCATCATTTCTTCTTGTGAATTTTCCTTCAAAACTTCTTGAGTTTGGGGATGCCTTGAGGCTGGCAATTTCAATTTCTTTCTCAGTGCAGCAATATCATCATCCTTCTTTTTAATCAGTGCCTCAATGCTTTTTATATCTTTGGGATTGTGACCCAAACTGATGATTATTTCTTCTAGAGATTTTATTCTGTTATCTTTTGCCTGAGAAGAAGCTTTCTCAATTTGCAACTGGGTATTTGTATTATTTAAAGAATCTTGCAATCTATAGGCTGCCATTGCCTTATCAGTAAGGGTGGAATATATCATTTCCCCAGTTTTTTTATGTAGCTCTATCTGGTCTAATGGATGAATGTCTTTTGCTAGGACCTCAAAATTGGTCCTAATGTAATCAAATGTTGTCTTGGGTTTTGGCACTTTGGATTTGAAATGGCTCATCATCATCTTCCCTTGCTGAATGTCAAAAGCTGACATTAATCTTTCTTGATTGTGTGGATCCAATCTAAGATACTGATCATATACCTGCATCCTCAATGGGTCATTCTTGGCTTTTATATTAATGAAAGTCTTCTTTATATCACCTGCATCTGTCTTTGGCTGTTTAAAGGAAGATACTTCAGTGCTCAATTGTTTTTGTAACTCCTTTCCTTTATGACCTATGTGTGTTACACTAACTGAACCAGTTAGTTGACTATCTTCTCTTTCATCATCAAACATCTCATCTATAGATTCCACTTCTGGAAGTGGATTCAGTTTCTGCTTCTTAGCCTAGTGTTGTTGTGAAGGTTCTTTGGGAGGAGTGGGATCTGCAACCTGTCTTTTCTTGCATATTTCCATATTAGATGGAGTCTGTAATTCTGAAACCTCAGGATGATTAACTTGAACAGGGGAAACCTATGTTTGATCTGGTGCCTTGGAGGTTTGAGGCTTTTCTGTCATAATGAAAGTTTCAATAACTTGTACTTCAGGTTCTTTCCCTTTGCCTTTAGACTCAACTGTAATTGATGGACTGATTTCTTGTAATCCCTGTTGAAGATTTTCTGCTGAAGAAGTGCCAATATGAGTTACCTGCACTTGCCCACAAGATTCTGGGTCAAACTTTTTCTCAAGATCTTTCATAATTTTGTTCATATTGTCTTCTTCACTATCTTGCTCAACTAGTGTTCCTTCCACCCACTCATCTTGATTATCATATTGTTCTATTTCTGGAATTCTATGGTGAAAGTAGGGTGCTGATTTGTTCTTCATTCTTTTGTCACAGATAAAACTGAATGGATCATAAGGAATCCAACGGAAACTCTTTTGTAACTTGAAATGGTTTTGCAATATATTTTCTGCTTCATGTTCAGCATCCCTAGAATTGCATATAAAGGGACCTAAATAACTTTTGATTCTGAGTTGTGCTTTCTTCTTAACATTACAAAAATGAATAACATCAGAATTATTCATTTGCCTGAAATATTCTAAGGCAAAAAGCCTCATGGGCACATATTTAGGCAATTTGAATGGACAGTTCACATCCATATATTCTGATTTCTGAATGATTTTGGTACAAATACCAGTCTCCAACTTTGTATGTCCTTGAAAGCTGCAAAGTTTTCTTAATCTCATTGCTTAGCCTTGGAGGAGCAACTCCTGTCAACATGGTAGTTGCAGGATGTATGAAAATACCAATGAACTCATCATAAGAATAGGGAGAATTATAGGAACTGTGAGTTATGGCAGACCAAAATATAACAGATCTAGGGTTTCCCTTGGCATCAAGCTTTTTAACAGGAAAAGGGAACTTCTCTGATTGATAATAGATGATGAGATGGTAAATGACTGAGGAATATTTAAACACTTTCTCATTATCTAGCCTCATGAACTCCTCATGGAATTTATTTGCAATGAAAGATGCAAAGTCATATTTTACAGCAGGAGGTTGTCCAGGAGTGAAGATGGATAACAATACTAGGGTTAATTCATCAACATACTCACTAGTATTAAAACCCAGCACAAAGGATATCATATTCAGGATGAGCTTGCCTAAATTAGTAAAATAAGCAAAACCATAGGGAGGAGGTCCCTTAGGTTGATGTTCAGGTAACATAAAGGTCTGGAAAATGCATTTCAATTTTTCTTGGGACAACTGAGTAGAATTTTCAAGTAGTTCTTCCATGGACAAGGGAGTAAGGTTTTGATCAGGTTCAAAATGGAGCATTGTATTAATAGCTTGAGGAGTAATGGGAAAAAGGATACTCTGGTCTGGGGATAACACTGCTCTTTGAGTTGGATCATAATTGGAATGGCAGTAGTGGATAATTTCTGGGAAAATACGGACTGAGGGGATGAGAATTCTTGGGAAATTGGATTCCCATAACCCAATGACATCCAAACCTTTCGAATAATCATCTCTGCAGTGACAATAACTTCGAAGGGGATTTTCATCGAACACTAAGTCTTTAATTTGAAAGTCTTTATCCACTAATGGCAAGTATCCCAACTCTCTGTGGGGGGCGTTTAATGGGGCTACACTCAGGGCTACCGGGACTTCCATTTTGGTTCTTTTGTATTCAAACTGGAAATTTCGGGGGTTTTTCACAGAAATGGGCGTAATTTCAGTTTTGAAAATATTCTTTTAGTTGCAGGAACTAAAACAGACCAATATAAAACTTCTTTTCAGATTATGGCTTGAATTTAACACTGGATTGCGGATTTTTTACTGAGTTCCAGCAGGAAAACGGATAAATACCTTTTTTATGGAGAACTTCGAAATTAACAGGCACTGGTTAATGGCGGGTGAATGCTCAGGCACTGGTATAACAATGGCGATCCGCAATTTTGGTTGACGATGGCTTAAACAGTGGAATTTTCAATTTTTTCAGTGGAGGGCGCAGTCGCTTTCAACAGAGAAAATGACAGAAAATACAAGGAATTTTGTTTTATTTACCAAGTCAATAGGGATTTTTTATTTTTCCGAGGATGAAGTCATTATTGTACGGGAGGACACGTCATCGGGGTTGGGCGGTAAGCGGTAATTTCCGCACTGCTTTCGGGGGTTGGCGATTTTTTGTGGAATGGGAGCGATTCCATTTGGAGATCAACACGTGGCGGGTGTATTGTTTCTAAACCACCGTGATCCTGTGCGTTAACGATGGGATGATGGATGGCTGGCGGAATTACAGTGGGCCGTTGATCCGGGAATGGGCGATCGGACGGGTGATATGATGGGAAGATGGTGGGGGATTTAACATGCGGGCCCAAAGTAATTAATGTTAATTTAACTATTCCGGGCGGCGTCTTATTGGCCAATGGATTGGTTATTAATTAATCCGGGTGATTAATTAATCCCGTGGTTTAATGAGAGTTGGGGTTATGGAGGCTTGGGATTTTTCAAAGTTTTGATTTAAATTAAAACTTCGGGTTTTATTTCATTTTTTCCGTTCAAAACATATAACATATGTTTAAAACCTTTTCAATATTGTTATTATATGGTAGTAAATCAATGTAATTTATTATCCATAGGGGTGGGTATAGATTATAAAGATATATTTCTAACCAAAGGGCACATAGTGTGGGTCTTTTATGAATAATTGGAAAATAAATACTTTGGTTGAAATTTTATAATAAGATGGTTTAGGGGATATTTATGTAGAAGGAGTTATACATATAGGGAAAGGTAATTTATATAAGGATTTAATATGTAAAGTTAAATGTTAATATGACAAAGGGACAATGGAAACTCAAAATACTTTACACAACTAGGAAAGTGGAGATTTCTGAAGTAAATTGTATCATTTCAATTTCAACACTTAAACATAGAATAGTAAGTAATTTTGAGGGATTATTATGGAAATTTGCATGATTTTCCTAAGTAAAATGGAATTTTACTTAGGAAAATATTAAAAGTGAATGAGTATAATGATAAATAACTTCAAGTACTTAGGTATTTTTAATTATTAGGCCGAGGGTCCGGTCCCTCCAAAAGTCAAGGAAATGCCTTGAGCCCCTTTAATCTCCAAATACCTTAGTGCTTAGGGAAATTAGTGAAATTTTTAGGGAAAATGAGAGATGGGAAGTTAATGATTTTGACTTTGATTTCTGTGACATGCTTCTAGTGTATCATCTTCCTTTGCAATTTGTGATGAAAGTAAAATATTAGCACATCTAAAACCATCATTCATCACATGTAATTCCATCATACAACATCTACCTACCCTACCTATTTACTCTACCATTTTCTCTTCTTTATTAAGGTGCACTTAGACTGACAAACCCTTTTCAATCTTCTTTTTCTTTTACATGGAAAACCTATCTAAGTCCACACTTATTACATCCAAGGGCTCAGATTAAACTGTTGAGCACCTTCTATTAACTCTACCTATCTACTTATCTGCCAAGATTAAACTGTTTGGTCAGATATTTATTCTCTATTATACAACATGAAATTGAAAAAGGAATGAGTCAAGTTTAAACAGTTTGACTCTTCACAAATTGTGGCAAAAGTGTGACAAGCTGCACACAATTGCTTTATTACAGAACATGAAATAGTAGTGGCACTTGGATTAGCACACTTTCCTGTTGGGAAAAATACTGAGAGGGGGGGGTGAATCAGTATTTACTGCATACTCAAAACTTTTCACTTTTTCTTACTTCTAAAACCCATACGCCACTTTCCTAATACAGACTCGCGTATATACGCGGATACCCTTTATGAAACTCGCGTATACACAGAGATATAATTATGCCATTACTTCTTTACTTATATTATTCCATCATTCATTCATCAGATGTTCAATAAACAGTAAACATGTGCAGTAACAACAGATTAAACCATCACACATAAGCATCACACATGAACACCAGGATTTTAGGTGGAAACCCAAGTCGGGAGAAAAGCACCACTGCCATTGCTCAGCCTTCAATATTTTATTATAGAGAAAACATCTTACAACTTATGTACTGGCGCAGACTCATACCAGTACGCAGGCACCCACCTGCGCTTGTTTACCAGCCTCTCCTGGAAGGGAGCTACAACCCTCTGACTCGTTTACCAGCCTCTCCAGGAAGGGAGCTACGACCCCCTGCTCTCGTTTACCAGCCACACCTGGAAGGGAGCTACAACCCCCTCACTGAAGGCTACAACCCTCAGCACCAATATGGACCACGTTTCATCAATTTTCACACTGGATCCAAAGTTTCATTTAGAACAAAACTTGCAGGCCACATTTCATCAAATTTCAGACTGGACCCACTCCATACATTTAAGCTCAATCATACATCAAAACGGATACTTATCAATTCAGACAACACAGATCAGATAGCAGAAACACACCAGAACAGATCAGATATTTCATACCATAGACTTCAGCAAACCCTTGTTTTGCATACGCGCTTTCCTTTCACTGATACTGCGTATATACGCGCTTTCATTCACATAAAATTGTGTATACTTCTGTACAACCTACAAAGCCAATTTCACTGCGTATACGCGCTTTCTCTTCAGCAAAGCCGCGTATATACATGCTTCCTCTGCGGCGAACTAGCGTATGGTTCTTCAGACATTTAGGTCATTGCAATTCTTCAGAATAGATACATTAATCAGATTTTACCCTTTACTTCAGACAGATGTTCGCCTCATCTCAGATCTAATCATTCCATAAACAAATCTAGCAAATACAAATACATTTCAGATCTAGATTCCCTTCTTCATCATTTTCTTCATGGGTGCTTCATGCATTCAGATCTATCATTCAACTGTAATCCTTTCCATTCAGATATAATTCAGAGAGAAGCATTCATTCAAGCTTAGACATCTTGCCCCCACTCACATCATTTGCACAATGAATTTCTTCTCCTTATATAGGTTTACCCTTTTTCAATACCATGAGCCAAAACCACATTACTTCCGATGGTATTCCTGGACAGGGTCACATAGATGAATCATTACTCAATACAATGGGTCAATACCATGGTGGTTACCCCTGGTTTTGTACTTTATGAGCGCTTTTGCCCATATGCGACTTGTCACGTTGTTTCCCGCGTGCATATGCGACTTCTCCTAGACAAATCCGCGTATGCCTTGAGACATAATCTTTTCATCATAGATCTAGCACATACTGAAATTCTTTCTTCATTCCCTTCTGTACTTACTGTAGATACATCAGATTTACATCATTTAACAAGTTTATCAAGACATATTCTATCAATCACAACTTCATCAAGTAGGTTGCCATTCAAGGGCAACACTCTATCAAGTGGGTTGTCATCAAGGACAACACTCAGCATCATATTGCCAACAAACATCATATCACATCAGATTTACATCATTTACCAAGTCCATCAAATCAAGAATAACTTCATCAGGTGGATTGCCATCAAGGAAAACATATGTCAACATGTCTTCATCTTCATTCAGTGGGTTGCCATCAAGGACAACACTATGCATCATATTGCCAACATTTCTTTGGTATAATTTTGTTTGGGGTTCATTTCTTTCACTTTTTTGACCAATTTATTTTTCTTACCCTTTGATTTTTCTTTTAGGGTATACCCTCTTTACATTTTTTAAATTTCTTGATTTTTTAAGAATATGGAACACCTTTTCACAAGAAAAAGGTTTGAACATATTGCATAGTTCAATAAGACAATAATGAAAAATGACACCTATTGGTATAGGAGTCTAACACTGGCTCCACTTGGGGATGGCTTTTCCTGGCGAAAAGTCAAGAACAACAGGTCAGATGCCTCAAAATGTCTTCAACTAAACCATGAAATCTTATTTTTCTGGTAGCTTTATTGTACATATGATAGATTTTGAAGCTTAGGGCCTTCACTTCGGGCTTCAATTCCAAGAAGTCACGATCCAATCAAAACTGATGCATTAGAAAGGATATATTATGTACAAGTTAGAAAAAATCAGAACAGCCTAGTAAATAGGATCAAAATAATGCTTTAGCATTCAACCATTGACTGGTCCTTCCTCAGCTTCTGAATTATCCAAGTTCTTTAAAAATTATGTGTTGTTCCCCTGTAAGGCATGAATGATGTAAGGCCCTTTCAATAAGAAATCAAATTTCCCATGTTTCCCTTTATCTTCCCTCCTGGAATCCCGTCTTAGGACTTTGTCTCCTAGTTGAAAATCTTCTGCTTTAGTTCTTTTGTCAAAAAATTTCTTTAGCTTTTCCTGCAAGACTTGGGATCGTTGATACACTTCTTCTCTGGTTTGCTGCAAGTGAATTGTTTGGTTAATTCTTCTTTGAATATAATTTGGTTGCACTTGAGCCTCCTGAAGTAAATTCATAACAGGAATTCCTAAGGATGAGGGGAATCTTGCCTCAATACCATAAACTAATTCATATGGACTGGTCCCAATTGATTTCTTAGTTGTAAGTCTGTCTGCCCATAATGCATTGGTCAGTTTCTTATGCCCGTTCTTCTTATTTTCTTCCAATAATTTTTTGATGATATTAATAAGGCTTTTATTGGAAGATTCTGCAAGTCCATTACCCTGGGGGTAATATGCTGTTGAATGGCCTAAAGTGATGTGATATTTATTGCAGAAGCTAATCATTTTCTTAGATTTAAATGTAGCAGCATTATTTGTTATAATTTTCTCTGGACAGCCAAATCTTGAAAGTATATTGGTTTCTAAAAACCCTATAATTACAGAATCATTGGCTTGTCTGCATGGGATAGGTTCAGTCCATTTAGTAAAGTAATCTGTGGCAGTAAGAATCCATATGTGTTTCCCAGAAGAAGGGGGATGGATTTCTCCAATAAAATCCAGTCCCCATTGTTGAAAGGGTCTCTCTGTGGAAATTGGTTTTAATGGTAAAGGTAGCAACTTTCTTTTGCCTTCAAAGATCTGACACTTATGACAAGAAGTTACAAATTTCTTAACATCTGAAAACAAGGTTGGCCAGTAAAAACCAGTCCTTAAGATTTTATCTGCAGTTGACTTCCAGTAGAGATGTCCACCACAATCCCCTGCATGAAATTCATTAAGTGCCTTGTCAACTTCATATTTCAATAGAAAATTTAATAGGATTCCATCATGATTTTTCCAAAAAAGAGCACTATTTAAAATACAATATTTTAAAGATGTCATTTTTAAAAATCTTTGTTTTGTTCTGGAAAACCCTGGAGGAGCTTGCAGGTTTAGCAAAACATAAATAATATCAGTGTACCAGGGTGAATCTAAAAATGCTTGACTGATGTGTGGAGTCGCCATCTCCCGTTCGTCATCTAGCTCGTTGATGTCCAAGGCTTGGCAATTAGTTTCAGTCATGAGTTGAGCCAAACCTTGACCTTTTATGAGTTTTGTTGGTTTAATTTCAATATCATATTCTAATATGGTAGCTATCCACTTACCTCTTTTGCCTTCAATACCATCTTGAGTCAAGATGTCTTTAACGACAGCATTAAGTACATAAGCTATCACATGAGAATATAATATATAAACTCTGAAATCTTTAATTGCTTTCAAAAATGCAAAAGCCTGTTTTTCCATGATATTGTATTTCAAAGATGCATCTCTAAGTGCTTTACTAAAAAATGCAATTGGTTTTTCACATCCATGATCATCTTTTTGTAGTAAAACAGCTGCAACTGTATGTTCAGAAGCAAATGAAAAAATAATGAAATCTCTATCAAATTTTGGACTGGTAAGAACTGGTGTTCTTGTTAAAGCCATTTTGATTTCTTCAAATGATTTCTTGGCTTCTACAGTCCAGTCAATGCTTGAATCTTTTTTAAGCATGTTAGTAAGCAATCTAAGTAATTCAGCTAAACTGGAAATAAATCTTCTCAAGAAATTAATCTTTCCTATGAAAGCTTGAAGTTCTTTAATATTTCTGGGATGAGGTATTTGCAAAATTGCTTGTATTCTTTCAGGGTCAATTCGAATGCCATCTTTAGAAATAATGTGACCTAAGAGCTTTCCTTCTTCCAAACCAAACAATGACTTTTTAGGATTTAAAGAAATGCCATATTTTCTGCACTTTATAAACACTTGCCTTAGATGATCTAAATGTTGTTGATCTGTTTTGGAAAAAACTGTTAAATCATCTAGATAAATTACCAAAAAATCATGTATTTCTTTAACAAAAGCAATGTCCATTGCTCTTTGAAATGTAGCTCCTGCATTCTTGAGTCCAAATGGCATCTTGACATATTTAAAAGTACCCCATGGTGTTGTAAGTGTTGTTTTATCTTGATCATCAGGATGAACCAGAATCTGGTTATACCCTGAAAATCCATCCAGAAGAGATATCCTTGAAGATCCCACTACCCTTTGTAAGATATGGTCCATTTTAGGCAAAGGATAGTTATCTTTTAAAGAAACTTTATTCAAATTTCTCAAATCAACACAGAGTCTAATCTCACCAGTCTTCTTTCTTGTTGGTACTAAATTAGAAACCCATTCAGAGAACCTAATAGGAGCTATAATTCCTGCTTCATACATTCTTTTAATTTCCTTTTCAATTGAAGGTAGTAAAACAGGATTAATCCTTCTCAGTTTCTATTTGAAAGGTTTCTGATCTAGTTTCAAAGGTATAGTATGTTGAATGATTGATGTATCATATGATTTAAGATCTTCATAACTCCAGGAAAAAACATCCTGGAATTCTTTTAAGAGTTCAACATATTTAACCTTTTGATCTTTTGGCAGAGATTTGGATAACTTAACCATTTTGGGATTTTCTGGGGTTCCTAAGTTGCATTCTTCAATATTAGCCTTAACAGGTTCCATTTTGGGTTTAAATGGAATTTCATTTGAGTCAAAAAGATCTTCCAAAGGAGTTAATCCTTTGGGTAAATGATTATTTTTCAGATTAATGATTTCAGTGTCATCTTCTATGATCTCATCTAATTCCATTTGTATCAAATCCTGCATATCTTTTTCAGTGAATTTGGTTGGGTGAAGCATATGAATTGCCATCTCTTCAGAAATATTTGTTTCTTGTTCATCTACTTGATCAGATTTATTGATTGTTATGTCTTCATCTATATTATTATTAGAAAACTCATTTTCTAGTGTCAAAAAACTATTGATCTGATTTTTATTTACAAATACTTGCCAATTCATTAGATTGTCCGATATAGCAGGTCTATGTCTAATCTCAGCTATGAACTGAAGATTAGGTCCAAAAGGAAATTTACATGTGCTAGCGAACATTGCAAGACTGTGAGCATGCAAATTTTGTTTTCTGGGAATCTTGGCAAGTTGAGCTTGTAGAAAAGTGTTGAGAATTTCCACAACTATTTCTCTGTATTGTTTCAATCTGGGATCTTTGGTTGAACATTCACCATTAATCTGTTGGATAATTAATTTAGAGTATCCTATGATTGATACCCTAATTTCTCCTAACTTTTTGACATGTTTAAGCCCTAGCAAAAGGGCTTCGTACTCAACCATGTTGTTAGTGCATTTAAAATTCAATCTATAAGAATGACCTTCATCATGATCATTTTCAACATTATGTAACCAAATTCCAGCCCCTGCTCCTAATTTGTTTACTGAGCCATCAAATTCTAAATGCCACAGAATTTCATGTTCATAATCTTCATCAACTGTTTTAACATGTTTCTTTACAGGAACTAGTTTGTTGGTGTGTTCTGGAATTTCTTGTTTTTTTGGTGTTTCTTTGTCTTCAGAAATTTCTTCGATCTGAACAGTGGATTTATTTGTAGTTTCTGTTTCAGGTGCTTCTAGCTCAGTAGGAAGGTCCATTTCAGCATTATAAAGAATGAAAGAGTCCATATCAGAATGCACTGAATAGACAGGGAAGTTTTCAGGCTTCTCATGGCTACTCACCAAGTACTTCATCAAGGTCTCTCTATATAATATTTTAGGTTGAAAAAATACTGAAATAGTGGCATATGACATGTCTAATTGAATATATCCTCCAATTTTAGCACCCCAGGATCTAGACAACAACATACCATATTTAGGAGGAATATCAGCCACTACTATATCCATCAAAATAGACTTCGCAGGATATTGCACCAAAGTAACACACAAATCTTTAATCAAACCTAAACATCTTACCTGACTAGAGTCAAAAGAAAACAAATCTTTATACGGTTTGGTAATGTACAAATTTAATCTTTCCATCATAGCTTTTGGCATCAAATTGTGGGATGCTCCAGAGTCAACCATAGCATTGTGGAGTATTTTGTCATGAACGTTCAGGCTCACATAAAATGGAGGAGTTCCTCCACTTTCTAGTTTGCCATTTACCTCGGGGCCAAAAAGTAGTTTGGGTTGATCATCAAGAATATTCACTGAATCATCCATTCCAGTAATGTTAATGTTAAGAGTTTTGCTGATTTTGCTTCTATAGATATCTTGTTTAGCCAATTCTAATAAAGGAACAACTATCTTTAGCTTGCCTATTTCAGCCTCTAGATTGAAAGGTTTTTCTGTTTGAGCTCTAGTGTTTTGGACAGTTGGGTTTTCTCTATTTTTTGGGTCTTCAACGCTTTTCTCTTTTTCATGAGTGGAATTATGATTTGAAGGTGTTTCTAAACTAAGTTCTACTATTTCTTCTACGTTTCCTACAGGAGGAAAAGTATTAGATTGTTGTTTATTGTTTGGTTGGTTGTCAGACACATCTTCAATTATTGGATTTGAGGGGTTAGGAGTTGTCCTAGAAAGAATTTGTACAGGTGGAATGTTTTGTATAGGAGGGATTTTACCTTTGACATTTGGTTTTACAACTTTCTGTTTGCTATTCTCTGGCACATCAATCTGTCTGCTTCTCAAATTGTACTGTTTATGAACCTCATAAATTGCTGTGTCATAGCCTTCCTTAAAATCAAAAGTTTCTCCTGAATGAGTTTGGAATGTTTCATGGATGTGATTCTCTTGATCATCCTGAGATAGGAAAACTTCTGGTTCACTTTTGTCCTCAATTACATTGTTTATTTCAACATCCTCAGTAGGTTCTTCTGAAGTTGAACCTTCAACAAAATTTTCTTGGAAAGGTGGCCTGATATTTTGGTTAGGGACATTCTTCCCAATATTTTGGTTCTGATTTCCTCTAAAGTTTGGGTTTCTCACAACATTTTGATTATCACCAGTAGACTTTCTTTCGATTGTCTCCACTCTGTCTCCCAATCTTTCCATAACTTTAATGATTGCATCCAGCTTTCTTTCAAAAGCTGAAGGTTCTTCATTCATAGGCATTCTTCTTTCAGCCCTAGCTCTGGCTCGTTTTTCTATAAGGTTTGCTTCCACACTAACCACTATGCTTTGCATTTCCTCTAGGGTTTGGGGGGCCCTTTCTCTAAGAGAATATGCTATGTAAGAGTCAAAACCATCAGGGAATTTAACCAATACTGAGTCCGGAGGTGGTCTAAGGTTCTGGGGAACAACGTTATATGCTTCATTGAATCTTATTATGTAATCTTGCACTGTTTCATTAGGTCTTCTACTTAATTTTTCAAATTCTGATAGGATCTGAAGAGGGTCTTTCTTTTTCTCCCATCTATTCAAAAATGCCCTATAAAAAGTTGGTAAATCAGCAATACTGTTTGGAGCAAGGGCCCTAAAACATGTCCTAACTTCCCCAGTATGACTCTGAACAAAAATTCTCATTCGGACATCATCAGTGTCAATTTCATAGAATTCAAAGTAATCAGTCATCCTTTTGGTATGTTGTTGAGCCGTGTAAGTACCTGAGCCATCAAAAGGTGTGATCTTACTTTGATAATCTTGGGGAAAAGCCATAGGGTTTGCTGGCAACTGTAACGGAGCATATCTATTGGCCATTGGAAGGTGTAATGGAATAATAGGTGGTGGTGGTCTGGGTGGAGGAGTAGAAGGGGTGATTGGTGTTTGAAAATCTTGAGGAAAAGTAACTGAACTTGGGGAAGCTTCAGTAATTACAAAAATTTTTGAACTTTCTTCAAAGGTCTGTTCAGATGAAATGGAGTTTTGTAAATGTCTGTCAAGGTGATATGAAACAAATCTGAATTGCAAATCTTCAAAAAAAAATGGATCTAGAACTAATATTGATAATTCAGTTTCAGAAAAATTTACAAATAAGGATGTTTCAAATCGCTCATCAAAAGGAATTTCGTCAAAATATATAATCTTCACAGGACAGGAATGTGTTCTAGAAAGAGGTCTGGAACTTCCAGAACTCTCTTGACTTCCTCTTTTAGAAATTTCTTGACTTCCTTGTCTTCTAAGAATCCTAGGAATCAGATTCGGATTTTCAAATATCGGTGGTGGATTAGGGTCAGGATTTGACCTAGTGTGACGAATCCTTTCTGAAGCCAGTTTTCCTAAATGATATATGTTTTTGGATTTTTGGTTTTAATTGAAATGAAAGTACAAATTCTACAAATTCTTCAAGAAATAACGATTTGTGATTAAAATTTTCTCAAATATTTATTAAACTAGAGAGTCTGATTAAACATTTGAAGCTAAGGTTCAGTGTATAAGCTAAATCAGAGATAGACTGAAGCAGCTTTTATTTACTTTTGCAATTGCAGAGCAAAAGCAATTTCAAAGGCTACCTGGTTGACCTTCAGACTCTGTCTATAGCTTATAAGTGAACAATATTAACAATAAAAATGATTCAGTCCCTAGCGGAGTCGCCACTTTGTTATCACTCAGCTTTTCCTTGAAGTTGTGGAAAAGGAAAGTATACTCTAGGTAACCACAAACTAACCTTCAGATGCAGAATCTAGCCAATCTGCATCCAGAGAGGGCTCTCTCTTTATAATTTATCTTTGTTCTTAGAAAGTTTTAGGCTAGTTATAAATCCAAGAGTTTGTTTGAAAATGGTGGAATTCGCCAACTAAGGGCAAGGTTGAATACTTTCAGGCCATTGGGCTATGGAGTCAAAGGATGGCTTTACTGGATTATTCTTCTACACACAAGATGGCTTTGCAGGGCAAGATGGCCAAACATAGAACAATTTTTAGAATTTAAAGTGGATGGAATGGGTTTGAAGGGATGAAAGACAGTTAAGAATCTTTCAACATGTTCAAAAGAAAGAAATAAAATGATTACAAATAAAGAGCAGTGAAGAATTCTTTACTATAGTAATCAAAATGTTTAAATTAGCGAAGCGAGAGAAATTAAGAATTCATTGCTTATAACTAATTTAGAAGAAAACATTAAGAATAATTACAACTGAAATCAGAGTACAATTAAGTAAATTCTGATTTATTCTTTTATGTCAATTATTCAGAAATGGACACAATGATATTATAAACATATATAAAACTTAAAACATAGGATAGAAAGACTTATTGAACTGCAGTCTGACACATGAATCCTGCAAAAAGTCATGAGGTTCAAATTGTCATCTAGCAAGCCACAAGTAAATTTCTCCAAAACACTTTTATTCCAAAAATATCAATGTCACAGCGAAGTAGTAGAATCCACCCTCAATACTTTCTTTGAGGGTTTATTTATACAAAAAATGATTGAAAATATCTCACACTAACCTAGCAAATAGTCTAGGGTGACTAATGAATAAGTTACAATAAAAAGGAGACAGATGTCCTCGTAGATAGGACAAAAAGTAACTGCTGGAGTGATGTTTCCTCCCTTTGTGGATGTACTGGAGGCAGGTCCTACAATAGGGCTCGATGCTGTCCTTTTGAGTAATTATTTTTTACTGCCTTGCTTGTCCTATGCTCTTCGTTTCTACTGATACACTTTCAACTGCCAAAATAATACTCTTTAACCTTTAGTCATCTATTTATCCTTTACACAATAGTAAAAGGCAAAATTTTCTATCTGAAGATGAATTTTACAAAATTTCCAACAAGTATTCCCACCATTTGTCTTCTGCTATTACGGTTCTTTTGAGTTTTCTTAATGTTTCATCGGCCTCTGTGTATCTGAAAAAATTTGGCCGATGTGGGAACAAATACCTTATTTCATGCTCAAGATGAAACAAATTCTTTAACCTGTCATAGAGGTTCCTCCCTGTAGGCAATGTTGATTCTAATGAGCTGGTAGAGGAACATTTGACGTTGTGAGCATGTATGTCTAATTTGTTGACATAAGTTTCCAGTTCCATTATTTTGTCTTCTGAAAGCATCGGACTGGGCAACCCGCTGGCTAATAAAACATTAAACCTTTCTTTAAATGCACTGACCTCTTGCTGGATATCTGAGAATTTTCTTTCTTGATTTTGCATAAAAGTTCTCTTGGTAAAAACCCTTTTTATTTCTAAAATAGTACCTGTCCTGTCCTCAATTCCAAGCTTTGCAAGCTGCTGCTTGGTCTGGGTGTTCAAAAATTCTATAAGTTGATTTGCTTGCTCAGGTCTGTCCCTTAATTCTTCTCTTGTTTTGTCAATTTCTTCCTAAGCTACTTTGACCAAGTCATTTTGTTCAAAGATTGTTTGAACAAAGGACCAAATACTCTTTATTGAATCAATAATATTATTCCAAAGAATTTCATTTATTTCTCTTAAAGGCTTTTCTAATGAGAGATCTTTTTCTAAAGCCTTAACCAATTTTTCCAGTCTTTTGATTTCCCTTGTGTTATCAGCAACAGTCTTTTTTGACATATCATATTTTTGTTCCAAATTTGTGAGCTGCAATTTTATAGACTGAAGTTTTGTGACTCTGAGTTTTAAACTTTCCATTTGTTTTACTAATTCATCATAACTTAAATTAGAAGTATGCACCTATAATGGATCTGTTTGTTGATCTGTTGCTATTGTACCTATACATGTTGTAGATGTCTGCATGATAGCTTCCTTTTCTTTTAATGCTTGCTCTAGTTCTTTCTCGGTCTCACTCAGTTGCTCAATCATTTTCAGGAGCAATTCCATCATTTCTTCTTGTGAATTTTCCTTCAAAAATTCTTGAGTTTGGGGATGCCTTGAGGCTGGCAATTTCAATTGTTTTCTCAGTGCAGCAATATCATCATCCTTCTTTTTAATCAGTGCCTCAATTCTTTTTATATCTTTGGGATTGTGACCCAAACTGATGATTATTTCTTCCAGAGATTTTATTCTGTTATCTTTTGCCTGAGAAGAAGCTTTCTCAATTTGGAACTGGGTATTTGTATTATTTAAAGAATCTTGCAGTCTATGGGCTGCCATTGCTTTATAAGTAAGGGTGGAATATATCATTTCCCCAGTTTTTTTATGTAGCTCTATCTGGTCTAATCGATGAATGTCTTTTGCTAGGACCTCAAAATTGGTCCTAATGTAATCAGATGATGTCTTGGGTTTTGGTACTTTGGATTTAAAATGGCTCATCAGCATCTTCCCTTGCTGAATTTCAAAAGCTGACATTAATCTTTCTTGATTATGTGGATCCAATGTAAGATACTGATCATATACCTGCATCCTCAATGGGTCATTCTTGACCTTTATATTAATGAAAGTCTTCTTTATATCACCTGCATCTGTCTTTGGCTGTTTAAAGGAAGATACTTCAGTGCTCAACTGTTTTTGTAACTCCTTTCCTTTATGACCTGTGTGTGTTACAATAACTGAACCAGTTAGTTGACTATCTTCTCTTTCATCATCAAACATCTCATCTATAGATTCCACTTCTGGAAGTGGATTCATTTTCTGCTTCTTAGCCTGGTTTTGTTGTGAAGGTTCTTTGGGAGGAGTGGGATCTGCAACCTGTCTTTTCTTGCCTATTTCCATATTAGATGGAGTCTGTAATTCTGAAACCTCAGGATGATTAACTTGAACAGGGGAAACCTGTGTTTGATCTGGTGCCTTGGAGGTTTGAGGCTTTTCTGTCATAATGAAAGTTTCAATACCTTGTACTTTAGGTTCTTTCCCTTTGCCTTTAGACTCAACTGTAATTGATGGACTGATTTCTTGTAATCCCTGTTGAAGATTTCCTGCTGAAGAAGTGCCAATATGAGGTACCTGCACTTTCCCACAAGATTCTAGGTCAAAATTTTTCTCAAGATCTTTCATAATTTTGTTCATATTGTCTTCTTCACTATCTTGCTAAACTAGTGTTCCTTCCACCCACTCATCTTGATTAACATATTGTTCTATTTCTGGAATTCTGTGGTGAAAGTAGGGTGCTGATTTGTTCTTCATTCTTTTGTCACAGATAAAACTGAATGGATCATAAGGAATCCAATGGAAACTCTTTTGTAACTTGAAATGGTTTTGCAATATATTTTCTGCTTCATATTCAGCATCCCTAGAATTGCATATAAAGGGACCTAACTGAATTTTGATTATGAGCTGTTCTTTCTTCTTAACATTACAAAAATGAATAACATCAGAATTATTTATTTTCCTGAAATATTCTAAGGAAAAAAGTCTCATGGGCACATATTTAGGCAATTTGAATGGACAAAGTTCACATCCATATATTCTGATCTCTGAATAATTTTGGTATAAATACCAGTCTCCAGCTTTGTATGTCCTTGAAAGCTTCAAAGTTTTCTTAATCTCATTGCTTAGCCTTGGAGGAGCAACTCCTATCAACAAGGTAGTTGCAGGATGAATGAAAAGATCAATGAACTCAGCATAAGAATATGGAGAATTATAGGAACTGTGAGTTATGGCAGACCAAAACATAACAGATCTAGGGTTTCCCTTGGCATCAAGCTTTTTAACAAGAAAAGGGAACTTCTCTGATTGATAATAGATGATGAGATGGTAAATGACTGAAGAATATTTAAACAGTTTCTCATTATCTAGCCTCATGAATTGGTCATGGATTTTATTGGCAATGAAAGATGCAAAGTCATATTTTACAGCAGGAGGCTATCGAGGAGTGAAGATGGATAACAATACTAGGGTTAATTCATCAACATACTCACTAGTATTAAAACCCAGCACAAATGATATCATATTCGGGATGAGCTTGCCTAAATTAGTGAAATAAGAAAAAGCATAGGGAGGAGGTCCATTAGGTTGATGTTCAGGTAACATAAAGGTCTGGCAAATGCATTTCATTTTTTCTTGGGACAACTGAGTATAATTTTCAAGTAGTTCTTCCATGGACAAGGGAGTAAGGTTTTGATCAGGTTCAAAATGGACCATTGTATTAATAGCTTGAGGAGTAATGGGAAAAAGGATACTCTGGTCTGGGGATAACACCGCTCTTTGAGTTGGATCATAATTGGAATGACAATAGTGGATAATTTCTGGGAAAATACAGACTGAGGGGATGAGATATCTTGGGAAATTGGATTCCAATAACCGAATGACATCCAAACCTTTCGAATAATCATCTCTGCAGCGACAATAACTTCGAAGGGGATTTTCATCGAACAATAAGTCTTTAATTTGAAAGTCTTTATCCACTAATGCAAGTATCCCAACTCTCTGTGGGGGGCATTTAATGGGGCTACACTCAGGGCTACCGGGACTTCCATTTTGGTTCTTGTGTATTCAAACTGGAAATTTCGGGGGTTTTTCACAGAAATGGGTGTAATTTCAGTTTTGAAAATATTCTTTTAGTTGCAAGAACTAAAACAAACCAATATAAAACTTCTTTTCAGATTATGGCTTGAATTTAACACTAGAATGCGGATTTTTTACAGAGTTCCAGCAGGAAAATGGATAAATACCTGTTTTATGGAGAACTTCAAAATTAACAGGCACTGGTTAATGGCAGGTGAATGCTCAAGCGCTGGTATAACAATGGCGTTCCACAATTTTGGTTTACGGCAGCTTAAACAGTGGAATTTTTGAATTTTTCAGTGGAGGGCGCAGCTGCTTTCAACAGAGAAAATGACAGAAAATACACGGAATTTTGTTTTATTTACCAAGTCAATAGGGATTTTTTATTTTTCCAAGGATGACGTCATTATTTTACGGGAGGACACGTCATCGGGGTTGGGCGGTAAGCGGTAATTTCCGCACCACTTTCGGGGGTTGGAAGTTTTTTGTGGAATGGGAGCGATTCCATTTGGAGATCAACACGTGGTGGGTGTACTGTTTCGAAACCACCATGATCCCGCGCGTTAACGATCGGACGATGGATGGCTGGTGGAATTACAGCGGGCCGTTGATCCTGGAATGGGCGATCGGACGGGTGATATGACGGGAAGATGGTGGGGGATTTAACATGCGGGCCCAAAGTAATTAATGTTAATTTAACTATTACGGGCGGCGTCTTATTGGCTGTGGGATTGGTTATTAATTAATCCGGGTGATTAATTAATCTCATGGTTTAATGAGAGTTGGGGTTACGGAGGCTTGGGATTTTTCAAAGTTTTGGTTTAAATTAAAACTTTGGGTTTTATTTCATTTTTTCCGTTCAAAACATATAACATATGTTTAAAACCTTTTCAATATTGTTATTATATGGTAATAAATCAATGTAATTTATTATCCATAGGGGTGGGGATAGATTATAAAGATATATTTCTAACCAAAGGGCACATAATGTGGGTCTTTTATGAATAATTGGAAAATAAATACTTTGGTTGAAATTTTATAATAAGATGGTTTTGGGGATATTTATGTAGAAGGAGTTATACATATAGGGAAAGGTAATTTATATAAGGATTTAATATGTAAATTTAAATGTTAATATGACAAAGGGACAATGGAAACTCAAAATACTTTACACAACTAGGAAAGTGGAGATTTCTGAAGTAAATTGTATCATTTCAAATTCAACACATAAACATAGAATAGTAAGTAATTTTGAGGGATTATTATGGAAATTTGCATGATTTTCCTAAGTAAAATGGAATTTTACTTACAAAAAGATTAAAAGTGAATGACTATAATGATAAATAACTTCAAGTACTTCGGTCTTTTTAATTATTAGGCCGAGGGTCCGGTCCCTCCAAAAGTCAAGGAAATGCCTTGAGCCCCTTTAATCTCCAAATACCTTAGTTCTTAGGGAAATTAGTGAAATGTTTAGGGAAAATGAGAGATGGGAAGTTAATGATTTTGACTTTTCTTTCTGTGACATGCTTCTAGTGTATCATCTCCCTTTGCAATTTGTGATGAAAGTAAAAGATTAGCACATCTAAAACCATCATTCATCACATGTAATTCCAACATACAACATCTACCTACCCTACCTACTTACTCCACCATTTTCTCTTCTTTATTAGGGTGCACTTACACTGGCAAACCCTTTTCAATCTTATTTTTCTTTTACATGGCAAACCTATGTAAGTCCACACTTATTACATCCAAGGGCTCAGATTAAACTGTTGAGCACCTTTTATTAACTCTACCTATCTACTTATCTGCCAAGATTAAACTGTTTGGTCAGATATTTATTCTCTATCCTACAACATGAAATTGAAAAAGGAATGAGTCAAGTTTAAACATTTTGACTCTTCACAAATTGTGGAAAAAGTTTGACAAGCTGTAGACAATTACTTTATTACAGAACATGAAATAGTAGTGGCACTTGGATTAGCACACTTTCCTTGGTCTAATTTTGTTTGGGGTTCATTTCTTTCAATTTTTTGACCAATTTATTTTTCTTACCCTTTGATTTTTCTTTTAGGGTATACCCTCTTTACATTTTTTAAATTTCTTGATTTTTTAAGAATATGGAACATCTTTGCACAAGAAAAAGGTGCATAGTTCAATAAGACAATCATGAAAAATGACACCTATTGGTATAGGAGTCTAACACCGCGCAAGCACTTAGGTATGTGGATAGAAGTATGGAATGAAAGGAAATGGAATGAATGGGTCCATATGTTCATTCACGCCTTAGGACCAATCCCTGCCACTTGGTATTTATATGCACAGCTACACCAATGTACTCGCCACTGGGGTACAATGAAAAAAGATTTCATGGTGACATTTGGGTTAGTTGTGGAGCTGAAAAATTGGATGAATCCCTGCAAGATATAGATGTTCTCATCTTCGATGAGTATTTACCAAGGAAATAATGTGTTGCACCAGCTTGGGATGCGTAGATCCAGGATATAGTCAACTTTCGAAACCTGACAGAAGAAGAATGTGATGAGGATCCCATAAATATCACTATCCCAGAGTCAGAGGCAGAGCGCACAGTTGTAGGACCCTTATTGCAGATATTATATGTGACCAAGCCACTAATGTTGAAGGAGGTCAACATTGGGACAATAAATCAACCAAATATGGCTAAAATTGGGGATTACTTGGACGATGATACAGTTGGGAAGATCACGGAGCTACTGGCTGAATATTAGGATCTATTCCCTACTAAGTTCTCGAAGCTCAAGGGGATCATAGGAGATCTGGGTGTCATGAGAGTCACCTTGAAGCTAGATGCACGTATTGTCAAAAAATGGCCCTATCGGCTAAATTATAAATATAAACAGAAATTCAAGGAGGAAATAGATAAGATAGTGGTCGCATGTATCATTGAGCCATTAGAACAATCTGATTGGGTAAGCCTAATGGTGGTTCAAGAAAATAAAACCAAAGGAGAGATAAGGATATGCATAGATCTGCGCAACTTGAATGATGACTACGTACATGATCCATTCCCTACATCGTTCTCTGATGATATATTGGATAATGTGGGAGGCCAGGAAGCATACTCAATCACTGATGGGTTTTCACGATACCATCAGATCATAATATCACCTAAATATCACAACAAGAAAACATTCACAACTGAATGGGGCTCCTTCCGATACACTGTCATGCCCTTCGGATTAAAGAATGCCCCTGCTATTTTCTCGTACGTAGTTGTAGCAGTGTTCAAATAGTTCATCGATAAATTTTTTCAGGTCTATTTTGATGATTGTACAATATTTTTATTAGTAAAAAAGTGTGTATCAAACCTGTGCATACTGTTGGATGGGTATAGGAAACACTGAATTTCACTGAACATCAAGAAATGAATATTATGCGTGCCATTTGGGATTTTGTTGGGACACATTGTATGTCAACATGGATTGATGGTTGACCCAACCAAGATTACAGTTATCATCAATTTAGAAGTCCTCACCACTGAGAAACAAATGTACTCTATCTTATGGCACATTGGCTATTATAGGAAGTTTATTCAAGGGTACGCCCTGATCACTGCACCAATGGAGAAGCTTCTGAAGAAGGATGTATCCTTTTTCTGGGATGAGGAGTGTCAGAAGAGCTTTGAGCTGCTAAAAGAAAATATGGTCACAACACCTATTCTCATATTTCCAGACTGGGAAAAGGTCTTTCATGTACATGTGGATGCATCAATAATAACCCTGGGAGTTGTATTAGTGCAACTAGGCAAGGGGGACATTGATCATCCAGTTATATTTGCTAGTAGGAAACTCTCTAGTGCTGAGCACAACTATTCTACTACTGAATGAAAAGGATTGGAAATGGTGTATGCCCTCTATAAATAGAAGCACTATCTATTGGGAGGACACTTTAATATGTTCACTAATCATTACGCTTTAAAATACTTGGTTAATAAGCCCGTGTTGGGGGGAAGGTTTGTAGATGGTTAGTATTATTTCGGGAGTATGATTTTGAAATTATTTCTTCAATTCAGAACGAGATGGCTGGCATATTAGCATCTGTCACATATGGCTCCTCCCTACTTGACAAACCCATGGGCCTATGGACTTCAGTGCAGACAGATCATCTCGTCAAGTAACTCAATTCATTAGGGGAATTTTGAGGTCTAAAATGGGCCTCCTTAGAAAAATGTACAACCAAAATAAACTTTATAAGAACCAATAGGATTCAATATGATGATGTCAACCATGGGGGATGATTCACCATTTTTTAATTAAAAGGGTCAAAATATTAAAAATTAATAAAATAATAAAAGAAATTTTTGGACTTGTATTTTCAACTTATCTCCCAAAGTTTTTCCTCAAATTTTGAGAATGAGTACTTGTTGGATGAAAAATTTAATTACTCATCTAAGGAGTACCCATGTTGCATACTTTCAATGGACCCTACTATGCAAAAAATGAGAAATACATGAAAAAACATGATTGCAATCATGTTTTAATGTATTTCTTATTTTTAATATAGAAGTGTCCATTGACAGTATGCAACATGGGTACTCCTTGGATGAGGAATTAAATTTTGCATCCAACGAGTGCTCCCACTTGAAATTTGAGTGAAAACTTTGCGAGATAAGTTGAAAATATGAGTTGAAAAAGTGGTTTTTTCTTTTTTCCCTCTAAAATTTGACGATATAATCAAATATTATTTTACTATTTACACTATTATTTTATAATTTCCTTAGGAGGCCCATTTTAGATCTCAAAATTTCCCTAATACAGGAGCTGCACACAAAAGAGTAGGAGTTTGATGACTTACAAGAAGTTCTCCCTACACTCATCCTTGCTCAGCGAATGACATGCCTTGAGACCAGCCAAGTGTTGCAAGGTGAGGTAGAGGCACTCCGTCGTCAGAAGAAAATCATCATTGATGACATCAAGCCTTGGGTGGAGGAGGCCATGCAGCTCTCTTAGGATCTTTATGCTATCGTTCGTTGTCTGAACCACACGATGAATCAGGTCACTCCAGCCACTATAAGGCCTTCATCAGAATAGTTGGTTGAAACTGTACAGAACGTCACAGCCTAGAGTACAAGTATCTTGATCCCCTTTACTACATCTATCGAGGTGCTTGAGCTCAAAATGAAGACCTCACTTCCATTGTGACTCAAGGTGATTCATAATATTGTGTTGGAAGCCTGTTGGATCAGGGTCCCCTAACCGCAATTTTCAGTGCAATTTTGTAATATTTTGTAGTAATTTACGCTAGTGTAGGGCTTTGGGGTGGGTCAAAGTCCCCAATGAATTGTAATGGGTGAAAGGGTAGACCAAGGGTCCATAAACCATGATGTGCAGACCATAGAGTAGCGCAAGATAATATAGTATAAATAGATGAACAAATCGAGTCTAGAAGGAGGTTTTAAGTTTGGAATAATATTGGATATGAATTTGTGATATCTGTAGTGCAGATTATCTAGGTAAGGGCTCTTTTTGGTTGTGTGCATGGAGATCTTGTCCTATTGTGTGCGGACCCCGCTGACTGTGTGCGCAGGTTGGTAAAGAGTCTTTGAGTGGAACCTGAATTCTAATGAATGAGAAGACCATTTTTCTAATATGTGAGTAGCTCTATTTTATGATTATTAGCTACACTATATGTGAATTCTGAGATTATGACTAGTTACTAAATATTGATGATTAGTTGATACGCACATGGATGCGATGCTTTGAAACGGTAATTAATTCTTATATCTCGTTCTCTTTTGTCTTTTTGCATCTAATTACTGGTTAAATTATATTTTATGAGCTTTTCTTGAGTTATTTCATCGATATAATGTTAAGGGTTTCTGGGTTAGGGCTTCTCCAACACATGCCTGTTAGGTCTAAAGGGACCCTCTTTAATTAACTTTCTCTCTCTTAGGGTGCGGAAACCTCATTCTAGCACTGACCCATACTACTTTGGATGAGACCTTGACCTACGTAAGAAGTCCATTGCTGAAAGGGCCAATAGTATAGGGGTTTGTTGGTCAACCTTAAATCTGAACCTAGGTCACGACCCCTCAAAGCAACACTCGTTGAGTATAAAAGGAAATAAAACCTTTTTTGCACTTATGAAAAATTGGATTACTCACTACTGAAAGTAATATTTCACTATAAAAATTTGTATATATGATAGATTAGTGTCCCATTTAATGAGCATAACTAAAGTTACCATGCACTACTTAAAAAGTTTGAATTTCTATCGCAATGGTGTGTAAAAATAATACATGAATGAAAAACATGGGGAAGTCCTCGAGGAGGACGATAGAGTGTTTAAAAATGAAATTGAATGAACCCTTCAAGATGTTAAAAATACATAATGGGTCGAGTGGTGAGACTTGAATATAATGGCTAGTTGGTGAATGAGTCATGTCATGGATGCATTAATAGTATTAGTAGCACTAATTAGTTAGAGTTGCATGACTCACTAAAAAACATTTATACACATGAATTGGTTTTGATTAAATCTTATTGCAAGTTGTGAACAAGTGATTATCGTAGTTACTTCATCTTTCAATTTCTTGGCAACAATACACTAAGGGAATTTGAAATTTTTTGACTATTACCCTAACTGTTACTAACATATGCACATTAATAAATATTTTTATGTATTTTTATGCATGACATAATTGTGTGCGTGAAACTAAAATGATTGTGAAAGTGAATACTTGCTTAAACAATGCATATTTGTGACTATCATTGTTGATGATATTAATCATGAGTAGCTTAATAGAAAAAATAAGACCTGTGAAAGTAAACCGTTGGAATATGAATTGCAACTGTAAAAGATAAAGTATAATTTCATAACTGGTATGATTGTGTTATTCCAAAATTCATAATGTATATAAATTTTATGTTAGCTATGTTTCCCACCAATCCAGATATTGTGGACTCATGTTGAGGGCCAAGTATAATGTATGATATCCATATACGTTTATTTTTCTTTATTAATAATGAGAGTATGGTTCATTATGTAAATTACCATGGGACAGAGTCATAAAAGAGAAATTAAACATGCTAGAGAGTTTTTGACTGTTACGAATGGCCATCAGGCCTTGGGTTGATGGTGATTCCCTGCCTAGAAGGGTTAACGATGTTTCCTTTCCAAATTTTTCTCTATGTAGAGATAAATGTTCTCAATAAGGGAAAAGAGATGGCAAAGAGGGTGAAGAGGGAAAAACCCTGAGGAATCTTTTTATTATTTTGGAGCATGTTGGAGGAGGCCCAAACATTCTCATAGATGAGACACTGTGAGAGGAATAAGAAGGATTCTACCAAGAGGAATGCTATATTGGACCTTGTATGGTCATCGGAATTCTTGAGCTGGTTTGTGAGTAGAATTCCAGACTGAAACTGGTATGCTATATGTCAAAGAACTGTTTGGATGTTAAAATGACTCAATATGTTTATGGAAACCAGTTCCCATTGGTTGGGAGGAGTGTTCTTTAGCCTATTTTTGTTATGATGGCTAAAAAAAAAACTAATTATTTATTTATTTTCTTGGAAATAATTTTTCTATGTTTATGCAAATAACTGTATGTACATCTTGACTAGAAATGAGCCTAATGCTCGATAAGGAATTATTGGCAGTCTAGTTTATTTATCGTATTACTAATATTTTGAATGTCTTAGCAGGGGCTAAAACAAAATGTGCTTGGTGAATTTAGTGATAATTTCAATTATTACAGAGTTTTAGGTGCTATCTGACTATTTTTATAAGTATATTGTGGATGTCTTCAGTGGGATCTAAGACAATGTGCATGTATTCGAATGATTTATCATTTTCATGATTAGAGTGTCAGTGCTTTCGAAGTATTTGTAAAAATACAGTGATTAAAATATCATTTGACATTGTATAAATGAGTGCTAGTTTTAAGTATTTCATTTGATTAAAAATGTTATATTTAATGTGATTACATTGGATTTGTTTATTATGGATTATAGGGTGCATCTCTTTTAGTTTTTAAACCATTGGAGTGATTGCATAACAGTGACGATGGCTTCCAAGATTGATTAGTAAGTATGGGTAAGTTGGCATAGAAATTGAATATTTTTGTAGCTATGCATGCCTATGACTATAAACTAAACATTATTTTTCATTTAACGGTATTACCTTGAAATGAAAATTCTTCATTTTGAAGGGAAATGATTCATTTTTGGTTCTTTAGAATATTATTTCATCGGTAAAAGTTAATGATGAACATCGAGGATGATGTTCTCATTAAGGGGGGAATTATGTAATACCCCCAACCATCATATGTGGCATATATTATTTATTAACATGAAGTATATTATTAACTTAGTTTTAGTCAGATGATCCCAAGAATTAGTTAAGGCATCATGAAATTGTGATTTATATAACTACCTCAAGGAGGCTCTTGCCATCCATCTTGGTGCTTAATATGAAGGAAATGAAATCACTCGGGGAGGATCATAAATGGAAGACCATAGATTATAGTTTTAAGAAATATTCTTGAGAACTGCACATTAAATTTTTAGAGAAGTTTGTTTGGAAAAATACTGAGAGGGGGGGGGGCGTGAACCAATATTTATAACTCACAATAAACTTTAATTTTTCTTTACCGATTTCTATATGTGAATTTGATTACACCAACTAGCATATACACGCAACTACCTTTAATGAAACTTGTGTATGTTTAGAGATATTATTATGCAAATAAATATTTACTTAGATCAGTGCACCATTCATTCATCAGAAATTTAGTAAGCAGTATGCATGTGAAGTAATAATAGAATAAATCATCACATATAATCAACACACATGAACACCAGGATTTAAGGTGGAAATCCAAGTCGGGAGAAAACCACCGATGTTGTCGTCTATTTCTTCAATATTTATTATAAATAAAGTTTCTTACAATCTTGTACTAGTGGAAACTCATACCATCACACAGGCACCCATCTGCAGAAGGCTACAACCTTCTCTCGTTCTCTAGCTTCTATTGGAAGGGATCTCCAACCCCATGATCTCATTTAACAGATACCACTAGAAGGGAGCTACGACCCCGTGCTTCTCGTTTACCAACCACAACTAGAAGGGAGCTACTACCCCCTGGTCTCATTTACTAGCAACCACTGGAAGGGAGCTATAACCCCCTAATAAGAACACTAGCTTCTACTTCCAGGTACCTTCTAATTCCACACTGAAGGCTTCAACCATTAGAACCACCGCGGACCACATTTCATCAATTTTCACACTGCATCCAATAGCTTCAATACAACACTTATTGTAGCCCTCTTTTCATCATATTTTAAGATTGGACCCACTCCACTCACTTAATCCCAAATAACATACATCAAATCATTTACTGAATCATCAATTAACCAATCACTTGAATACTGAACCAACCATTGAAGAAAACAGTCACTTAACCAATTACCAACTCAATTCATATTGATATCACTATAACCAGAATATTAGAAATGAACCCAGACTATTGCATCAATACACTGAATCAACTACAACCCTAATCATTCATAGAGCAAAATGTATACACTACTTCAGTTAGTAAAACCTACATATATACGTGCTTTCTTATGTATGAACCTGCGTATAGATCTTTATATACCTAATTTAGGAATCTGATTAGACTCAGAAAAGATCAGAGACATTCAAGCATACTTTGTCAGATTTACAAAACACTTATTTAGTGAGCAACATCTATCATATTCAATCACCCAGGAATTTACCATATTTATACAAAACCAACTAGCAGCATATACAATATTCAAACAATCCAGATCTACATGAAGGCTTCATTGACAGACATAAAAGATATAGCAGAAATGATTAGACATTTTTTTCCGCAAACTCCAAAAAAACCCTATCTTCCATATGCACTTTTGCTGAAACGAACCTGCGTGTATATGCACTTTCACCATGACGAACTACCTTGTAGATATGTAAATATTCAGGACTGCATAAAGTTTCAAATCGGAAAAATTACTAAGATCATATCCTTCACTTTAGCAAACATGCGCTAGATAAAAAATCTAGACATCTCACAAACATATACAGCAAATACATAGTCATTTTAGGTCTAGATATCTTGATCCACCATTGTATTCATATGTGCATCATTATTTCAGATCTATCAACAAACTGTAACCCATTCCATGGATATATACTTTAGAGTGAAGTATTCATTCAATACCCATAGACATGCACATCTTGCACTATGATCTTCTTCTCTTGATGTAGTTTGAGCCTTTCCCTATACCATGAATGAAAACCACACAAGTGTCGATGGTATGCTTAGACGGAATAAAATAGATGACACAGTGCTCAATATTGTGGGATAAAATCATGGTAAGGACCCTTGGTATAATAAAATGAGTGTGCAAGTACATACACGACATGGCTTCTTCATACCTGCATGTATATGCGACTTCCCTTCATCAAAACCGCATATACACTAATTCTTGATGTATACGCATGTTGCCTTCATCAAACCTATGGGCACACTCGGGTTTCCTTCATCAAATCTGTGTATAGATTATGAAGCATTACCTTTATCATTTCTCTTTCACTGACTGGAATTCATTTTTCTGTCACATCTAAACTGGCCTATAGATACATAATTTTTATATCTTTAACAAATAGGTTGATATCAAAAGGAAACTCATCAAATAGGTTTCCATCAAGGATAGCATATTACATCATAATGCCAACAATACCCCCCTTTGGACTTGATGGCAACCATGTTGGTATTTTGTCACCACAACGGATAGATACATCAATCATAAACATTATTCAAACAACAAGATACTCTCCCCCTTTGACATCAAGGGAAAAGCACAAATCGATCCTAAAACAAGGTTTCTGTTTCCTTGTAGAAATAAGAGCTCTATAGATCTGATATGCACTATACTAATCATGCTCCCCCTGAGTACATGTTGAATCTTCAAACATATTTTCAATAGAATACATGATTTATGACTCAACTAAGTATGACCTTTCCTATCACCAAGGACTCATACTTACATCAATAATCCAACTAATTGGAATTAGATATTTGGCTCAACTACCCAGCCAAGTGGGTTTAAATATTTGAACAAGTCCATACATGACTAAATATGACAATATTTACATCAAATAAATTTTTATAATGAAGACAAAAATATCTCAAGAGAGAGATCATAATTCAACAACCAACAAAATGACAGCAATGTGTTATACCCAGCATGAATAATGCTCCCCTAAACATGTGCATCATGACATTCTCAACCATCTCATCAAAGCATATTCATCAAGCTCATAGATATCAAATAATAAAATGTAGCTTGAAAACCATAACAGCAGTTGTACCCATCAGCGCCAAACCATGTCTATCAACAAAAAAATGGGTAAACTTCAATATCATCAACCTATGACCGAGTGTAAAATTTCATCATCATAATATCTTTCTATATAAATCATCACTCAACTCAATGTCTTGTCTTCATCAAAGTTAACTTTCCATTTCCCCTTTGTAAAAACATATGTGGGAATCATCATGAAATAAGATAGATTAGTGAAGCATCATATAGCATGAGAAAACCCCATGAGAGAACCAATTAGAAAGATAAGACAATGTAGACATGTCTTCAAGTATCATCCAATAGTGTAGCATAAGCACATCAATAACCAAGTCTTTAGGATCTTTGCAGCAACATCATATCATTTCCAAGAAGAATTATCATACCAGAACTACTTCATCAATAAAAAATATGTATCAACCAATAATCCATGTGATCTCTTATCACCAAGGTCTTCATGTTTTATATTTATTCCATTTTCTTAATCATGATGTGAAATGTGTAGGAATCAAGTACAATAGGCCTCATTCATGACAAAATTCATTAGAAACAAGATCTACATGTTCTGTCCTCATATCTAAATCATTAGTCTTGCATCAAATCCACATGTGCTAATAAATATAATCTTGTGAAAAAAGTGATCGGGGCTCATCCATAATCTCATCATAAGAAATCCATGTATCATGACTACATCATTCAAGCATAAGCATCACAATAATTAAATAATAAGCAGACATAATGCCAACAATGAAACATTAGTAGTTAGGGTAATGCTCCCCCTGAACCTGTGTTTCTTTTTCATAGTCGAGACTCACCATATAAATTCCTTCATCATATTCGCAGATTGTAACCATCAACATCCAACCAAGAAAAGTATATCATAACTGACAACAGCGTATCAGAATCTATACTTAATATTGACTCATTGATTTTCTATCAGAGAAAAACATACACAACTGTATCCAATAGAACTCGCATGTATACACAACTTAATTTTATGAATCCCACATATAGAAAGTGAAATATAGAAAATTTCACAACTCCATCACCTCCCGGACTTATACATTATGTACTTGTCTTATGTTGTCACATTAGATGCACTCTCAGAAATATGAATTACCAAAATATCCTTTATACATTGCATTTTATGATATTATTCTTTCAAGAATGGTGGACTGTAATGGGCATTCTCTTCTTTTAGTCTGAGTCTGAATCCTCCTCAAATATTTTGAGAGGACGGATCTTTAAACACATAATTTATCAGCGTTTTGGTATCCAGTTGCTATGAACTATCCAGTTTCTTCATCCATAACCTTGTGTTTGGTTGATGTGAACACAATTACATTTCCTTTATCTTTCATTTGGCCTACACTTAATAAGTTTTGTTCTAGGCCTTGAACTGATAAGGTATGAACTGCCCTTCTATTATTGTTAATTATTGCTCTACCGTTTCCCAGAACATTTTCTAGAGAATCATTTGAAAGAATAACCTTACCATATTAATTTTTCATGAGAGACTCCATGTTACTCTTATCACCATTCATGTGATGAGAACATCTGATGTCAATGTACCATTCATCCTTATCTTTAATTGCACAGAGAGAAAGACCACATATTATCTCTTCTTATTTATGCTTGTTAACATGAATGTTGGTGGATCCAACTTTATTTGGTCTTACGAAAGCATTTGTTTGACTTCCATGTTGTCTTTGATGATTCAATGATCAGTTCATGCATTCCTTTTCTACATGCCCAAACTTGTTACAAGAATAACATCTTATGTGACTATAAAATGGACAAAAGGTAACATAATAATTTCACCCCATGTTCCTTCTATTGCAAGCAATAGCTCTATGTCCAAATTTGTTGCATGAAAAATAATAACCCTTAAAGGAACCTGAGTACCTAGGAGTTCTTGACCTTTCGGTGTAGAGTCTATTTGTCTGTGACTGAAACAATTTGCTTCTACAATTGGCTACAAAATGTCCATAGTTATGACATACAAAGCATTCAACATTACTTATCAAACGAGAAAATCGATTGATACTTCTATAGTTAGAAGTGAATGATTTCCTTTGAGAATTGATGATTGTTGGTTGACCTTTTATCTCTTTGAACACATTAGTTTTTGCATTGATATCCTTTGACTCTTTAGCACTTTCTTGTGAACTTGATTCTCCTTCAATAGTTTCATTGAAACCAAGACCAAATTTAATAGAAGGAGACCTTTGACTAATAATAATATTATCCAAAATATTAGTGCTATCTTGAAACCTCAAGGGTTTATCCTTTTCTTCTAGTTTACCTTTTAAAAGTTTACCTCAACCACCAATACTTGGCACTTCTTGTTCATACTTTCTTCAGCCCTTCTTCCTTCTTCTACTTTTTCATTCAATTTTAGAATCTATTATTTCAACCCATTTTATTGTTCTTCAAATGTTTGTAGAAGTTCTTCATTCTTTTATTTGATTTTTCCAGATCTTCTTTAAGAGAGATAATATCTTCTTCAATTCCTTCACTGTGATTGGTTACTTCATTCTGCATCTTTTGACACTGATCTATATGTTCCTTTTTTAGTTACTCAATTGAATTTCTTTATTTTAGCTGTTCATTCAACATAGAAATCATATATTTGAAGAGACATTCCCTTTCATTAAATAGAATTTGTTTCTCTTCAACTTCATTCTTGATATTAGAAATTTCTGCTTCTAGATCCATAACATTACTTTTACTTTCGTAGTCACCATCTTCAACATTGCATGCACAAGGAAGTGAATCACAAGAATGAAAATAAATACATGTTTCATCTTTTTCATTTTTTGCTGCATACATTTTCTGATATATCTTCTTCCTTTGGGTAGCCATATTCTTTTGCTTCCTTCCCATTGTGATGGATATCTTTCAAGCAATCAAGCTTCTATAGAAGGACCTTCTCTGAAACCAATTTTTGGGAAAAATACTGAGATGTGGGGGGAGGTGGGGGGGGTGGGGGGGGGTGAATCAATATTTATAAGTCACAATAAAATTTACTTTTTCTTTACTGATTTCTATACGCGACTTTGATTAAACCAACTAGAATATATATGTGGATACCTTTAATGAAATTTGTACATGTCTAGGTATCTTATTATGCAGATAAATCTTTACTTATATTAGTGCATCATTCATTCATCACACATTTATTAAGAAGTAATCATGTGCAGTAAGAAAAAAATAAATCATCACATATAAGAAACACACATGAACACTAGGATTTATGTTGGAAACCCAAGTCGAGAGAAAACCACCACTATTGTTGTCTCTATCGTCAATATTTATTATAAAGAAAATTTCTTACAATATTGTACCGGTGTAGACTCATAAAAACACACAGGGACCCACCTGTAGAATGCTACAACCTTCTCTCGTTCTCCAGCTTCTACTAGAAAGGATCTCCAACCCCATGATCTCATTTATCAGCTACCACTGGAAGGGAGCTATGACCCCCTGCTTCTCGTTTAGCAGCCACTCCTGGAAGGGAGCTACTACCCCTTGTTCTCTTTTACTAGCAACCACTAGAAGGGAGATACAACCCCCCTGAATAGAACACCAGCTTCTACTAGCAGGAATATTATATTTTCACATTGAAGGCTTCAACCCTTAGAACCACTGCAAACCACGTTTCATTAATTTTCACACTACATCCAACAACATCAACACAACACTACTTGTATGTTTCTTTTCATCATATTTTAAAAATGGACCCACTCCAATAATTTAAGTCCAAATAACATCCACCAAACTGAACTCGTAACTGTATCAAATCATTTATTGAATCATCAATAAACCAATCACTCGAATAATGAACCAACCATTGAAGAAAACATTCAATTAGCCAATTACCAACTCAATTCATAGTGATACCACTATAAACAGAATATCAGAACTCAACCTAGACTACTGCATCAACACACTGAATCAACTGCAACCCTGATCATTCATAAAAAAAAATGTATATGCTACTTCACTTACCGCAACCTGCATATATACATGTTTTCTTGTGGACAAACCTACGTATATATATTTATATATTGAATTTATGAATCTAATCAGATACATTTAGGCATATTTTTTCAGATTTACAGAACCCTTATTCATTCAACAACATCTATAATATTCAATCACTGAGTCACTATTCATATTTATACATAATCAACTGGTAGCATAAAGATTATTCAAAAAATATAGATGTGCATGAAGAATTCATTGCAAGACAACATAAATATATCACAAATGATCAGACATTTTCTTTAGAAAGCTCTAGAAAATCCCCAGCTTTCATACACGCATTTGCTAAAACGAACCTGCCTGTATATGTTTTTTCACCGTGATGAACTAGCGTCTAGATATGTAAATATTTAGGACTGCATAAATTTTCAGATCAATAAACTTACTCAGATCATACCCTTCACTTTATAAAACATGCACCAGGTCACAGACCTAGACATCTCACAAAAAATCAAGAAAATACATAGTCGGTTTAGGTCTAGATATCCTGATACATCATTGTATTCATAGGTGCATCATTATTTCAGATCTATCAATAAAATGTAGCCCATTCCATGCATATATACTTCAGAGTGAAGTATTCATTCAATACACATACACATGCACATCTTGTACTATGATCTTCTTCTCCTTATAAAGTTTGAGCCTTTCCCAATACCATGAGCCAAAACCACACAAGTGCCAATGGTATTCTTGGACGGAATCAAATAGATGACACAACCATCAATATTGTGGGCTAAAACCATGGTAAGGACCCCTGATAGCATAAACTGAGTGCCTAATTACATACGCGACATGGATTATTCATACCAACGTGTATACATGACTTCCCTTTATCAAAACTGCATATACACTAATTCTAGATGTATACGCGAGTTGCCTTCATCAAGCCTGTAGGCACACTCTGGTTGCCTTAATAAAACATACGTAAAAATTATGAAGCATTACCTTTATCATTCTCTATCAATTAATGGAATTCCTTTTTTTGTCACATCTAAACTGACATGTAGATACATCATTTTTACGTGTTTAACAAATAGGTTGTGATCAAAAGGAAACTCATCAAATAGGTTGTCATAAAGGAGAACTTCATCGATTAGGTGGCCATCAAGGAAAACATATTACATCATAATTCCAACAAATTCACGTCCCTGGAGTTTACAATGCCCATTCAAGATTTTAAATGTTCAAACAACATAGTTCTTTGGGGTTGTAGAACTAGTTTTTCCATATTCATAATCAATAGTATGGAGGCTCACGTGTAAAAAGTGGCAATGAATAAAATATTTGGTATCAAAGAGAGGGAATGATGGACTTGTTCCATTGATTCCATACTCAGCACGCAGAGGTCGTTGTTGTGGACCCATGCCATGATGGCTGGCTAAGAAAGATCAAATGACTAAACCAAGTCTTTTTGGAAAAATAGCTCAACTTCTTATACCACTTGCTTCGAAAATGTCTGGTATGTAAATATTGAAATTATTTCATCCTTGAAAATAATTTATCATTATATAGTCGTTAGAACCAGTAAACAACCTATTTTTTTATGAAAAAATATATTTTAATGAGTGTAAAAAAGAATTCATGAGGTTAAAGACTAGTTAATGTTTTGGAAAAACTTCCATGAGTTATTGGGCACAAGGATGTAGGTAAAATAAATTTACCCTGAATGGTTTCTTTTGGATTCTAGTGCTAACCATTAAAATTTATTGGAAAGTGCAATTTTATTTCATAATGTGTAGTTTTGGATAAAAATAATTACCTTATGTGTTTATGAGACGTAGCTTTTTGTTGAAGAAAAGATAAGTAACTGTGACTTTTTGGTTAAATAGAATGGACAATTTTTGTGGTGTTATTTTAAAAATAACACAATGGCTTTGTGCTTAGTTATGGAAAAATATTTCCATGGTGTTAGTAAATATTAGTTATTTAATAAATCCTTGGAAACGATTTCCATGGATTCTAATACTTAAGAGAGTTATACCAATTTCTTAAAAAAAAAAAATAGAATTCATAATATTAAATTGGATAAGAAATATTTATTGCATATTTATGTAGATAAGAAACCATTTCTTTCAATGGTATTTCATATAAATGATAAGTAAGCATACCGTTCTTGAAATAAAAGTGCATGGTAAGAGATTAAAAGATCATATTAATTTCTTGAAAGACACATTACATGTGAATCTTGTGTGTTAAATGCTAAGTAGCTTTCTGCTTTTCATGACAGAAATTATATGAAACATTACATGTGAATCTTGTGTGTTAAAAGCTAAGTAGCTTTGTCCTTTTCATGTGTGAAATTATACTAGTTCTAGGGTATAAAAAGTAAGTAAATTTGTAGTTTCCCTTAACCATTTTACTTGTGAATCTTGTGTGTTAAAATCTAGGTAATTTTGTTACTTTCTTGAAAATATTCTCATGAGTTCTTAAAATGATGAGATGTTAAAATATTAGTCTAATTTTTGAAAATATTAATTGGTTTCAAGGTAAATTAATTAATGTTTCTTGGAAAGAGAATAACTCATAATACAAAGAATTCATGTTATCTTTCTTAGTAAATAAAATATGTTACTACTTGTAGATGAATATTGTTACTATGTCAACCTTTTAGAAAGAAAGAAATATCTACTTGTAGTAAAAGATAATATAATTAACTTTGAATATATATATATATATATATATATATATATATATATATATATATATATATACATATATATATATATGCATCTTATCTAAGAAAATATAACATTCTTGTTCCCTTTTAAAAGCTATTTTGTATAGGTGTATGAAATGATAAGGAAATCAAAATTATTTTCTTGAAAATGAATATAGATTAAGGAAGGTAATTCGTGAAGAAATTTCATGGGTGGGAGGTAAGTTAATGAGTTTTTCTTGAAAAAAAAGTCATGAACGAACCATGTTAGTTTCTCTTAATAGATCATGTTGAATCTTCTGTGAAAAGAATAATTACTTCTTGAGGATATATTATGTTGTTTTCTTTATGTTGTTCTTACATGAAAATAATTACCTCTTGAAAATATTACATGGCTAGATGAATTTTCTCAACTTCTTGATTTAGGTGAATTAAAGGTTAAGTTAACCTTGTTAGTGTTCTAGATATTATGCATAAAAGGGGTTATCTATGGTAATTTCATGGAAGGGAAGCATGAAAAAGAAGTATGTATTTGTTTACCTAAAAATAAAAGCTAAATGATGGTAGAATTCTAGAGAAGGGAATATATGTTGTGAATATTATGTAAGGGCTATTATGGAAAGATCTTGCATGCACAAAGAATACTCATTGTGTTAGAGAGTTATTTCCTTCCATGGATAGAAGATCTATTGAGCTATATTCATTTTGAAAAATCATATGTGATTACTTATACTATCATATTATTAATTTAGTTCCTTTTGGAATAAGATCATATAAATGCATGCAATATATTATATTTCATTGGAAATAATATACATTTGTATGTAAGAAATTATAACATATTGTGTTAGCCTACATTGGAAAATATTTTTGGGAAAGAAGATGAATTACATGCACAAAAACCATAGTAAAGTGTTGGTTTTCTTGGAATATATATATATATATATATATATATATATATATATATATATATGGGTAATGTTGGTATAAACTTTGAAAAATAAGACATTTATTTGTTTTCTTTACTGTGTTATTTTTATGGAAAAGAAAACATGTTTTTGCATGCCCTATTATGTTATTCCCTTGTAAATAAAACATCTGTTTGCATGCTTTATTTTGTTAATCATTCCATTCGGAAGATTATTTTGAAAACAATATGAATTTTGCATAGAAAAAACATTCGTTGTGATAAGCTTTATTTACGTATTTTTGTGCACCAAAAGTAATAGCTGAAGGGTTAGTTATTTTGATAATGTTTATTTAATGTGCATTCATAAAAAATGTAACTGATGTATTAGTTTATTTTAAAGAATTGTCTAGAAGTTGAAGCTACGTTTCTGGCAATAATGTGTCCTTATGCTAGATAAATACTAGTTGATGTGATTTTTTATAATTAGCACATATACAGTGTTGGTAAAGGAAGCATGTCACAATATTTTACTTGGATTTCATGAATGTACATGACTATATGGAGAAGCATCACTAGTATAGATTTATTAATGGGTTGATTAATACTTTATGTAATATTGACATCGATGTATGTTGAAGGCAACAATACAAAGAAATGTTGGTGACTTGTGCAAAGGATACAATATGCCTAACGTAGTGGTAGGTAAATAATTAATGGTCCACGAAGATGAGTGCGAGCTACAGGATGGTCCATTGTAGGAAAAACCATGCCACAAAGATATGAAGATTAAAGATAAGTGGCTAAATTTTATCTTAATGATTGTAATGGCTTTAAGCTATATATTTTGTATTTAAATGAAATTCCTTGTAATAATTTAACATAATGGTTAATGGATGGACTCCCTTATGATCCATTGAGTGAGGGGTGAACACCCTCATGCGCGTTTAATATCAAAATTAAACGTTTGTTGGTTTTCACCCTGCGGGGTTTCCAGGGTATATCGGTGTTCAATGAAGTGATTTCTTATTGTGTCAGTTTGATGATGTCGATTCTGTTCATGATGTGATGTTAATAATTTCAATTTTGTGATTAATTAATCTGGCTAAAGTAATCATGAATTGAATGTAATCTTACATCATATAGTTTATGTTAATATACTACAATAGTGGTTGTTAATGGTTATGTGACTTACTATTCCTCTATTGAAGTTAATTTATGTATTAATGAACATTATATCTAATGGTTAATGAGGAATTTGGAGTAGTGATTTGGATAGTTACAAGTGGGTCATTTGTATAAAAAAATTCTAACTCCCTACATTTCAATGTATTGTTATTGAGGCATGTTACAAGTGGTATCATAGCTTAAGGTTACAAAATTGACACCTTTGGGAAACTTTTAAGCGGAAAGAAATCAAGTTATGCTACTAATGGGCATAAACTCAAGTATGAGTCTAACAATCTACATATTAATATATGTAGTTGCCTACTTTTGACATGAGATGTGTGATTCATGTTTATAATTGCATTGAAGTGTAGTAATTAGTAAATTTTGTTGTAAAACTATGTTCATGATATTTGAATCATGTTGAGGATAAAATACAATAAAACATTTTTTTCACTTATGAGCAACTAGAGTACTCACTAGTGAAAGTGACAGTTGACTATAAGCATTTGTATATATGACAGATTACTAACACATTTAATGAAAATAACTAAAATTACCATGTACTACTTAAAAAATTTCAATGTGTATAGTGATGGTTTGTCAAACTAATACATGAATGAAAAAAATGGGGAAGTCTTCGAAGAGGAAGAAAGATTGTCTAAAAATGAAATTGAATGAACCCTTCTATATGTTAAAAATACATAATGGGTCTAGCACTGAGACTTGGATATAATGGCTAGTTGGTGAATGATTTGTGTCATGGCTGCATTAATATTAGTAGTAGCATTGATTAGTTAGTGTTTCATGCCAAACTAAAAAACCTTATATGCATGAATTGGTTTTGATTAAAGCTTATTGCAAGTTGTGAAAAGGAGATTATGGTAGTTACTTCATGTTTCATTTTTTTGGTAACAATACATTGATGGAATAGGAAATGTTTGGACTATTACCATAACCATTATTAAATGTAATATCCCAAATCCGGAACAGCTAGAAAGGCATGACTGGAAAATGCATTTTCCAGTAATGGCTGCTATAGGAATTGAAACCAGGACCTAGATTCCCTTAGATCAATGTATCTAAGTCCTGAATCCAAGAGATGGCTCCAAATAAATCCTTCTAAGGTGGTTAAACAGATCTACCACACTTAGATGTTCTCAATAAGTGCCCGATGAGGGACTGCAACAATTATTGAGAAAGAAATGGAAATACAACGTTATTTTATAGCTGTGAACACATGAAGAGATATCTAGCCAAAAAATATGTTATATAGCATAAAATTTATACAATATGTGGAGGAATCAATCACTCCAGCTAGGCAATGGAAGCCTCAATGTGACATATACATGAAAATGCAAGAGCATTGCTACACATGAAAAGCCTTGGCTAAAAGAAAGCAGTTTATATGAGATACTATAACAAAATACATGATATGACAATGATAGCTAGAATAAATGAGGGGGAGCAAGCTCTGAACCCCTGAAAATTCTAATACAACAATAATACACAATCCTTGGGAGGATTGGCTACAATATACATAAAAATGGAAAATCTGCATAAATGTCGGAGTTGTTGGGCAGTAGCTGCAACTCAATACTGGAAATACATGGATATGGCTGAATAAGATGTACAATATGAAAGGAACCTCCTCTAATGGATCTCTCAATGTAAGGCTGATCTCAGCACTGAAGATCTTGCCCTCCAAGAAGCTGATGCAAACCCTCACTGCAAATGTACACTGAAATAGATGTTGGCCTTGATGGAAAAATATGCAAATCTGCCCTAGAAACCTTCGTTACTAGTCTTTCTGAGCAATAGAGACTCCCTCCTTTGAAAGATGAGATGAGGAATGATGTTGTGGAACCCCTCCACTGCAACACCCAACAACACTACATTATACTTCATCAGAAATAACACAATGACTGAAGATGTGGCTTTGGCCTTGAGCCAAGATGTGGAGAAAATGAAGTGAAATCCTTCAAGAGGCCTCTCAAGAAGGAGAGGAAATCATAAACAGGAATCCCTTGTGCTAAGCAGCAGTGCAACTCAGGTGAACAGTCAGCATATGCAGATTAGTCGTCAGACTAAAATCAATATGTTCGAAGATGTCTCACTATGGCTGTGTCTTCCTCATTTTATGCAAGTGAATGCCTCTTTGCCCTGGACCCCACACATTAGGGTTTCATCCACAAGAAATATTTCTCCCTCCAAAACTCTTTTTTTTTCCCAAGCAAGCTACACCTCTTAGGCAGCACAGTTTTCTTGGTCAAACTTGACCTTGTCCTCATGCAGTTGCCCCTTTTCACACTGGAAGGTGCAAAATTAAGCTACTCCATTGATCCTTTTCACATTATGAAGGATATTATTCCTACTGATGGGAATTTTACCCATTTTATTCACCTCCTAGATGAAATAATAAAAAATTAATGTTCCAATTATCTGCATGAAAATTTTGGAACATTACAGTCCTCCCGTCTCAAAGATTGCTTGTCCTTAAGTAAGTGCAAGGATAGATTGAATCATTTTCTCCTCCTCTCCCTTTAGCATCTTTGTATGATTATTCCCTCCAATGAAAGTGATGCTATCTCATAAATCAAGCCTCCCCATTGCCTCTCCTCAGCATGTAAGTTAGCTATCAAGCCATCATTATGTAAAGGTGAAATACTTAAGAGGATAGAAAAGTGATGTTTATAGGTCCCCTTGAAGAATGCGATCTGAAAAAAATTGGGAACTATATTTCCCATATGGATCCTCCATCTCCAAGCTATGATATATGAAAAATGAGCCACCTTCCAACTAGGCAACTCCTGAAATCTTTCATCCACCTTCGGCCCCGACAAAGTAGGTGGGATTAAAATCTGCACATGGTAGACTATGTAGCCTACCCCATGATGTCCATATCTGCACTTATGATAAGTGTAGAGTGTTGGATTTCCATGGGCTACAATAATTTTACCCTCAAGTGGAAAAATGAGGATTAGACCTTCAAAGATCTCTTCCCCAATGCTGCAAATCAAGATGGCCCAGTTATGTCCATATATGATGAGTTGGAAGTAATCATCATATGGCATCTCCTCCATAATATGGCTCACCTCATTAGGAGACAAATTTGCTATCAATGTGGCCATATCATATTCCATGTTCCCATTAGAACATGTAGTGCAAAAAGTGTGAGGAATTTCTCCCTCAAAGGACACATCCACACAATGTGTCTCTTTCCCAAGCATGCTCCTCATAAGAACAGAAACAGTAGAGCCATAGGGAGCAAAAATGAGAATCATACTTGCTGCCATATGGAACAAATTAGAAGGACAATGGTCCCTCAAGTGCAACCAGAACAGCTTGAACCTCAACTGCAATAGAGACTGATGAAATAAGTGGCTTCTCACCCACTTTCCTGTCGCTCCAATATACTCATAAGTATGGAGGAAGTGAATGATGTAAGATGCACAATGAGGATGTCCTCCATCATGTATTTTTCCCCAAGTCCTCCTAGGGAATGGCCATCAATCATGCTTATGGCCTCATCGAAACCATATGGTCTAGAAAAAAGAACTCTCCTCCTTGGAGCATCATCCTGCACATGTATGGTTAAGGGATGCATACATACATCATAAAAATAATCATGTAAACAATAATGAATAGCCTTACCATATCTCTTGCTCATATAAGTGGTGTGGCTCATAAGTGAGTCTCCTCTCATCTCAAAAGGGAAAAGAGGTGGTTGTGCTAACTCTCTCAAATATTCCTGTCCCTTCTCCATCTCCATATGGTCCATGTATCTGCTCACATGCTGATGTATCTCCTCCTCAAAGCCCATCCAAAAATACCCCTCCATGATGGTGTGGTATTCTCTCTAAGAAAAAGTATTATTGAAAAGGAAATCCTCATGAGCTACTTGTAGAAACTTCTCCTTGAGCTTGGAATCTCTAGGAAAGAAGATCCTACCATGATAAAATGTGACCCCATCTCTTATTGAATACCTCTCCTCATGCAACTGGTCATCCAAGATCATGCAAGTGAAAATATCCTTGGAATACTCCACCAACAGCTAGGAATTCAAATATGGATCTATCCTCCATAGTGACAGTGCTGATCAGCTCTCATGAAAAGCATCTGTAATATGGTCATCCTCCTCTTTGACATCTCCCATTCCAAAGATGCAAGTTGGAAGGTTGTTTTCCTTCCCCTACTGCTTCTTCCATAGCGCAGAATCTGAAATGGAAGTGGGTATTGATGATTTTGAGAGAATGCTCCCTCTCTCCTTGAGTCTACCCTAGACTCCCAACGTTGTATCAAGATCTCCCAAGGTTTTCACCCTCCTTAAATCAATGAGTGGTGCCTCAACATGTGAAGCATCCATCCTCCTCTACTGATCTAGTGGTCTCCCCGACAAAATGTCTCCATGGAGTGAGACATCATCATCAAGAGATGACTGAATAGATGAATGAACAGTTTTTTCCATGCTTCCACTGCACAATCCAATCACCTTCTTAGGTGCATCAACCTCCAAAAATGAATAGGGATTTGTACTCCTAATCTCATGATGTTGGGTATTCTCTCTACCTCCTCCTTTTGTCTCTATGGTTTCACACCTCCTCAACAATGGCAGAGGCAGAACATGAGTTGTGCCTTGATCTCCACACATGAGATCCTGGGGACTTTCTTGCAAAGATGCAAGCATCCCTATATTTTTAGCAAGGGCTCCTCCTTACTCTGCATGAGGTGCTAGATAAAATCTAGATCTAATAGTTCTATTATCCTCAATCTCTGCAACACGAGTGGGTAACTCTCCAATGATTGGATCCCTTTTTGAAAAAGAGATCTCCATGCTCCTTTGCTCGAAGGTGTGAGATGAAAAGCTTTCTTCCGACAAAGTATGTTGAATGTTCTCATGCAAGGGTTTTGATTGAGTTTTCTTGTTCACCTCCACCATATGTGTCTCATGAATCCTTACATCAAATATTTTCACTAATGCCTTATTGAAACTTGAATAAGATGCAAGTTTACATTTCTTAAAGAAAAGGATTCAAAGATCCACCAGGCATAAGCCTTACCTCTCAAATGTAGCAGTGAAACTTTGCTTGTTTAATCCTCTGACATTTGCTGGTGCTACAAGAAGGTATCTAAATCCTCCACCCAATATTTGGCTGAACATACAGGTGCACCTTCAAAGGTAGATAGATGAAATCTATCTTGCTGCTCTCTCCCATTCACCTTCATCTTGCAAAACTCTGAAAAACTGAGATGATCTATGAATTTTTGAATTTTAAACTCATAATATTTCAAGAAATCACTAAGGGTTTCCATCCTAGCAACCTCTTCTTCTCTTTCCATCTCTCTTCTAGCAATCCTGGGCATGTGATTGCACTGAGTATTAGGATGTGTAGCTATATGCTCACAATCCTCAAATCTAGAGTTTGTTTTAGAATCAAACCCTCTTGGAGATTCTTCATACATTTTCCTTCTGATCTCCTTGAACTCTTCATGAATCATATGTACATATTTAGGAGGAATCTTGGTAAGCTTATCCCTTTTTCCTTCTCCAAAAGATGGAGTCTTTCTCCTGTTTATTTCTTTGTCTCCTTGATGAGAATAGGAAGTGCAGGGTTCTTCCTCTTCTTTCTTCCTATCCTCCTTGGGGAGGCTCTTCATGGATCTGAAATATAATTAGATAAATCCCATCCTCTTCAATATTCTGATCTTATTGGGCTTAGAATCACAGGCTGATCCAAGAAAGAAGCTATGATATGACTATAATATCACAAATCTGGAACAATTAGCAAGGCATGACTGGAAAGTGCATTTTCTAGTAATGTTTGCTACATGAATTGAAACCTGGACATGGATTCCCTTAGATAAATGTATCTAAGTCCTAAATCCAACAGATGGCTCCAAATAAATCCTTCTAAGGTGGTTAAGTAGATCTACCACACTTAGATGTCCTCAATAAGTGCCCTATGAGGGACTGCAACAATTCTTGAACAATTCTTGGCTATATATCTCTTTTATAGCTATGAACACATAAAGAGATATATAGCCAACAAATATGTTATATAGCAGCAAATTTATACAATATGTGGAGGAATCAGTCACTTTAGCTAGGCAATGAAAGCCTCAACGTGACATATACATGAAAATGCAAGAGCATTGCTACACATGAAAAGCCTTGGCTAAAATAATGCAGTTTATATGATACACTGCAAAAAAATACATGATATGAAAATGATAACTCAAATAAATGAGGGGGAACAAGCTCTCAACCCCTGAAAACACTAATACAACAATAATACACAATCCTCGGAAGTATTGGCTACAATATACATCAAAATGGAAAATCTGCAGAAATGCCGGAGTTGATGGACAGCAGCTACAACTCAATACTAGAAATACATGGAGATGGCTGAATAAGATGTACAATCTAGAAGGAACATCCTCCAATGGATCTCTCAATGCAAGGCTGATCCCAGCATTGAAGATCTTTCCCTCCAAGAAGATAATGCAACCCCTCACTGCAAATGTACACTGAAATAACGCAGTATGGAGGCTGGACTGCGCTGTCTATGATGAGAGATGTTGGCCTTAATGCCAAAATATGAAAATATTCCCTCAAAACCTTCCTTACTAATTTTTCCGAGGAATAGAGACTTCCTCCTCTCAAAGATGAGGCTAGGAATGGTGTTTTGGAACCCCTCCACTGCAACACCCAGCAACACTACGTTATACTTCAACAGAAATAATGTAGTGAATGAATATGTGGCTTTCGCCTTGAGCCAATATGTGGATAAAATGAAGTGAAATCCTTTAAGAGGCCTCTCAAGAAAGAGAGGAAACCCTAAACAGGAATCCCTCATGCTAAGCAGCACTGCAACTCAGCTGAATAGCAAGAGTATGCAAATTAGTCTTCAGACTAAAATCAATATGCTCGAAGATGTCTCACTATGGCTGCCTCTTCCTCCTTTTATGCAAGTGAATGCCTCTTTTCCTTGGAATCGACACATTAGGGTTTCATCCACAAGGAATCTTTCTCCCTCCAAAACTGCACTATCTTCCCAAGCAAGCTACACCTCTTAGGCAGCGTTGTTGACTTGGTAAAACTTGAACTTGTCCAAATGCAATTACCCCTTTTCACACTGGAAGGTGCAAAATTAAGTTGTTTAATTGATCATATTCACATTATGAAGGATATTATTCATACTCATGGGCCTTTTACCCATTTTATTCACCTCCTCGATGGAATAAGAAAAAATTAACGCTCCAATTATCTGCATTAAAATTTTGGGACATTGCATTAAACTATACACAATAATGAATATATATATTTACTTGCATGCATACAAAATTATATATATGAAACAAAAATTATTGTGAAAGTGAATACTTGTCTAAACAATGCATATTTATCTCTAGAATTGTTGATGAGATTAAGCCTCAGTAACTTAATGGAAAAAACAAAACTTGTGAAACTAAAATGTTGGTATATGAATTGCAACTGTAAATGATAAAGTATAATTTCATGATGTGTATGATTGTTTTATTTCAAAAATCATAATGTATATAAATTTTATGTCAACTATGTTCTGTACCAATCGAGATTTTATGGACTCATGCTAAGGGCCAAGTACGATCTATGATATACATACAAGTTTATTTTTCATGATGAATCATGAGAATATGCTTCATTATGTAAATTACTATGGGAAAGACTCCTAAAAGAGAAATTTAACATGCCAGATAGTTTTTAATAGTTGTGAAATGCCATAAGGCCCGGGGTTGATGGAAGTTTCTTGGCTTGAAGGGTTGATGATGCTTGATTTTATGAATTTCCTCTCCCTAAATATATGTGTTCTCAATAACAGAAAAGAGTTGGCGAAGAGGGTGAAGTGGGAAAAATCCCAAGGCAACTCTGTTGACTTTGGAGCCTGCAGGAGGAGGCCCAAAATTAATCATAAATGGGACGATGTTAGAGGAATAGGCAGGACGTTGCCAAGATGAATTCTATAATGGACCTTTTGTGGTCATTGAAATTACTTAGATGGTTTTTTTATGGTATTCCAGACTAAACTTGGTATGGTCTATGTTTAAGAACTGTCTAGATGTGAACATGACGCGGTCTGGTTATGGAAACAAGTTCCCATTGGTTGTGAGGAGTGTTCTTTAGCCTATTGTGGTTCTCATGGTTAAAAAATGAACTAATTGTTTATTTTTTTTCTTGAAAATTATTTTTATATGTTTACGTAAATAATTATATGTACATCTTGAGTAGAAATGAGCCTAGTGCTCGGTAAAGAATTATTAGCAATGTAGTTCCTTTGTCCTATTACTAATATTTTGAATATCTTAGAAGGGGCAAAGACAATATGTGCTTGGTGAATTTAGTGATCATTTAATTTATTAGAGAGTGTTAGGTACTATTTGAGTATTTTTATAAGTACTTTAGGGATGTTTTCAGTCGGATCTAAGATAGTGTGCACGTGGTACAATGATTTACCATTTTGATGATTAAAGTGTGAGTGATATCCAACTATTTGTAAAAGTTCTGTGATCAAAATAGCATTTGGCATTGTATATATGAGTAATATTTATAAGTATTTCATTTGAATAAAAATTCTATGGTTAATGTTATTACGTTAGATTTGTTGATTATGGATTACAGGGTGCATGTTATTCAGTTGTTAAACCATTGGAGCGCTTGCATAAAAGTAACCATGACTTCCAAGATTAATTGTTAAGTATGTGAAACTTGGAGTATAAACTGAATATTTTTGTACCTATGCATGCCTATGACTATAAATTAAACATTATTTTTCATTTAATGGTATTACCTGGAAACGAAAATTCTTCATTTTGAAGGGAAATGATTCCTTTTTGGTTGTTTAGATTATTATATCGTCAGTAAAAGTCAATGATGAACATCAAGAATGTTTTCTTTAATGTGGGGAGTATGTAAGACCCTTAGCCATTATATGTGCCATATATGGTTTATTAACATCAATTATATTGTTAACTTAGTTTCGGTCAATTGATCCCAAGAATTCATTAAGGTTTCATGTATTTGTGATTTGTGTAACTAACTCAAAGAGGTTCTTGACATCTGTCTTGGTGGTTAATACAAAGGAAATGGAATCACTTGGGGAGGATCACGAACGAACGACCTTAAATTATAATTTTAAGAAATATTCTTGAGCGTTGCACATTAAATTTTTATAGAAGTCATGTCCCTCAAGTTTAAAATTCTCATATCAAATTTTAAATTTTCAAACAACATTGTTCTGTGGGGTTGTAGAGCTGGTTTTTATGTGTTTAGAATCGTTAGTATGGAGTCTCGTGTCTCGTGTCTAAAATGCAGTAATGAAGTAAATATTCGGGATCAAAGAGAGGGAATGACGCACTCGTTGCATTGATTCCATACTAAGCACGCAGAGGTCGTTGTGGTAGCCGCATGCCATGATGGCTTGCTAAGCAAGAAATAATGACTATACCGAGTCTTTTTGGAAAAATTGTCTAGCTTCTTATACCAACTTCTTAAAAAATATTGGTATGTAAAGATTGAAAGTATTTCATCCTTGAAAATACTTTCTCATTATATAGTCGGTAGAACTAGTTAACAAGTTATTTTTTTTATGTGCAAATATTATTTAATGAGTATAAAAAATAATTCATGACCTTAAATACTAGTTAATGTTTTGGAAAATTTTCATTAGTTGTTGGACACAGGGATGTAGGTAAAATAATTTTACCTTCTTGAATGGTTTCTTTTGGATTCAGTGTCATCCATTAAATTTTCTTGCAAAGTGGGATTTTCTTTTGGAATGTGTAGTTTTGTATAAAAATAATTACCTTGTGTGTTTATGAGACATAAGTTTTTGTTGAAGAAAAGATAACTAACTGTGAATTTTTGGTTAAATAGAATGAATAACTTTTTGTGGTGTTATTTAAAAAATAACACACTACTTTTGTGCTTAGTTATGGTATAATATTTCCATGGTATTGGTAAGTTATGGTAATTTCTTAAAGAAAAAAAGAGAGAATTCATAATATTGAATTGGATAATAAATATTTGTTGCATAATTATGCAGATAACAAGCCATGCTTTCAATGGCATTTCATATAAATGATAAGTAAGCATAACATTCTTGAAACAAAATTGCATGGTAAAAGATTAAAACATCATATTATATTACCTATGAATCTTTTGCGTTAAAAACTAAGTATATTTTTAAAGCTGAGTAGCTTTGTCCTTTTCTTGTGAGAAATTATACTAGTTCTATCGCGTAAAAGCTAAGTAAATATGTAGTTTCCCTTAACAAGATTACATGTGAATCTTGTGTGTTAAAATGTATCTGTAGTTTCCCTTAGAAGATTACATGTGAATCTTGTGCGCTAAAATCTAAGTAATTTTGTTACTTTCTTGAAAATATTCTCATGAGTTCTTGAAATGATGTGATTTTAAATTATTAGTTTAATTTTTTTATATCTTCATGGGTTCGAAGGTAATTTAATTAAAGTTTCTTGAAAAGAAAATATTTCATAATACAAATAAGTTATGCTAGTTTTTTTAGTAAATAAAATATGGTACCAGTTCTAGATGAAGATTGTTATTATGTTAACCTTTTAGAAAGAAAAAAATATCTATCTGGAGTAGTAAAAGCTAAGATAAGTAACTTTACTTATATTTATATATAATATTGCATATGCATCTTATGTAAGAAAAGATAAGGAATTCAAGTAAATTTCCTACAAGTGTATGAAACGATAAGGAATTCAAAGTTATTTTCTTGAAAATGAATACAAATTAACGAGGGTAATTATTGAAGATATTTCATGGGTGGGAGATAAATTAATGAGTTTTTCTTGGAAAAAAAGTCATGAAGAGTCCATGTTAGTTTCTCATAATCTTTTCTTTGTGAAATATCATGTTGAATATCGCGTGAAAAGAATAATTACTTCTTGCGAAAATATTATGTTGTTTTATTTATTTTGTTCTTACTTGAAAACAATAACCTCTTCAAAATATTACATGGCTAGATGAATTGTTCCAACTTCTTCATTTAGGTGTATTAAAGGTTAAGTTAACCTCGTTAGTGTTCTAGTTATTATGCATAAAAGAGGTTATATGTGGTAATTTCTTGGAAGGTGTTAGCGCGAGTAACTCCCTGGCGGTAAAAGGAGTAAGCCTTACACATCATATTTAATTTCAGATTTAAATGTTTTGAGTGGTGGGATGGCTTCTTTAAGAGTTTGAAATGATTTTTTATTCTTTAATACTTTCGTGCAGTTGGAAATCTATGAAACGTATAAATTGTATGGGTAAACTAGTAGTATAGGGAGTAGATTGTAACAAATGAAAGGAGATAGATAGAGGGTACTTACTCTAAGAAATATGCATATCCTAAATCAGTCACACAGCTACAATACTGGCTCTTTACATAAACTCTGTTTCATGTAAAGTAAACAAAATATAGAAATTAGCATACATGTATAAAGAGTTTCATGAATCCTTCATGAAAAGCTCACTAACATGCTCTACAACATACATATGATTTGCAGAAGACTAAACAACTGATAATTAACTATTATATCCTCTAATAATTCTCTTACTTATACTTTACTAACTGTTGCAACTCATAAATCAGAAGAAATAAAAAATGAGAGAAGCACACCATACATTATATAATCCTTTAGCAATTGACGTTGCTCATACTTGCAATCTAAGACTATATATAGTTGCTTCTTGTCCATTCCAATAGTATGAAAAATCTTGAGCTACTCTTAAATGATAGCTTCCTAGTCTTGAACACATTGGATACCACCCTTATTGAACAAAAATCCTTCTCACTTATGTATTAGCATCAACTAGATCAGCTCCTTGGGGTTCAGTTCGTTTTAGTTGTCCTTTCTTAGTCATCTTTAGTAATAAAGAAGGTTGTCTGCTGAAATTTGATAAGTGTCAAGACTAGAGGAGCTCATATAATAGGTTTTGCTTTGTCTTCAATGAGATCTATCTAAAATCTAACACTCCTTTCTCAAGCTTCTCACTCAAATATTTGATTCACCAAAACTTAAACTCAAAACTAATGGTCTTTCTTTATTTTCGATGGTTTAAAACAGAAACATTGGTTCACCTTTCCATGCATGAATTTTTTTATAATGATAGTATCTTAGATCGTAGCATACATCCTGTGGTAGTCATGATGAACTTCAGTTGCCTGCAGATTTTCATATGATATGCTACACGTGGCTAGAGATGAGAAGAGATGGAGCTGGCATTCACCTCCATTATATCGTTATTATAGGCCAAAATTTCTAGCAGTGCCCATACGTGATCAAACCAATGGTCATCGCATTAAAATTGCAGGTCCACTATATTTATTAACTCATAATACATACTTTTACATTTGGATGAAATGACTCAGCAGACAGACAGGACAAACAACGACATGCTTTTAAAAACTACAGATTGACGCCTAACATGTTCCACGTATAACCACAACTATAACTTAACATCACTCAAAGTAAACCTTTCCTATCACATGACCTAATTCATGATCAAATGTTTTTAAAACATAGTTGATAATAGGAACACGTGGCTTAACACAAAGTGGATAGATTTTTGTTTTTTTATTTTTTATTTTTAAATAGAGGAAGTTACCATAATTTCTGGTAGCATCGAGTTAAATAAAAATAGACATAAAATAGAATTATAATAGACTGTATGAAAAGGGATAAAATAGATGCTACCAGAAATTTCAGTAACGTTAATTTTTTTTTTGAGATTTATAAAGTAATATCTGAAAAACAAAAAATTTAAAATAGACTCATGACTTGTAATAGAACTGTACTAACATTCAATCCATAGGTGATAGAGCTCTATCTATGAGGCTCTAAGAATATTTTTTAGTTTCAGTGCCTTGTCATCGGGATATGGAGTCTTATTATGAAACACACAGGTATTTACAGTGAATTTAGGCCACCAACAGCCTTAGGAAAATAATTTCTTGAGAAGGCACCCATTAAATGGGCCTCCAAACAGTTATGTCCCATCAAGATGTTGCAACTCAAAATTATTATTGTACAAAATATTGGAGATTCTGAAAGGACCAAGACATAAATCATTAAATTTGGAATGCTTATCGGGATCTTAATGTTGTGCATCCCATTTCAACACTAGATCTCCAATCTAAAAATCTTCTTTTTTACTCCCTTTATCAAAAAAATTCTTTATAGCTTCCTGATATTTTCCCACCAAATCATTTCTTGCTTTGGCTACACTTCTATGATCTAATAAATTCTTCTAGTCATGTCATTTGGCTCGACTTCATGATGTTGCAGAAATTTAGCTACAAAAATGGCTAATTGGACTAGAAAAATAGCATTAGTTCCATAAACCATTTGAAAAGGTGATGTATTAATATATTTTTTTATGGTCACCGTGTCAGCCCATAAAGAAAACTTTAGTTTAGATTCCCAAACTTTATTTTTTTTCTCTAATAGCTTCGTGATGATTCTGACCAAATTTTTTTTAGATGATTCAACTAAACCATTCCATTGTGGATATTAAGATGTAGAGTGAGTGATTTGAATACCATAATCTTCAAAGAAATTTACCAATGGTATCACTTTAAACGCAGCTACATTATTTGCTACTAACCTTGATAGACATCCAAATTTGGTTATGATTCCCTCTAGAAAATTAATGATGACTTTATGAGTAGCATTCCTGGCAGGTATTTCTTCAATCCATTTTGTGAAGTAATATGTTGGAACAATAATCTAATGATGGTGTCCACTTGATGGTGGATGAATTTCTCCAATGAAATCTAAACCCCATTGTTGGAAAGGTGCATAAACAACTATGTGCTTGAGAGGAAAAGACTTAAAATGTTTCTTATCAGTGAACTTCTGAAAATTTTCACATTCTTTGATGTAGGAGTATCGGGAGCCTAGCTAGAAATGTGATGTTTTGGTCACATGTTATGGCTAACTCAAAATAAAATAAAAATTAGGAGTAGTATAGTTAATTATTTTATTAATTTTGTTATTTTTTATGCAGCATTCTTAGTTTGTTTTGTATTTAAATAAATATGGAATAAACTTAGCAATTGGTTTCTTTCCCTGAGTGGAATAGAGCCAACATAGGAATAGGTGCTTAAAAATAGGGAGGCATTGGTTTGTTGGAAAAATTCTAGAAGAACTCTCTTCTGAGAGGAGTAGTTTCATGTATTGGGTATAAATAATGGGAAACTAGAGAGGAAGAGAGAAGAGTGCCAGTATTAAGTCTGTAAAGGAAAAGGGGTGATCAATGAAATTTTAGCCTATGCAATGTTAATGTAATTGTGTTTTACATTATAAGTTTCCTTTCTAAGTCTGCAATTATATATATATATATATATATATATGCTGTGTGTAAGTTGTGAATGCAGGAATAAGTTCACCATGGAGCAACGTTATGTAGCCAACACAAAGAGGATTCTTTGTGCATTAACAGTGGAACTAGTGGCTTCGACTTTGTTCAAAACATGCAAATAGTGGTAACCTCAATGCAAACACTGATGTGGATGCAGGACAGTGTCGTAGCAACAAATGGAGTGTGATCAAGCCTGATATGTGGATGTTTGCAATGTGGCACAAGAAAACACACTTTACAGATTCGTGAATGGTGTCATAAGTGACAACACACAGAACCATGGCTGAAGAAACCGACGGAGAGCGTGATTTCACAAACAGAGACTATTTGTGACATTTTTATGGGACGTATTACAGCCAACTACTCCAAGGGAAAGTGGCATCGTAATGATTGAATGACTTCACATTACAACAACCTTTTTGTGAATGAGTTTGGATATCGACCACTGATGTTGAGGGGTAAAATCCTCTGTGTACATGATCATGCACCTCAAGAGTGATAACATTGTAGTAACAGAAACTAATTCTCATTTTCCATCAATGTGTTAGGGAGGAACGTAAGTTGTTTTATGACATGAGTTCAAAAGAAATTTCTTTTTATACAGTATGTTGTTTTTTTGTGCACCAAAACAATTATGAGGACTCATACAACTTCGTGTGGGTTGAAATTTAATTATAATACTTATAATTCATATAAGCTGAGGATTTCTTTGGGATAGATCATGGTTTAATAAATTCACTACATCACACTAAAGAATAAGCTTGAATTAAGCAAAAACAATATTGCATGTTTTACTGCATTAATTGGGAAAGAATGAGATTTCAGTTATTTTTTTCCCCTACATCATTTAGTATCAGAGCCTCTGAATTTTTTCTTCATTATTGCAGAAGAATGCTGCCTAGAAGAGGATTTGGGATAGGTCGAGGGAGACCTATATAAAATACAGTTTTTGTAGATGAAATCTAGCACTTGCGCACGCGAATAGCTACAATGGTAACCAATCAAAGAAGAGAGAAAAATGGTGGAGTTGCTAGTGCCGATGAAGAGGAAACCACTGACGAAGAAGTGGAGGAAGAAATCAAGGCAGCCAAAGTCATGACGATGCTCACAAAGGTCAGTAGCAGACTGAAGGTAGAAGTACCTTTATATGATGGTAATATGTGTGTGGAGGTACTAATGGACTGGATCAGTTCATTAGACAAATATTTCGACTATGAAGAAGTCGATGACAAGAAGAAAGTGAAGTTTGCAGCCACGAGATTGAAAGGTCATGCAGCCCTGTGGTGGGATGAATTGCAGTTGTCCAAGGAAGGAAAATGGAAACAAAAAATCAATCAATTCGATAAGATGGTAAGTAAGCTTAAAGGTAAATTCATGTCGAAATATTATCAATTAAAATTATTTGTACAATTGCAAAATTTAAAGAAGAAAGGGATGACCATCAAGGAATATACTGAAGAATTTTATAAGTTGAGTATTAGATCAGGTCATATTGAAGATGACTTAGAGAATGTAGTTAGATATATAAATGGTTTGAGATATGAAATACAGGATGAGATCAGCTTATTAAATCTAAGGACGATTGAAGATGCCTATCAAGTAGCTTTGAGGGCAGAAGAAAAGATGTTGCGCAAATAAACCGAGAGGAACAAGGGCAAGAGTTTGGAAAAAGAAGGGGGAACATTTAAATCTAGATTCCAACACTCTCAGAATGAAGTAGAGATTCTGAGTAATATATCACCACAAAGAGGAGATTCTAGTCGCGGAAGATTTGTACCCAGAGGTAGAGGCTGAGGAAGAGATGTTTGGTGCTTTGCATGTGGTGAATGGGGACATGTGAAATGGGATTGTCCTCACAATAGATCAACAACCCAGCGCAGTGTGAATGTTTCTAAAACAAAGGAAAAAATTCCTTAGACTGTAGCTAAAGAGGAACCACCTGAAGCCAGAGAATCCTTGTTGTTGAAAAGTATATTGCTTAGAAAATCTAAGGAAGCCAGAGAACCAGCTCAGAGAAAGAATCTATTCAGAACTGTATGTAAGTCAAAGGGTAAGTGTTGCAAGTTGGTAATTGATAGTGGTAGTACTGATAACCTTGTTTCTACGGAGATGGTGGACAATTGAAGTCAGAGAGAACAGTACACCCCACTCCTTATAAAGTATCGTGGCTTCAAGAATGCCATCAAATTATTGTAGCTGAAAAATGTAAAGTTGAAATTAATATTGGTACTTATAAGGATGTTATTTTATGTGATATAATGCCGATGGATGTATGTCACATATTTCTAGGGAGGCCCTAGCAGTTTGACCGAAAAGCCACACATGATGGCAGAAGAAACACTTATACGTTTGAGAAAAATGGGAACAATAATACGTTGCTGCCATTGAAAGCTGAAGCTAATGAAGGATCAACTGGAAACAACGTTATGTTGATGAGTGGAAAAAACCAGTTGCAAGAAGTTGAGAAGGGAAAGGAGATGCATTTTGCTATTGTTGAGAGACCCAAGGTAATTTTAACTTCTACAAATTTAGAAGATTTACCTGAAGAAATTCGAAATTTTGTTGAATGATTTTGCTGATATTGTTGTGGATGAGTTTCCAAATAAATTACTGCCCATTACGAGTATTAGTCACCAAATTGATCTAATTCCTAGAGCTAGTTTTCCAAATAAAGAAGCCTACAAGTTAACACCGCAGCAAAATGTCGAAGTTGGAAGACAAGTGCAAGAGTTTATTAATGAAGGGTTAATCAAAGAAAGCCTCAGTCCATGTGTTGTACCAACAGTACTCAATCCAAATAAAGGAGGTGAATGGCGCATGTGCACAAATTCTCGAGCCATAAATAAAATCACCATTAGGTTGATGAATGAAGTTTTAAAGGAATATGCGGTCTCTAAAGAAGGGTTGAAAAGGGATCCAAAGAAAATCCAAGCAATTGTGAATTGGCTAACTCCTAGAAGAATATTTGAGGTAAGAAACTTCCATGATTTTGCAAGTTTCTACGGAAAATTTATTCGAAGTTTTAGTCAGATTTGTGCACCCATTATTGAAACAATCAAAGAATCTAATCAACCACTCAAATGGACAGAAGCAACAGATAGAAACTTTAAATTTCTAAATAATTTGAGCAAGGTAAACTTAATTATGTAGAAATTACAAGAAGATGTCAAAAGCAGATGCCAATAATGCAGTAGCAAAGACAAGCAGAGAGCAGATATGAGGAGGCAAAAAAGGAATTCCAAGTGAGTGACATAGTCATGTATCACAGATTTGTACCTATACTGAGAACCAAAAGGAGAACTATAGGGAGACGCCAAAGCAGGAAAACTTAGGGAAGTGGAAGCCATTTTGAAGAAGAGAGTGTCAAAGAAAACCAAGAGCCAAAATTATTATCAGTATTTAAGTGGAGGACGGCAATTGGATGACTGCAACATAACTACAGAAATTGGGAATCGCTTCCAAACCATTACCAGATCAATTTTCTTCCCTAGGAGTCTGATGCAGGAGCATTGGGAGCCTAGCTAGCAATGTCATGTTTTGGTCACATGTTGTGGCTAACTCAAAATAAAATAAACATTAGGAGTAGTATAGTTAATTTTTTTATTAATTGTTTTATTTATTTATGGAGCATTGTTAGTTTTTTTTGTATTTAAATAAATATGGAATAAATTTAGCAATTGGTTTCTTTCCCTGCATGGAATAGAGCCAACATAGGAATAGGTGCTTAAAAATAGGGAGGCATTGGTTTGTTGGAAAAGTTCTAGAAGAACTCTATTCTGAAAGGAGTAGTTTCATGTATTGGGTATAAATAATGGGAAACTAGAGAGGAAAAGGACAAAGAGGAAGAGAGAAGAGTGCCAGTATAAAGTATATAAAGGCAAAGGGGCAATCATTGAAATATTAGCCCATGCAATGTTAATGTAATCATGTTTTACATTATAAGTTTCCTTTATGAGTCTGCAATTATATATATATATATATATATATATATATATATATATATATATATGATGTATGTAAGTTGTGAAGGTAGGAATAAGTTCACCATGGAGCAACGTTATGTAGCCAGCCCAAGGAGGATTCTTTCTACGTTAGCAGTGGAACCAGTGGTTTCGAATTTGTTCAAACCATGCGAATGGAGGTAACCTCAATGCAAACACTAGTGTAGATGCAGGAGAGTGCCATAGAAAAAAATGGAGTGCGATCAAGCCTAATATGTGGACGTTGACAACGTGGCACAAGAAAACACACTTTAAAGATTTTTGAACGGTGTCATCGGTGGCAACGCACAGAACCATGGCTGAAGAAACTGATGGAGAGCTTGATTTCACAAATAGAGATTTTTTATTGCGTCCTTATGGGACGTATTCCAGCCAACTACTCCAAGGGAAAGTGGCATTGTAATGATTGAGTGACTTCACATTACAGTAACCTTTCTGTGAATGAGTTTGGATATCGACAACTGATGATGAGGGGTAAAATCCTCTGTGTAAATGATCATGCACCTAAAAAGTGATAACATTGTAGGAAAATAAAATAAATCTCATTTTCAGTCGATGTGTTAGGGAGGAACGTAAGCTGGTTTATGACATGAGTTCAAAATATATTTTTTTTTATAAATTATGTTGCTGTGTTGTGAGCCAAAATGGTTCTGAGGACTCATACAACTTTGTTTGGGTTGAAGTTTACTTATAATACTTATAATTCATATAAGATGAGGATTTATTTGGGATAGCTCATGGTTTAATGAATTCACTGCATCACACTGAAGAATAAGCTTGAATTAAGCAAAAACAATATTGCATGTTTTACTGCATTAATTGGGAAAGAGTGAGATTTCAGTTTTTTTTTCTTCTTTTTTTTCCCTGCATCATTCTCTCACTTGAGCACATGCATTCTAAAATAAGCTAGGCCAAAAATAGTCACCTCTTTGTATTTTGTATGTAGCAGTTCTCCAATAGTGATGGCCTCCACACACACTACTATGCATGTCAAACATAACTTTCTTAGACTCATATGTGTCAAAACATCTCAATGAAAATTATGTATGATCTTTCCAATACAAAAACAATTATCCTTGATGCAAAATGTAACAGTTCTTAGCTTCAAAGATCTCACTCTTCTTTTATCAACATTTGGAGGAGGTTTAAAATGTTGCAGAAAATAAATGATATTCTTATACCAGCTGCACTCAACAAGATTTACATCCACTGCCATGCTATCAATAGGTTCTAAATTTTTTCCTTCTAGGTTCTCATCCTTGAAATTTAGGCCCACAACTCTACAATTTCTTTAGCTAACATTTTAGCTAATCCTTGACCTTTGATTAGCTTAATAAGCTTTATCTCTAAATCAGATTCAAGAACTTTAGTCACCCACTTACTTAGTTATACATCAATATCAGCCTGAACTAAAATCTCTCTAACATCAGATGATGGTACATAGGCAATAATTTAAGCATGTAGAATATAAACTCTAAAAGCCTTTACAACTTTCACTAATTCATAAACATGTTTTTCCAACATTTCATACTTCAATTTTGTATCTCTAAGGGCTCTGCTGAAAAATTCTATGGGGGCTTCCTTATTTTCTGCATATTTTCTTAATAAAATAACATCAATAGTATCTTGAGAGGGAAATGATAAGATCAAGAAAGGCTTTGAGTATTCAGGTCTTACCAACTAAGGTGCTTCAATAATATCTTTTTTCATCGACTCAAATGAATTTTTGGCTTCAAATGTCCACTTGAATTCATTGTCATTCTTCAGCATGCAAGTAATATGGTTCACCGCTTCAGCAAAATTGGGAATGAACCTTCTTAAGAAAAGTATCTTAAGAATGAAATATTGAATCTATTTCTTGGATCTTGGAAGTTTTAAATCCTGAATTGAAATCACTCTTTTGGGATCAATTTTGGCTCCATATTTGGAAACTATGTGACCCAACATCTTACCCTTTTTAAGAGCGAAATGGAACTTGTTTGGCTTCAATAATATACCATATTTCTTGCATTTAACAAATACTTGTCTCAAGTGTTGAAGGTGTTCTTGATCTAAAGCTGAAAAATAGTAATATCATCTAAATAAATGACCAATAATTTGTCTTTCTTTCTAATGAATGCAAATTCCATAGCGCGTTGAAAAGTAGCTTCCATATTGATAAATGTTGTGCAACCAACTCAAAAAGAGAAGAAAAGAGATATAAACGCCTTAGAAATGAGCCACTTCGAGGGGGCAACCTCCTATACATTACATAAATGAACAATTCTTGGATGATACAATTCAAAAAACCTCCTTTCTATATATAGGAGTCCATGGGGCCATAATGTAATCCTAGTGGGCCACAATGTAATCCTAGCCGACCTAACAATAATAATTTAAGGGCACAATAATAACAAAATGGGGGTTACAAGGGTACAATAATAACAATAAGGGGTTTACACTAGCAATAATAAGGGGCTATACTAGTGATATAGGGACCTAACATGCCCTTCTCCTTCAAAAAAGTGTTGTCCTCAACACTTGAGTAGCTCCGGGTGCTTCTGTATAAAATTCTCATCCTCCCATGTAGAATCTTCAGTGGGTAAGTTCTTCCACTTGATGAGATACTCTGAAATTGATCGATTACGTAGTTGTCGAGTTCTTTTTTCCATGACTGCTTCAGGTTCCAATATGATTTTCCCTTCCCCATCAAGTTCTGGCAATACTGTTTGAACTGGAAGATTTTCACCTATAACCTTCTTTAAGCATGAAACATGGAAAACTGGATGTACTCGCGAAGAAGGAGGAAGCTCCAATTTGTATGCCATAGTACCAATATTTTGCAACACCTTGTAAGGACCATAGTACTTTGGTGATAATTTATTATCCTTCTTAGCTTGCTTGAGGGATATTTGTTTGTATGGTTG